>KV751367.1:669873-700981 GCA_001698575.1 Mola mola | reverse complement strand
GTCTTCTTTTACAATGTTTTAAACTGACATTATATTCTATCCATTATAATTTACTTTGAGTAGTTTTTCCTGATTATATTTTTTGCACTCATGTAAATGTTGCCATGCAAATTCTATTATTACTCAACTACATTTTTCTCAAAACAACGATACAACATCAATATTAGACATCTCGTTACCAGTTATAATATTAATTTTGAGTATATTTATTAGTCGTTTATCATCAGCATTGGGCCCATCTGGATTTGGCGTGAGTTCAATCCACTGGCACGCTCTCTCTGTTCAAGACAAACCAAGTCACATATCAGTTCATGTCTCGCTCTTACTGGGCTCCTGTCATTGGTTGTCATGGAAAAAAGGGAGAAAACCGGAGCAGAAAAAGAGAAGAATCACATATCTATGATCTCTCCATTTGTATCTTGGAAATCCAGTCTAGTAAAACAGGTTTTAGGTTCTTAAAGATGCAATGATTTTCATGTTGCACACACTAATTTTATTGATGGTGAAAATGAAAAGATTTTTGTTTTAAAAAAAATCTGATTTCTTTTACTTACCGTACATTAGATTAATTTTGATACTTAAGTACATTTAAATGAACTACTTAAAGATATCTGCACTTTTACTAAAGAATGGTTATCAAGTACAATATATAACACTGACTATATCTGATTTTAGGTGTCATTTTGGGGATTGTAACAAATAAACAGTGTGCTGACCTTGAGAATAAAGCAGGACTTGTGTCTCTAGAAATGCACAGGTGAGTAGTTTCACCATGTTGTCTACGCCCAGCAGGGAGAAAGCTTCACCGAGAGAATACTCCCCCATTGGGAGCTCCCCCGGCCCGGGCCGCTGGCACACAATGGGTCCCTGCACCCCGTGGAACCTCAGTGACCTGCCAGGAGGAGGCTGGGGCACCTCATACAGAATATTATGGATGTAGCTTTCCAGTGGGAGGGGTGGGGGTGTGTGCGACGTGACGGCCTGGTGCAGCTGGGAGAGGAACTGCCAAGCAGCTTGAAGGAAGGGGAGCGGCGTGAGGAGGCAGAGGGCTTTGGACACGTACAGAGTGTCCCGTGCTGGATCAAAGGAGCCCGCGCAGCCGAGACAGGCGGTAACCCCGGCCAGGGACTCGGCATCGGACTCATCCAAGCTGCTCACAAGCGAGTCCATGCTGGAGGTGGATGGCGAGGAAGCCGACGAGGAAGAGGGAGAGGAGGCGGACGAGGCTGAATGGTGCTCCACGTGGTGCATCTGGGAGAGGGTCTGCATGGCTGTGATGATCTGGGCACTGGTCACCTCCTCATAGAAGGTGTGCACGAAGCCGTAAAAACGCGTTCCATCATCAAAAGACATAGTGAACGAGTGAAACTGGGGATCGAGTCGGTCTGCCTGCGTGCGGAAGGAGAGACCTCTCGGCATGCAGAGCTAAGGAGAAGAGAAGAGGGTTTAGAAAGAAGTGACAACTTAAATCCTTAAACCTTTAATTATTCTCAATAAGTGATACTGACAACAAAAATTTGGCTTTTACTAAAATTTAGTGTTTAATGAATTTACCCTAAATGTCAACATAGATGCAACAACAAAAGAAATTATCAAGTATGCCAGGCCCAAAAAATTGGGAAGGAAATGAGGGGCAGCTCCCCGAAGAAATCGCTGTAAAATCAGTTCACAACCAATTCAACTGATATGGTTTTAGAAACTTTATTCATAGTTAAAGGAAGAATTTTTATACAGAGCCTGGTAGGTGACACTGGTAGAAAAAAAATTCTAAAGCATGTATTAATAACATGTAATTACAGTTAGCTATAATGATGATGATTAATATACCATGAATAGCTTTTCACTCTCAAAAAAGGGAGGAATTTCATCTTATTTCATTTTATTTGACCCCAGCATGACTCACCAAGAATGTAAAATGAAACCACATGAAAGTTGTCAATTTTTGGAGAGCACAAAGCCTAGTAATGATGAATTAATAAACTGTAATATTATTGCATGGCCACAACTTAATATCTCATTCCCACATGTTATTATACATACATGGGCATCTTTTTAAAAATGTATTCATTCCATCAATGTCACCTCCTGGGCTCCATATTTTTAAGTGTATCAATTACATGAAGCATTGTTTATGTTTTGTTGCATTTTTACTGTTGACACTACAAGTCTGATAACCTCATAACATTAAAATGTTAATTTCCATTTTGACTTAAAATACTGTGCTGTTCACAACTAACTTTGACCCTATTTTTCAAGAGAAAACAATAAAAATGTGTGACAAGAGTAAATTCTACAAGAGGCTGTAGATAAATTGCCCCTGAAACTCTTTTCTTCCACTTGCTTTTGTCATCTTGCTGCTCATTCGTCATTTGTAATCACATCCACTGGTTGAAAGAGGCACAACAATGCAGTTGCCCTGAGTACAAGGCACATCTTGTCCTCCCTTATCATGTCCACCATTGTGAGGGAAAATGAATGGCACTGATTGTGTGCCGTCCAGGATCTCACCATGTTGACGGCATCTTTACTGAATGGGTTCCTGTCTGTGCTTTCAGGGTAGTGCACCAGAACCTTTGACTTGAAGCACCGTCGAATGGGGCTCTGCTCAAAGGCCTCACCTGCAATACAGGAAAAAGAGGATGTTTTTGCGCTATCAAATTAGTACAGAGTGATAACTGTCTTCATCGGTGTTAAGATTCATTACGAGATGAAAAGGACAGAACAGAGGACGTGATAAAATGATGACAGCTTTGATTAATGAAAACGTTCGGACAAAACGACCTTGTCTGACACCAGCTGAAAAAAAAGAGCCAGTCTGCAGTAAAAAGGGAACAACCCCATCCTAGTGTTATATGACTCAAATCATTACCATCAAGATAGACTGGTAGAGAGGCACAACACCCCTCATCGTTGGCATCCTGCAGCAGAAAAGTGCTTTTTCATAAGCAAGAGAGCTGTGGCTCTGGGGAAAAGGATGTGTTTACATAAAAGAGCTGAATCTCTGCTGTATATTCCTACATTCACCATGCACAGCATAAACACATTGCTGTCTGTCTCAGGTTTCTCCTCTCTTTGTGTCAGCCTACATGCAGTCTGTGTGAACATCAGTGAACGAAGAGGACCTCCAGAGAAAGACTAAGTGTGTGCTACAGTCATGAAGGAGACACTTTCATTATTCATGCATTTTGTGAGGGGATGCCCTTGAACGATACACTTTACCAGAACACTCAGCTCTGACTGACATCACTGCGACATTGAGAACATAGAAAACTCATGGCGTTCCCTTCAGCTGTGAGATTTGACGCACTCACTCGGCAAGCAGGAATATCCACCTCACCTGATCACCCAATGACGCACGGCAACCCCCCGGAGAGGAAACGGCGCTCCAGGGTAGAGCAAGGAAGGACGCCGCTTCTAGTTAAGACTGAGTCAGACTGGTGGGTGGCTCATGGTGACAAGAGGGGAGTCTGTGATCTTTGCCATGAATACAAAGTGGTGTGGGCACTGAGAGGAAGAATCGAGGAAGAACCTCGCACCAGAACGCCACGGCTCTGAAGACAAAGCTCGTCAGCAGCGATGCCACGCAGATTTTCATCAGCCAGCCCAGTTACATCTCCACTCCTTCTGGCACATTCAAGTATTCTCTGTGTGTACTAACAGGACAGAGAAGGAAGGATGTTTGTTTTAACCTTTGAGTGAACTCTTAAATGCCTGTTTTAGTTAGGCTGTAATTCAAGTTCTTCCTCTTGCCACATTAACATAAACACACTCAACCATGAAAACTAGGTGAGAGCTGAGGAGAACACATCACCAATCCGTTTGAGTCATTGAATTAACCGTTTTGTTAGAAAACAGGGACACTTTTTCCTAAAATGGGAAGGCGACAGCTTCAACTTTGGAGTTTGGTCCAACCAGCAGCCCCGAAATCCAAATATATTCAGTTTATTATCACATAAACATCAGCAAAACATCACAATTGAGAGGCAAGAATGAATTAATTGGATTAATGCTTTGCTAAAATGTAACAGTAGCTGATTTTCTGTCTCATCCTCATCACCCTCACTAAAATAGCAATACTATTAACGCTTTGGAAGAACAAAAAGGGTTTAATATTCATCCCAAGGTTTATACATTCATCACAAAGATTTATAGCCCCCAAGTGGTCCTCCATCCCTAAAACAGGCCCAATTAATCAGGGATGATTGAGGACCCGTAAAGGTAGACATCTGTCATATCGGTGGACTAAAATACCCCCACCATCCCATTCTTCACATCATTACACGAGTAGACAAGAACAGATATTAAAAGTGGAAAGACATTAAAATGACAGCAAATGTCAGCTTGTACTGACTGATGAAGAGTTCTTTCTTTTGGGCTCAAACTGTTTCAACTGCTCTGTCTTTGCATGACATACTTCAAGGTGAAACAGAAAAAATGACAAATTTTTGTGTTTTATCTCAGCGTGAGATGCAGACACGGGCTCATCTGCTTAAAATAAAGGATAAAAGTAATCGGTGAGTGCCCAAAACTAAAATAACTTGATAAGGCTGGCATTTCTGCGCACAAGCAGCACATTTACAAATGAGTTTGCAATCAATCCAACGTTGTAGAGCAGGGGCTTCTTGTCCTCTAATGATGTCATCCCCCGTTACAGTTATCGGGCTGAGCAGAAAACCTTGGCTGCTCATCACGCCAACAGGCAACGTCACGCGAAATTTGATTAGGCTGCAGAAAACACAGTGGCATCTATTAAGAAGCCAACAAGAGCAGATTGTTTCTCTGTAGGCATTCACTAATGATACTCACACACAAACCGAGATACTGTACGACCTCGCACATCCCAAAACACTTGCGAGGCCAGTGTGCCTGGCAGAGTAAACGTCTCCCGCTTGGCTGAAGCTTATGGAAAAGGTATGTAAAGAGATGGGTGATCCCTTGAAAAGATCGGAGCCCTCTGCTGCAGCAGGTCATCCCAGACCTGCTGTTACATAAGCAGATTGGTAGAGCTCCTATACACTCACCAGCAGCACTGTCACTCACCGCAGACAGCCGGCTATAAACATCCCCGACGGTTAGTGAGAGCCCTAAATAATCTGCAGCAGAGCTCGCCCTAAATAGTTACCATTCTGAAGACATTTGTCTGAAAGAGGTCGAAACATTGAGCATGTTTCCCCCGAGGATCTGCGTTTCTGCACAAAGAGCACAGAGAGAATACAGGGCGTGACTCCGGCTTGAGCACAACAACTCGGAACCTGGAAGTGAGGTTCATGACAAAAGACAGCAATTCTCCAGCACCTCTGGCTGTCGCTGCATAAAGGACAGATGTGATATTCTTTGTCAATGATGAGAGGGCTATAAAAAGGTGATCACTGCTTTTGAGAACTACACAACATAATATTCTGTGCCCAGCCCTGTCAGCCACGAGCCTGGATGCTCCATCTGGATTGTTTTTATATTTTTAGCAGGACAGAATGCTGTCCTCGTCCCTCTCTATTCAATCATTTATCCGCTGTGCTCGCCGTCGAGGTGTAGCGGTGGATGACTTGCAGAAAGCTAAATTCTCAGTGTCGTCTTCAAAATACCATTAGAAACACAAAGAGTAGACCTGTGATATGAAAAACAGGTAAAGGGCAACGCTGCACAATGGTCGTTTGAAATTCAATCATATTGTTTTAAGCTCAGAGGGAAAATGATCATTCTGTAGAATTTTGTTCATTATATGACGGATACCAAAAGAACCCATCTCTCATCATTAAAATAATGCAAAATTTCTCCCGCAAAATCATTTGTACCAGATTCTAATTGTGAAATTAAACACCCCACTGTCTGCTCGCCAATTTTGTCAACAGCCCTTTAAAAGGGAGACAAATGAGGCGTCCAATCAAAACACAGACCTTAAATAGCTGTAACACACACACACAGAGGAATAAAATGGAGAACATTTTAAATGGATCATGAGCTGAACCATAGCGGTGCGTGCGCGTTCCTCCTTTGTGTTGCGGGATTGTTTAATGCGTGTTTGTTGAACACGTACCTGCTCCATCGTCCGGCTCCAGGCCCGTCTCCGTGTCCACTCCGCACACCACAAAATAGTGGGCGAAACGGCAAGAAGCCGCGGTCCCGTTCATCCTCTGTGGCTTCTTACTCGACGTCGTGCATGGCTGATGCGGATGATCCCAAACGTTTGACGGGGCTCCCGTGATCCGTGCGCGGCGCGGTGTCAGTCCCACCCGCCCTGATGCACCCGGTGAACCGCCGTGTGACTGTGCGGGAGCTCAGGGTGATCCACCGATGGTCATCTGGGCTTGTTCGGAGGGGGGAGGAGGCTGTGTAGGCCTGGGAGAGAGGGAGGGAGGGAGAGAGAGAGAGCGAGGAGACAAAAGACCTCAGCTCATCATCACGCATCAGTGCTAATAAAGGAGTTGACCAACAATAGGCGCCTGTATCAAAAAAAGAAAAAAGAAACAGTCTGTCAGACACTTTCTATTTTTTTTTTCCTTAGAAAAAGGCTATAATCACTGCTTTATCCCGCTGATTATTTGTAAACAACACCTAAAACACGATGTGCCTTAAAGAATAAAAGCATTCCTGAGCAGCAAAGAACAAGCGATCGAGTTTAGAAGACAGATTTTTTTTTTTTCCTTTTTATTAAGTGAGAAGTGGATGATAACTGCTTAAAAGGTCAGTTTGAGCAACATGCAGACCACTAGTGAGCTGTGAAAACTAATTTCATCCCAGCTGTGGCGGAAGCCTCCTCAAAGAGGAGAAAATCACCCTGATGATGACACCATTATGACATCAAATGACGGTTTTAGACTAATGATGCGCCCATATGAAAATTCTGGGCCGATACCGATATTTAAAATAACAATTTGGCCCAAAACGGATAACCTTCCGTGTCAATGAAAAAAAAAATGAAATGATACACAAATGAATTCTGTAGTGGCACACAGAACCAACACATGGGCATGTTAACATAGTCAGAGTGGGTCTTTAAAGCTGCAGCCAGGTGTAGGGCAGAGGATGTAGACAGTGAAAATTAGTACAACAGATTACTATTGGCCACTTGTATCAGTGAATGCTACCTTATTTACTGATAATTAAATATCGGCCAATACTGATATTGAGCTGATATATTGGTGCATCTTTACTCCACACCTTGGACACTACTATGAGGTAAAGATGAAGGTTTTGTCGAGGAATCTAATTTAAAGCGTGCAACGTTGCACTATGAGAAATGTGGCAATTAAATAATCAGGGAAATGTGGCCTGTATGACCCGGGACAATATAATGCGCCACACACATAGAATGTACTAAATTTAGAATTAAAAAAACTGATTATGTTCATTATCTTAAAATTCATTTCGTCAAGAAGCATTAATATGGGAGGGTCTGCCTTTAATTGTCAGATAAAGGTGATGGAAAGGTTTTTAACCTGGAAAATAAACCAGGGTAAGTCTCTTACCATCTGTTTGTTTGATCTAAGTCTTTAGCACAGTGACCTCAATGAACTGATCTAGCCTCTCCACTTTTAGTTGGAGCTGTCCGAACAGCTGGGAGTCTGTGAACAGCTGAGAACATTCGTATGATAAAAGACAGTCAGGGACGTATTCTGATACCGTGTCACCCAGATGTAACTGCATATCAGCTCATTTCATACTGAACGAATGTTTATAGCTTGAAATAAGTCAAAAGAAAAAAAACAAGTTGTAGATATTCATGTCATATAGGGTATTTATTGAACCATTAAAACAGGCATAACTATTTTTTTTTCATTTTAGAGCCATACAAACTAACTTCATTAAATAAATACATCATAATCTAGGTAATAATTAAATCAAACTCCTACTGTTTCTGTTCTGGTAAACCATACTGCCTGAGAGATATTTAGGATTTAGGTTTAATTCAAGTCAGAGTCCAAACATAAAAAATGTGCAGAATTGAGCATGACCCTTCTTCACCTCTCAACTGGCTCATACGCTATAATCTTTCTGAGATATGTGTCACTTTCATGCAAATTAGATGTCCATCCTCCTTTTAGTAAATACTGTTTTTAAAAGTTATCAGGTGGGTTCGCAACTCCTGTCCACCCGCTGGAGAACATGTGGACCTCTCACTTACAGAACATTTACAGTAAGTGCAACTTAAAATACTAAGGCCTGAATTTAACATTCAACTGCTATTGTTGTTCAACACATATTTTATGCATAGAAATGCATCATCATTGTTGTTATTTTTTTTTAAGGACTGCTCTGCTGCTTTATTCAAGATCAGTCCTTTATCCATTGTCTTAAGGCTACACATCTGCATTATTATTTGAGGCTGAAACAATCGCATCAGTCCAGACATCCTTTTCCCCTTGAATCTTCCTCCAGTCCATTCCGGGGGGATTTCAGAAATTCAAACCCACCATTGTATCCTGGATCAACCTTGCCTTACTTCTCCCTCAGAGAGCTGTGGTTATTGTCAGAGTTTACTGAATTACTAACCTGGTGTACCAAGCCCCTCAACGCTGAGTCAAGAGTTTCAGATCCAATATCTTCCTGACACAGAATGTGAGGTTAACCATCCTGCAGGTTGACTTCCCCTAGTCATCACAAAATGACCAACTACTTAAATACACTGAAGAAGAACATGTTGTTCTGATCCAACCTTTAGCAACATTAGCGCGGACTGGAGCCGTCATACAATCATTCAGTTGTGTCCCCAAGGCATGCTCCGGTGTGCAGCAGGAAAGTGTAAGTTGGGTCATGCTGCACAGGCCATCTTAACACAGTCTCTAAAATTGGCAGTGGAAATTTCACCTGTAACAGGTCTTCAGAGAAAATAGGCCAAGTTCTCAGAAGGAAGGGCACTGTGGATCTTTGAAGATAATTAGTCTCTGGCAAAACTTTTGCTGGCAGGACAAAGAAACAGGGAAAGCTAGTCTGTTTTTATTACGTAGCAGAGTAGATGTGTAGTAAAAATACTGATCTGGGGAACAGAGAGTGTTGAGTTGATGAGTTTAATCATCAGGAAGCCATGCAAGACTGCTCTTTTATAAAGGTTAATGTCAACAGGTTTACAGTCTAAAATGAAGGGCAATAGGTTGATGACTTTGGCAAAGTGTGTGGAAGCTAAAGCTAAATGATCAAGAGTGCAGAGAGGGAAGTCTATGCCAAAATCCGAGCCACCTGAGCTTGTATCTCCCCGTCAGGGTGCGAGAGCACCTGGACGAGTCTGCTGTGGAACTGGGAAGACTCGTCCAGCATGACCCGGAAGAGGCAGTCCTGCTTTCGCCTCAGTTCATCAGCCACCTGGGCAGAGGGCCTCCAGGCCTTTAAATTCCCCACAAACAGCAGCAGTCGCCGAAGCACTGCGGGGGATGTTCGTGCATCGATCAGCAGAATGACAGAGGCTGGTGCCTATAGAAACAAAGGGAACTGAATTAAATGAGGGTGATTACATTAGTTAGATTAACATTTTTATCCCTTCACTCTTACCTGAGCTTGAACAATGTCATCCATCATATCAGGATTAGATGATAGATTTACAAGGACTTTCAAAGCCTGAACCTAAAACACAAATATTGGAAGTGCCTAATTAATAGTTATTGCATGATTTAACCTTTATATTTTTCAAGAACTGATCTTTTGAAGGAAAATCAACGAGGTGCAATCTGAAAATGAACCAACCTGTAATGTTTCGTTGCTCACTACAAGTATTGAGAGTAAGAGTGTAATAGATTTCTTCAGCAAATGTTGATGTTTATCTGTGACTGAAAGGTTTGTCAGCAGTCTGAGAGCACCAAGCTGAAGGTCAGAATTCACTGGTGACACCTCAATCAGCTCCAGCACTTGTGGCACATAAACCTGCATGTAAAAGGTGACCGTTAAAAGGGAAGCCTGTCCATCACAAAACTGGACATTAATATAGGACTAAATATGTCACAATCATTGAGAGATTAGAATCTATGTGCGGTGAAGTATTTGGCAACATACCTTTATCTGTTCCTGATTTGGGAGGTTCATACAGAGATTATTTAAAGCATTCAGAGTCTGCACTCTAGCCTCTGCCTCAGGATCAGAGAGGAAACCAGCTATGATGGGAATCCCTTCAAATTCTCGTATTAGATCCTGACGGATCCAAAACAAGTTTAGTGGTTAAGTACTGATATATGTCAAAAGGTACACAAAGACCTGTGATGGAGACAAAGTCTGAAAAAATACAGTAGCAACATAACTTTAGAATTAGCCAATTTACAGTTTTATAATAACTCAGCCCACTTCACTTGCAAGTTTAAGGGAGAGAATATTTTTGCTGTACCTGATTCACAGTGAAGGCAGCAGCATTTCCCAGCGTAAGTAGGATGCGAGATCTGTCAGACGGGCTGTTGCTGGTTTGTAGACATGATAGCAACATTTTCAAGTGCTGTGGCTCCAGGTTGCCGGGGGACGCGTGGATGATGTCACCTAGAAAACAAAATGAGTCACTTTACCAACGTTTGATAATATTTATGTCTGCACGGTAGGGATTTGACCAACGGAAAGCTGTAATTACTGTTTAGAGCAAAGGTCCAGGTCCTGAATATGATTTCTCAGTCTTACAATCGAAAATGGGACTATAATTAGAGAATGACTGTGGGAGGACATTTTCGGAAATCATCTTCTAGATATTCACTTTTCTGCGACTGTTTTTGTGCTGTGCTTCTTACCTGATGCAGCGTAAGGTCGGGGACAGACAACATCCAGCCCGGACACTTTGGCCAGCAGACTGCCTCGCTGCAGGGCAACGTTAACTTCATCGGGCTGGCTGCTCCTGACACCAGCAGTGTCACTGGGGTCGTTTTTCTTGCTTCTCTTGAAGCTTCCCCCGCTGATAAGTCTGTATATCCCGTAGGAGGCTCCAGCTCCAGCAACTATTCCAAGCAATGCTTTCATGTTGCCGAGCCTGGGGGTAAAACTGCCGTCCCCCATGTTGCTTCTGTCTTGGCTAAGCTCTGCTAGCTCGCTAACGGTGAGCTAAGATGCTCTGAGTCGTTGAGAGTCAAATTTGTTGACTCATTAGCTAACTAAGCCGATTGTTTCGTTAGCTAGCACTGACTACAACCCACCGAAACCACCGAAAAGCCCGTGCAAACTAATTCAGACGAGCTCATTGTTGTTAACTCAGAGTTCGCTGACATGCCACACTTGTCAACCGTGTTGTGGTTCGTTGTTCCGGGCAGCATAGTTGCCAGGTAGGATTGTCAAACAGGAACCCAATCAGAGGCTCGAACCCGTCCGATTGTCAGATCCTAAAATTGGAGCTAGAAGAAAAGTTAGCGTCTGTATTAGCATTGCCATTGGATAAAACCACTATAAATCATTAAATATTTGTGTTTTGGACGTTTTTTCTGATATGAACTGACGTATCATATGCAAATATTTTATCTTGTACTTATGGGAGAAGAAAAAAACATGAAAGCTTATCTTGTTTATAATAAACAACGAAATTGCATTGGATGAAATTGTTTTAGCCACTAAGTTATTCGTCGTTCTATCGAATCTGGAGTCCCCCTGGCTGCTCACAATGGCCGACCAAATCTTTCGCTGGGTGATTTCGCTGAGGAATCAGCCAGATATAAAACTTTAGCTGGCCCTATATATTGAGAACAAAAAAAACCCAAAAGAAAACATTACAATATGTGCAGTTTTGTTAATGAACTGTAAGTGCGTCACACCACTGACGTAGTGCAGCGCGTTATAAATAATCCCACTACAGAGTATTAGTTGTCCAACACTCACGTTTAATGTCTGGACGGTTACGTTTGATAAATACCTGATGCCTCATGTAGCAGTGTTGCTATGTTAGCTTTGGTAATGTGGCTTCAGATAACATCAACATTATACCTTCAACTCTGCTCATATCCACAGCTCTAATACCTGTTTTGCTTAATGTGGAAAAAAAAAAAAAAAAAAAACATTCTTTACGTCATGTTAATTTCACTCTCTCTGTCAACAGGCCTCACGGATACGTCACAGCTCATCGCCTGTCGCCAGTGACTCAGTCCCGTTTAGTCCATAGGAACTCTGCAGGATGTTGGCCGGTAGGAAGACCTCCTTTCATGGAACTTCTCCTGGAGACGGACACTTGGTGGCTCACTTACACAAGTTTTCATTCGATGCTGGAAGCCAAAGTCAATGCAGAAATGTGTTTCTACATTGACCACGGTTGTTGATTTGCTCACACAAACAGACGGCTTCTTTAAGTGTATTTTAGCAAAAATCAAACACTATGTGGGCGCACATAGATTTCATAGACCTTTACTATTATAGGTCTGTTGACATCATGCATAGTTATTTTTGATTTTAACTAAACGTGGTCCTTTTTCAAAGTCGCATTTTTAACGGCAAAGTTTTTAATTTTTGAAGGAGGTATAATAGTGTATTGATTTTGTCACTTTATTTAAAATCTGATTTTTTTTTTCCATATTAATGTTTCCATATTTGTTTTAAAATAGTTCAGCAATGTGTATTAATAACATGTGTAAATAGACTAAGTGTTGGAAAACTGGAATTCGTTCATTCATTCACTACCGCTTATATATTTAAGAAACAGGAAGACGCTTCATTAAACACAATGACACATTTAACACTCATCATTGTTCAGGTAGGTTGTTTTTTAATTTTTTTTTTTCCCCTGAATTGTCTGAAAAGAGAATCCTACAGGTATTACCTTTCAGCCAAAACAAGATTTAAGTAGCCATCATCCTGAATAGTTATGAGAAATACTGAAATGTGATGGTGAGCTTTGACACTGACCATCCTTGTAAAATATTATATTTGTTCTCAATATGACAAAAACCAAGACAAAAGAAAACTGTTAAAAATATTTTTATGCCTTTACCCATTAGAGCAGTTTATTCACAACTGCAGAAACTTGATAATCCTCCCAGCTGAAGATAACAGGTCCTGTTTTAAAAAAAAGAAGCATTAATATACAAATTCTGGGTTAGTTGTATATTCCTTTCCCACCTATTCTTAATTGTAATTAATACATATCTTCACAAGACAAATATTTGAAAATTCCCGTACCACGAAGGCGTCGTTTGTCCCTTAGGTTCTTTATCCTTTTGGCTTTTGGGGGTACAGTGGTCTTGTATTAATGTTGTTTCGGAAAAGGTTTCCATTGGTTCTGACCACTTTGTCTTCATTCTGCTGATATGGTGCATAAAGTGTCTTTGAAAGTGATACTTGGCTTCTGACATAGTTGTTCTTGGACTTGGCAATGAATGCTTTTAAAGATGGTGTAAAAATGCTGTGGCCTGTTTGAGCGGGAAATCTGTTTGTGTTGCCACTTTTCCTTGCAGCAGGACCAAAAAGTTTGGATCTAAACAGCTGATTCGGGTGCCAGTAGGCCATGTTGCTGGGCTCTTTATTCACAATGGTTGGACGGCTCCAAAGTTTAGTCGGTTGTCTGAGGCCAGCTCTGGTTGCACTGACATAGTCACCATTTACAGAGACACTTCTTCCCTTTGGGGTAAAAAATGAGCTCAGGCTGTTCCTGAGATCATGTAAATCACCATTTTTAAACCTATCAGAGATTGTATCCTTGATTCCAAAGTTCCTGGACATGCTAACCAATCTTGAAAAGACTTTTTCTGATGGCAATGATGGAGCTGAGTAAGTTAGAGAGTTGAAACCTGTATAATCAACTTCAACGGGAGATGAAAACCCACTTTGGATTAAACCTAAGCCATCAATAACAGGAGTCAGGATATTGCCAGTAATTTGTTTCACCTCCTGGATGGCAGAGGCTGGTTTGTGCTCAGAAAGGTCTGGTCTCTCGTGTTTTTCCTGGTCAGTTGGGTTTGAAGGACCAGTCACGCCAACATATTGGTCTCTGAGGTAGCCATCAAGTCTGCTGGAGGGTTTCACATTAAACAAGCGGCGGTACCAGACTGGCTGTTTCCTATTAAAGGCTTGATTTTGAGGATCATGTGGGCTGCTTAATTGAACATCCACATGACCACTACCACCCCGTGGTGAAAGATTAGAGCTTGACGAGACAGAATTGGTAAATACAGGAGAGTTTCCATTAATATACTTTAATTCCTTGCCAATAGTAGGTTGATACGGCTGAAATGACAGGGCTGTTTGTTCCCTGAGTTTTGGTAAACTATGTGGGATGTTGAGTTGACTTTTCTGTGTGGTGAGATAAATATTGCCATCAGAGTTCAAAGGTGAGGGCTTTGGTGCAGGCAGAACATCAATTTGGAAATCCTTATTGTGATGTTGATGTGTTTGTTGGATAGTCTCAGAGGTTAGAGGCTGTATCTTAGATGTCTTACCTGAATAGTAGCTGAAATCTTTAGCTGGGCTGTGAGCAGGGGAAGAAGTCACATGGCCGCTGAAAGAAAAATGCTCTCTAAAGAATGAGCCAGAGGGCATTTTTTCAGGGAGCTTATCGTTTGTTGAAATTTCTTCATTTTTCACAGCAAGAGCATTTGTGTAAATACTAGGGGTCTCCTCAAAAATGGCCTCATTGACAAAACTTCCAGAATTACTTGAAAAATGTTCATTGGCTGTTAAATGAGGAAGTGTATGGAAAGCAGAGGCCAGGGCTGAGTTTTGGTTTTTAGACACTGTGGTATAGATGAGACTTGCAGCAGGGTCAGCAGTATCAGGGACAGAGATTTCACTTGGCATTTGGTGACTGACTAACGCTGCACTTACAGGTTCATTCCAGACTTCATTTTTACTCACGTCATTAGGGGCAGTGCCTCCTTTAGCAGAATTAGAACTATAGTCCGTGTTGGGCTCTGCCTTGACATTTTGAACAGTAGAAGCCAACTCATTTTTAATCATTTCTCGCACACTTGGAAAATGTCTCCTTAGATCACCTCCTGGTGTTAAGAAAGAGCTTTTCATTGCCTCTATAAACAGTTTAAAGTCTTTGATTGTTGGGAAACTGAAGCCCCCTATAGTTTTCTGCTGTGTCTTCTTTACTAAAAGGCCAAAAGGGTGTTGATCACCAGAAGTTTCATGCTCATATTTCTGCACAGTGGGTACCTTGCCTGAAAAATGATCTGGCTGATGTCCTGACTGTAGTTTGCTTTGCACCATCTCTTCACTGAGACTAGTGACCGCATCCTCAGTGTTTTCATAGTGGACTGGTTCTTCCTGAGAGGGAACAAAGCTAAGGCGTTTCACAACTTTCACCTCATCCTGAACAGAGTTGTGGTTTGTGTTTAAAGATTCTCTGGATTTAAATTGATTTGAGGTTTGTGGACCAAATACACCTGCATGGCCACTGACCCCATCACTGACAGAGTAACCATGTGCAACATTGTAACCTACAGAAAATAGAACAAACGTCCATTAGTTTTAACTCTTATTATTGAATTGGATCGGGAATGACAGATTTTTACCTTTCTGAGGAAAACAAATGCAGCTCCATAACAGAGCGCAAAGCCAAGAAACCCTGCAAAAATGAATAAAGGAAGACTTAACACGGAGCACATTCAGCTAAAAACACACTTAGTTTTACTCACCCTACAGGAAGAATCATGGCAGTGAGCATCCACCTGCTGATTAAAACTAGCTGCCCTGAAAACAATCAACCATGCTCCTTTCTTCTCTTTGCATAGAAGGTTTGGTGATCACTGGCAGCTGCTGCTGTGTGAAAATCAGCATAATCACAGGTGGAGCATTTCCTCAAAGGTTTGCTGGTTGGAGGCTTCATATGACATATAAGTCATCCAGAAAATAATCTAAAAGATAATAGCTTTAAAATATCTTATCACTCTTTTTTCTCTCTTTTTGTAAATTCATATCTGCTATTTGTACATGGCTGATAGGAAGACACCTACACCACACCAAACTTAATAAAAGAAAAAAAAAAACCCATAAATTATTTAAAACATTCATGATGCCAAGAGAGAGTGACTCAGACATAAGCAGAAATTTGACCCATCTGACTTAGTTTTCTATGACTCCTTGTTAACATGCTGCTGAGTTCATGGAGATATTGTGTTTCAAAGATTAGCTTTCATCTGCATTGTCAGTGCAGACTGCTACATTATTAACCCTGAGTCACTCTAAATGACCAAACCTACTTCATTTGAAATCATAAAAAAAATATATTTGAGATTAAATGATCGTATTTCTGTGTTACTGTCTCCTGTCCTGTGGAGTTCATTCAGGATTCTGCCTGTGTACCTTTCCACTAAATTAATGATAAGCTGTCTTTGCTGTTGGGAACAGGAAGTAGTTCATAGAGTGAGAGACGTACCGCAGAGCCGTCTCTGAAGATGGACCAGGCAAAGAAGCATTTTGAGAGGAAATGCCAGCAGGTTGCATTCATCAAATGGTCCAACTGTGTAAAAATACACAATGAGAGACAGTTTGGAAGGTGATTACTGACTGACAAAGAAATCATAAGGCTTTTGATGCAAGCTGCAATGATTAATTACTTGGTCAATCTGATGGGAATTAAAAAATATTTTGATTATTGAATTATTGTTTCAGTGTTGATTTGTCAAACATATATGGGTTTCAACTTTGTGTTATGGGGTTTAGAAGAATAAAGAAGCAATTGGGCTCTGAAAAAATTATCTAGAGCATTCAGCATTTTTTTACCATATAGAGTAAATAATTATGAAAATAATCAGCAGATTAATGGAGTAATATGTAACCCTGACACGCAGTATGTATAATTGGTACTGCAAACCGAATTCAAAACCTTGGAGAGAGCTGTCTTCCCCTGCCCCCTCCTCCCTAAACTCAATCTCACACGGGTTGCCAGGTCAAGGACGCTGAAGCTGCAGGACCACCAACAAGGATAAAACTCCCTGGAAAATGTCAAGTACTACAACAATGGTTGATAAACTCATTTTTACATTTGCAATATTCAGTCAGATATCTGAACCAGTTTGCTTGCCCACTTCCATCGCTGCAACTCCTGTGTGTTTGCTGGGATAACGGATCTCTTATCTGACAACCTGAGATCCAAAACGGCCGTGTGGAAGTGCCTTTAAACCACTTACCCTCTCTGGTCAAAACAAAAACTCATCATTCCACACCGGAATTGTAACTTAGGGAGGAGGATATACTGGCTGCTGTGTTATTGTCAGAAGAGTTAGTATTTAAACATAACACGAATCTTTAATGTCTGATGATATATATTTTTTTCCTTTTATGATTTAATACAGTAAATATCCTACATATGGCACCTTTAATCCATGTTAGAAATAATCTTTTAATTGCTGCTCTAGACTTAAATCATGACTTTTTGCAAGCTGTGACTCTCGTGTGTGTAGCCAGAGAAAACAGAGCTCATGGAAAGTGTTTGTATATGTATCACTTCTTCCTCACTATACACACACACACACACACACACACACTCTTGTGACTCATTCTGTCCCCTGCACCTTCCACTCTTAAACTGTCAGACTTGAATTTTATAAGCGAAATCTATCTTTTAGCTCTACCACAGTTCAACTTTGGGATCATATTTTTGTTGCCATGACTTCCCCTTGATATAAATGGCAGTTTAAATGAAATAATGTGTGTGACGTGATGTAATAATGTGATAAATGATTTTCTTCTCAACTTAGTTGCGATCAAGAAACTTGAGAGAATTGTAAATGCTGGCCATCCTAAACGCATCTCTGTTGCATGGTGTAATTTTTCCAAGGACTCAAAGAGGGCAAAAGAGGATTTTAAGGTATACTTTTGTAAGTTTAGTTTGGAAAAAAATAGAATTCTAGCAGTTCTGTGCTTCTCTTGTTTACGTGTTTCTGTGAATCTGGCAGAGGCTGGATGCTGGAGGTCGTAATGAAATCAGATACAATGTTCGCCAGATTGTCAAGGATGTGTTGGCTTCCAGTGCTCCCAAAAAGCCTCGTATTGAATGTAATTCATCATTTGCCACTCAATTTCATTCTTGTTTATTTTTATAGTTCATGATCCTGACACGGAGCAGATGTAAAGCTGCAGCAGCTCCTCATTTCTGTCCTCTGAGCAACCTGTGGTGAGATCATATGTGTTACATAACACTGACTGTAATGTGGCCGACTCGCTAAACGGGCTTCCTGTTTTTTGAGGCCAGTTGATTAACATTATTGGAGCTCATTATGACCCTAGCGATCCTTTACAACAGAAAAAGAGGGGTGTTAATGGAATAATTTAAACGATCTGTTTTTGTGTTTCTTTTATAAATTGTAATATTTGTAGGTCTAGCTACTTTCATTATAGTGACGCTACAGTTTACTCCAGAAAACATCCAGATTCTGAAAGGGTTCGGCTGTAACCCCCATTTGTTTTGGATTCACAAGTGCTGGCCGAAGAAGGGCCAATTTGGCATTATTTTCACTGGTTGTTCTGTCAAACATATCTGCTGACAAATAGTGCTTAAGCCCGACTATATTTGTAGAAAGAAAGCAGCTGCTTGTGCACTGACATCATACCCCCTTTTGAAACAGCAGTGAATACTGTGCCCCTCATGGTCAGACATTTTTACAATAACAGTTGGTTATGTAAAGTTAAAACCTACATGACACAACACTGATTGTCATTAGTAGAAAGTCTTTCATTGATGTAACTTGCGACGAAATCAAATCTTTTCTTTTATTCTCTGTCAGCAAAGCCTGCATGTTCCACCAGCATGTTTTACAAATACTTAACATTTCATCGTTCAAGCACTTTTATGAGTCCTAATTTCAGCATTTTTATGCCTTTACAAGAACAACGAGAAGAGTGCACAAAATGTTGTTGCGAAAATATTAGAAATAAACAGAAGAATTGTTAATATTTCTGTCGTTTTGAATGATCGAAATTTCTTATTGTTGTTTTCTCTACAGATCTTTAAATACATAGAATTACAAGACTGGCTAAATTGTGCAGAGGTGTGCTGCACATGGAATTCTATGATCCAGTCAGGCTTATTGTGCAGTCAGGTCTGTACTGAGGGATTGCTTCTTGTATTCAGTTCATAGCGATGCTTAATTTTATACTTGCAACAGAAGCAGACATGTTGCCAAGTGTGTGTACCTGTTAGATCAAATTCTCTTTGGAAAAAGGCTGGATAACAGACATCACAGTAAAGCAGATTCTGCAGAACTATCGCCCATTTGTGATCCATCTCAACCTGCGTGGCTGCACATTGCTTAAATTGCCCAGCTTGAAGTGCATCTGTGGGCTTTGCACATTATTATGTAGCAGATTTTGTTTTTTTGTCACAGGTATTTGACCCATACAGATCATTGTTCTTATCATAATGATAATTAATCAGAACAAAAAAATGATCATTTTAATATTTTGAATACAAAGACAAAATTGATAGAACATAAAGCAACACCGAAAATGTATTTTTTCATCTGATACAGACTTTTTTAGTATGGAATAAAGAGAAAGAAGAACCATTTCAAGGTCAAACTTAAGGTGAAATGATCACTTGAGTCAAGACAGCCTGATGATATGGTATTTTTGTGGTGCTCTCAAGGGGCTCGGTTCCAGGTCCTCCTCGGACTCTCCCTGCCCTTCCATTGGGTCGTTCCACAGCTCAGGGTCCGTTTGGTCTTGATCTTCTCTATGGTGCTGTCTGTCCATTGGACACGCTTTGTTGTAGGAATGTACATAATCCTCCACAATCTCCCCAGCATGTTCAAGAGGAGAGTGACACAGCAAGCCAGAGTGCCTCACCCCTGGATGTAGACGCAGCCAGTACACCATGTAGTGGATGCTGGAAAAAAAACATCACAATCCCATTTTATTATTGTTTTTTTATTTATTAAAAAAAAAAAAACAACAACAACATCTTAGCAGAAGAACCCACCTATAGTCACACACCCACGGGTTCCCTCTCAGCTTCAGTTCAGACAGGAAGTACAGGTCTTCAAGAACCCCGTACTGGACAAAATGTATTTTGTTGTTGGACAAGTCCAGCAGATGGAGATGCAGGAGCCCTGACAGGGAGGCTGGGGTAAAGAAAAAATAGATGCATGGCTACCATTTATTTTCTCACTTTCACTTACAAATAGCTTTTAGACCCATGTTTGTGTTTATTATTAACCAACCACCAGTTGCACGGTGTTCATTTTATTCCTGTAGGCCTGTGAGATTTCCCCATAATGAAACAATACTATATAAACAAGGATAGATGAAAGCCAGCTGTTTTTAAAAATGAAAAATGGCAAACAAAAGTCAGGAGCAGTTATGTAACATGTTTTCATCCTTTTGGCCATCCATTAGTTATCAGTCTGCCAAAATGAAAATACAAATCAAGTTGTGCAGTTTTCCATCCTAGATATTAGAGGAAGTATTAGGCACACAGCTGCCATATTTGCTCATTTTAATTAATAGGAATACATTAATAAAAGCACACACACACACCTGTGTCAATGTGCTCCATGTTATTATTGCTGATGTTTAGGGTTCGGAGGCTCCTCGCTGCTTGGAAGTCTCTGGCTTTGAGATGACTGATTGAATTATTGGACAGATCAAGATGAACCACATCCTCTGGGATACTCATTCCTTTAAATACTATTGACTATTTCCATTCTTGCTACTTCAAGTCTTTTAGTAAAGAGACAGATTTACGCTCTGCTTCTATCCATAATCTGAATTGGATGCTAAAATCAAGCACCCCTGCCGGCCGGAGATAGATTTAATACATTTATTTGATTTAGTCTATTTTTATTTGAAATGCTTTTGCATGATTTGCAATGTATCTGATATATTCTCTATTGCATAAGGAACATGTGCTGCTTTTTGTAAAAGCACGGTATGGTTCTTAGTAGGGCAAAAGGAACCAAAGTGATTTAGGAAAATAAGAGTGTGAACTTGCCTCGGTCACTGCAATCCATCCATATTTGTGGGAAGAGGTAGGTATGGCATGATGTGATGGCGTCTGGTTTGGTGCGAATTGGAATGGGCTTCAGATGGAATTTGGGGTCTGTTTCGTCTTCCTGTATGTTGCCCGTCTGGATTTCCTCTTTACACAGTAAATCAGGGTTCACCTGCTTTAACTTCCTGCCTCTTAGCCTGATGGGCTCTGCGCACCTAGGAAAGAAAGATGGAAGTCATGATGAAACCGGCTGTGATATTTGAAGGCAGTTTGTTACTCCGAGAAAGAGAAGTAGGAAGAGAAGTAGATCCCATGATGCTGAATCACTCACCTGGCATGATTTCCCAGATTGCGGTTGCTCGGGACCTGAAGGGTGCGTATAAGACTGTCCATTGAGCAGAGACATTCCCAGGGGTTATCATAGAGACGTAGGTAAACAAGATTCTGCATGGGGATGAGGACCTCTTCACTAAGTGTCCCCAGGCGGTTGTGCTGCAGCAGCAGGGTTGTAAGACGTGTCAAGCCCTGGAAGGCCCCCTCTTCCACTAGAGAGATTTGGTTCTGCTGCAGGTCCAGACTGGTTAAACTCTCATATCCAAAGAAAGCTCCTTCCCGAAGGACTTCGATGTGGTTGCGTGCTAGAAGGAGATGCTTAGGTTTTTCGGACCAGGTCTGTGAGGTGGGAATGGAGGTGAGACGACGGTCCTGACAGTCTACAAAGACATCTTGAGATTCTGTCGACTCTGAGCAGACAGGTGCTGCAAGCCTGGAGGGGCCTGATCTACTGTGACGCCTGGCACCTCTTACCCTGACAGTTTTGAGACACAAAAAAAAAAAAAAATGAATCCAAAACTTGTCATAATCAAAACATGGTAATTAGTGTAAGTGAAAATTTGACTAAATATATCAGAAACAAGATAAATCCCTACTTGTCTCGTGCTAGTTTGTGTCTTGCTCCTCTGAGGCCTCTGCCCTTCCCCGGTCGCTTTGTCTCAGTGGACTGGAGCAGGAGGAGGAGCAGGGAGGCTAGGAGTATTGAAGACATCACACGCATCTTGAGGCCTGAGCTCTTTCCCGTTAGAACAGCTGGATGCAAGGGCAGGAGTTTTCGGGAGCGAAAAGCAGACTTGAAAACAGAAGCGATGGGTCAAAGGTTTTATTTTTGATGGAACACAGCTGCCAGTAAAACTGGAAAAATTCAGAGATGGCATATTATGTAAGAGACAGGAACCAGTCAGGAATGTACATAGTTTTAAAAGAAGCCAAAGTGTGTTAATGTTACCGTAAGTAAAGAACGTTCTGAATAAGTAGATATATCTCTTAATCATGATACAGCTAGGTCCATAATTATTTGGAACACAATTTTTATCTTTTTGCCTCTGTACACCACCACAGTGGATATGAGATTTTAAAAAAAATCAAGATGTGACTGAAGTGTGGACATACAGCTTTAGTTTAAGGGGTTTTACAATAATATGGCATTTACCATTTAGGAACTACAGCCATTATAGCCATTATGCATAGGACCTCCATTATCAGGGCATCAAAAGTATTTGGACAAACAAAATTAACAGAATTATAAATATAATTTCAATGCCTTTAATGAAAATTCTTGTCAGTCAATTACTGCAAGAAGTCTGTTATCAAATGCTGAGATTCCTGCTTGGACCGTTTTGCCAGGCTTAAACTGTAGCTACCTTCAGTTGCTGCTTGTTTGTAAGTCTTTCTGCCTTCTGTTTAGTTTTCAGTCACTGAAAAGCTGCTCTGTTGGGTTGAGATCAGGTGATTGACTTGGCCACTGAAGAATATCCAAATTTGTGTGCCTTGACAATATTTCGCGTTGCTTCCACAGTATGTTCCTATCAGTTTTGCAGAGTTTGGTTTAATTTGAGTTAAAGGTATAGTCCTATACACCTCAGAAATCATCCTGCTTTGTCCATCAGTAATCACATCATCAATAATTTTCATTGAGGTGTTTCTTAATTGTTGACATGATATGTCTACCTCCTACAGAGTGCCCCTTAATTAGATGTTGCGGAGAGATAATTCTTCATCAAAAATATGATTTTGTGATCACCCACTTTAGTTGTCCTCCTTCGTCCTCCAGGACTTTTGGTGCTGCTGAGCTTATTGGTGGACTCTTTTCTAAGAATGTACCAAATTGTTGACTTGGCCCCTTTAAATCTTTTTTCTTTTTCTCTCTCCGATTCTCTGATTCTCTCTCTGGTTTATTTTAATTTGTCGGACTAATGACAGCTTCCTTCATTTGCATTGATATCTCCTTGTATATCATATTGATAGCTCAAGTCAAACAGCTACCAATTGCCGATTCAGCACTTGAAATCAACTCCTGACCTTTTATTTGCATCATTTGTTTTAAAATAATTGGTGAGACCTAAAGACCTAAACTGGCCATGAAACGGCTTGTCAGTCAATTGTCCAAATACTTATGAGCCTATGATAATGGAGGTACTCATCATAAAATTGTTATAATTCCTAAATGGCAACTGCCATATTATTGTGAAACCCCTTAAATTAAGTCTACATTTCAGTCATATCTTGACTATTTTATCTCGAATCTATTGTTTTGGTGTACACAGACCAAATGATTATCATGTCATTGTCCAAATAATTACAGACTTAACTGTAGATACTGTTAAAAGCTGTATAAATTAATGAAAATAAACATTCAAAAAAAAAAAAACAGCATCAAAAGCTCCTGTAGTACATCACAAATTAGAGCAACACTGTGTGTGTCATCTGTTTTTTTTTTTTCCATTTTTGCGTAAGATTCCATTTTATTAAAACCAAGCATATTAAATTGTTTACATATCACACCCTTTCATGTCTCATAATAACAGGCGCTTTGCTGAGAACTTAAGATAACATTTAAACCTCTGCTCTTTAACAGGATGTGATGGTTCAAAAAATTGTAAAGGGCTGCCCATGCCTGCTGTACTTGAACCTTTCTTGTACAGCTCTAACAAATAGAACTCTGAGAGAGCTGTCCTGGTAAGTCTCCATTTGTGGTAAAGCCACCATGTGACTAGATTTGTACTCTAAACTGTGCAACTCACATTCTGGCCTCCTATCCCTATTCTTGTTCCCAGAAACATTTCCATATTTGTTTGTCCAATGTGCAGCTAAGCTCACAAGTTGCTTGTTTTAAACGCCTGAAATCAACTTGGCCTGTGCCAACTTAAAGATTTAGAGGAACAAAATTGTCTAGACTGTATGAATATAGCGATTATTAAGGTGTAGGTTCAGTAATGGTATTAAGCATGTTTTGTATATTTGAAAATAAAATAAAAACATTTCAACATGCAAATTTGAAAATATCCCATTTTTAATTAAAAATATGTTTGTTTTGGCAAGAATGCTGTCCTTGGATAGTATGGACTAAAATCTACAAATTTTCTTTTCTTGAATAACAGCTGTAATTTACAGAAAGCTTAAATTTCACACATCTTATATAAACTCTAAACTATATTCTATTTATTTCAAACAGGAACTGTCTCAACATTCAATACCCGAGTCTATCCTACTGCTACAGATTCAAAGATAAAGGCCTTATGTACCTGATCACAGGAAAATGCTGCCACAATCTCATCCACCTCAATCTCTCCGGCTGCACTCAGGTCAGTTTGTATGCGCCTCTCACTCTGGTATATAGTCACTCCAGCTTCCAATGCAGACAGGACACAGCTCCCTGCCCTTTTGAAAGTTCAGTGCTCAGTCCACCTTGGACAAATCCAGTCTCTCCTCTCTATTCACACGTGTCTCCTCTTGTTCCTGGCTGCTGCACGGAGGTGACTGTCAGTGCTCGGAGCAAATGAGACGAGATCTGAAGGGAGCAGGGAGAGAGAAAGGCAGTTGTAGCCAAGTGGAGGGTTTGGTTTACACAACCAACTTTTGCCCACCCACTCACCATGTGCACTCTCCATTTGGGGCCCAGATGTATGGTTTCACTTTATGGGTTTGTGAAATAATGAGCAAATAGAACTGCATCCAGGGGAATGAGTCATATCCCGGCATGCACACATATTTTCCCCCCTCCTCCTCTCTCTCTCCTTGTAGATGACAGTAAATGCATTCAGACACATTTCAGCCGTATGTCCCTCCCTTACAGAGATTGTGATCAATGACATGCCCATACTGTCAGACAACTGTGTCTCGTTAAGTTTGTCCAACTATCCTATTCAAACTCTGCAATGTTTGAGAGACTGAAAATAGGGATGAAATTAGAGAAGAGTTTCATTTGTCAACTCATCCATACTTTTAGTCAGCACAGTGTTAACACGTAGCTGCAAAGAGAAATTTAGAGTCCTGCTCCTCTGTAACTGGAACTGCTTGCCAGATGTCGCTCACTATCTGCCATTTCTCTGCTGGACACTCCTCGTCTTTCTGATGTTGCTTTGATTAGCATCACTAAAGTTACCAAACTGAAGGCTTTTAGCATCGCTGAAGATCTTTTTTCACTCTTTGACATTAATTTCCCTATACAGCACACATTGAAATATAGAAGTAACTTCCTTCTGACTTGTGTGAACTTCAGGCAACAACCAACTGACTAGACATCAGCTGGACGGCATTGTGCAGCAGCTCACAAGGCCTCCGTAGGCTCCACGCCTCAGAGTGCCCCAGAATGACTGACAGCAGCCTCAAATTTGCCGCTGCCCTGAAGAAACTGCAACACCTGGACATTTCACTTTGCAACTAGTTTGTGTGTTTGTTGCTGCTGTAGTTTCTGATTGTACGCTTTCTCATGACATTGCTTGGTGTAATGGTTTCCTGTTTGTGTTTTAGGGTGAGCGATATCGGGATCCAGAGCCTGACCGACGGTTCTTCAGCCAACGAACTGAGAGAGCTGAACGTCAATCACCAGTCACATAACTGACGTATCAGTCATGAGGATTGCTCAAAGGTATATGGAAAAAGTGAAACAGTAAACTTCACAGTAAATTTTGTAATTATACATCCCCAAAGCAACTATTTCTGCATTGTGTTATTTAAAACCAAAATTTTTCATATGCCAATAATAGCTACCAACGAATATAATTTGCATGTACACATCTCAGTTGGGTCTGGTAAATAGTTAACATAGCAGTTTTTTGTGTCATGTTCTCTCTGCAATTTTTCAGGTTATATAATCTGTACAATCTTAACTTGATTTATTGTAAACGACCGACTGAAGTGAGTCTGAATTGGCTGAGTGGCAGCTTCTCTCTGGTCTCGTAATGTCAGTGGTTGCAACATACAGGGTCAGGTACTGTTTGAATATTTCTTAACATCACAAGTGCTAAGGACAAATACTGCAATTTGGTGACATCTGTAACTTGGCATTTTGGGTTGGGGTATTTTTTGTTTTATTTTGAGGGGGTGGAGACTCTTAAGGAGGTTAAATTGAAGAAGTTATCTCTTGCTGAATGTGTCCACATT
This sequence comes from Mola mola, assembly GCA_001698575.1. NCBI lineage: Eukaryota > Metazoa > Chordata > Actinopteri > Tetraodontiformes > Molidae > Mola > Mola mola. The sequence continues at coordinate 674,733 of KV751367.1, read as the reverse complement.
AGGCATTGGCACTAGAGGTACAAATATAGCTGGAATTTTGCAATGTGGCCACATGTTGCAGTTTTAACCAATATCAACAGATGGCAGGAAATAAGCTAGTTCTATTCTAGTTGTAAAATTTGAAAAACAATCAGTAACTTTTAAAGTTGTCATTTCAGCTCAAACTTACACTAACAGTGTAAGAGCAGGTGAATGTAAAAAGAGAGAGGCATGTGTGACTTCTTATGTGTATGGTCTATCATATATCCCTCTCTCATTTTTTTGTTTCTCATGTGCCAGAACTTGTGCGAAAATGTGAGAGATCTGGAACATGTTGATGTGTTTCGTTGTATAACTCTGTCAGACCCAGCCATCAGAGCCACTTCATTTTACTGCAGAGGGCTACTCACGCTGCAGATGTCAGGCTGTCTCAAGGTACACGCATCAACATGTGCACTTAGCTAAAGCCTTTGAACAATGTCCTGCTCTACATATTCTCAATTTCATCTGTCCTGCTGTAGATGACAGATATGGCAGCGCAGTATCTGACAAGTGGATCTCAGTACCTGCAAGAACTTGATGTGAGCTGCTGCATTCTTCTCACGGATCGCACAGTACAACACTTACAGAAGTTCTGCGCTCCGCTTTGCTCCATCAAAATGGCCCGTTGCAACTGCATCTCTAAGTAAGACATAAACGTAGGAACTGCAAAAGTAGAGTCCTAGGTGACAACTTTTAATGATCAGATTGTGTGTGTGTAACTAGGGTGGCCGCAGTAAAGTTTCAGTCACGTGTTGAGTACTGGGAGCACAGCAATGACGACCCTCCATGCTGGTCTGGAAACAACATGGTCTAAATGATGCCTCCAATCAAAAGACGCATGTAGACAGACGACACCTGGCAAGTCATGGAGCAGCATTCAGTCAGGCTAAGAACAGTAAACAGGGAGGGGATATGCACAGGTTTTAAATTAACTATGATTTTGTGAAAATAAAGGTCACACGATCCCAGCTAACAACATTATTTGGGCAATAATTTCAAAGATTTCTAAGAAGCCGTTTTGAATGATACACTTGAAATAGCCCAAACAACAAACAGCGTTTCACATGGCCTAACCACTGGTTAACAATAGAAACATAGTTTTCTATGTTCTGTGTACTGATACACAACTTTACAGTACTTAATCAGCTCCTAACCCTGCTTGATTCTAGTCGCAGAAATAACTGTTTCATTTTTATTTCTTGCCAGAGAAATTGCCTCAGTTTTAACATTGTGGAATAATGTTTGTTGATAAATCTGAGAGAAACTAATTTGAATTGCAGAAATACAATCTTTGGCTGAGCTCTTTCAGATTAACAATCAGATTTTATTATTTGCAAGTATAAGTGAATTTGACAGCACGGACGAAGAGGTGACTCATTTAGCTTCTTGATGGGGGGGCAAATACTTTCTTTGGACTAAAGTTTGGGATAATTAATTTTCATATCATTTTACATACCTACAAAGATTTACAATAGTATACAATAAATAAAGAAAACATGAGCAAACAAACCAGTGACAGTTCAGCACAAACCAACACGGGTATGATGCACACTGATTTTTAACACATACAGAATATTTGTTAGATACAAAAGATGATGCATGTTACATCATTTAAACAGTAGTATTTTATCAACATACACATTAACCTGAGATCAGTTTAAATCCTTCTGGGAGATAAAGATGCTTTCAGTCTCAAGTTCAGTGCATCTATACGTGTAAGGCCCCAGAACAGCGTTGAGCATTGTGAAAGGAAATTCTGTCACTCATAACTCCCCAACTTCAGAGTCTCAAACCAGCTTTGTGCCTTCAGTCTGACCGAGCCCCTGTCTGCCTGAGCTTTCACCCACTGGTCCACTGGGGATTCTCCGTTCACATAGCCTGAAAGCAGAAAGTTCAGAAAACAGAATGTTCTGTGTTGAGTTACTGGTTAGACGGTCTGGGACTGCGGCATAGAAGCTGATGTCATAAAAAATATCTTACCAGTAACTGTGGTCTGGTCTTCAGTTGTGCTGTTTACTTCTCCATGCAGAACAACATCTGTGCTGACATCCACTGACGCACCACAGAGTTCCACTCTGGCTTTCAACGAGGAGGGGACACGCACACAAACCTCTCCTATGTGTGACAGAGGAATGAGTGGGGGAACAAAGACAACAAAAAATAAAAAACAATGCAAAAAGCGGGAATAAACGTCACGTTTACCTTCCTGAGTGTGAATATCCGCACTGCCACCATCTCCCACATAGACATCAATGCCCCCGCTTTGAGAGGAAATCCTCAGAAAATTATTTGAACCATCTGCAGAAACAAAGAAAGCCCCAGGATGCTTTTAGCAGCCACTGATAGATACCATATGTGGCTTGTTTTGCAATCCCAGCCAGCTTGCTTACCAATAACTGTATCTCCAGACATGTTCTTCACGGCGGCATTACCTTTTAATCAACAAAGCAGAGGTCAGGTTTAACAAATACAACTATATATCAGATAACACTCAGTTACTAATACTGTAAAATGCTTCTATCAAAGACTGTGTAAAAACTCTGCATCACTGACACTAACAAGATAATTGTTTCCACACATTTTATGCTGAAGGACCTAAATGTATCACGAAGAAATTAAAATTCTAAGTGGATGACGCACATCTTCACCTCACATTACAGTGCTGTTTGTCTTTGTTCTCTGATCTCTGCCTCAGAGAATTAAGTCTGTTTACAACTAATTATTTTATAGTCAAGCAAACTAGCAGCCACAGGATTTGTAGTAAGTTGCAACCTCCTTACGATTAAGCCGAACCTCTTTGGGCCCGAGCCCCGGATTCCTAACGTACCAAAGCCCTGCTTTTCCTAACAAGCAACAGAGGCTCATGTGAGTTTTAAGAAACACGGTGACCCATAAGCTTCAGGTTGGGGATAAATTAATAACAAAAAAAGTTTACATTTGTTTTAAAAGCAGGCGATATAAGGGTTAGCGCTTCAAGCACAGGTCCTAAAGAGTCGAAGATCTTTGAAGAAGTTGCCTTTTTCTTTTTTCATTCACAATGCAGAAAACAGTAAAGATGAGGAGTGGATGTTGCGGTTACTCACCATGCACATTCCCCAGTTCTATTCTTCCAGAGCAGGAGGAGATGCAGCTGGACTCAGCATAGATGGCTTTCACCTTAAGAGGGCCATGTTCTGTTGAAACATTCATTTTGGTGCCCTGGAGCTTCTTGACGTCCAATGACTGCAAACACACATCCCAACACATCGAAATTATCTACGAATCCAATCAGTGCCGTACATTTCAATGCTGTAAACATATTTAGATGAAGCCTGTATTTTGGCCGCTGCTGCCCTCTAATGGCTGTTGTGTGTAAGTGTAACGCGGTCCTTACACTGTCCCCACACGTGCTGATGTCCACATTGCCATGGATGGTGCCCTCGCCTTTAATATGTCCTCCAAGGGACCTGACCTCAATCTGATGGCCCTGGAATACAGCAAACAACAAGAAGACCAAAAGTGAGGAATATCAGTGTGAATCATTTCTTCAAATGGTATAACATGGCGACTTGTCCAGAATTTACCCCCCCACACCCACTTTGATGAGACAGAATAGCAAATTTTCATCTCTAACGTCATTCATCACCATCATTCATCTCTGCAATTGCTTTTAAGTTTCGTTGCTTGTGAATATCTTTATATTAGTCATTACTGACTCCAACCGGTTTAAAACATCTGTTTCAGTGGCTGATGTGATAGTTCGATGAAGTGAGAGTCACAGTCAAACATTTGCCGCAACAGATTTTTCTTTTTTGAAAATGAAGTCCACCAACAAGACGCAGTAATATGCACGTGTCAGTTTACCTCTACCTCATATGTACTTTTTTGTAACAGGCATTTATTCATATTGTCAGGTCATCGCCTACCTTGACAGACTGCAGCAAACAGTTGCCCTTCTCTGTCTGCACCTTGCAGATATCACACTCCATTTTCTTCACTTGCACGTTGCCTTTTCCCTGAGTAGTGATGAAGAGATCTGCCAAGAGTTTGCACCAAAGCACACAGAGCTTGATGAACTGCGGAAAAATCCCTTCCGATGCCAATTGAAGGGATCAATTGATGTTTACACTCATAATAGCATCATCATATTACAGAAGAGAAACTCACTGCTTTTAATGGGTGCAGCCAGATCAATCGTGACGCTGCTGTTCACCTTCTGGGCTGAGATGAGCAGCTCTTGGCTCTGATCGTCGTACTGGACCTGCATGTGATCCAGACCGGCCTCCTGCTCGTTGACTGCACCGTGGACCGTGATGAAAGCTCGATCAGCCTCCGGGAAGGTGTGCGGGTCCAGCGGGCGGACGGCGATGCTGCAGCCCAGCTGCGCCCGCACTGTGCTGAAGGGGTTTACCTCCAGAGCCCACCGCTTCATCGGCTGCTCCAACTCATTTGAGGGCCGCTTCAGCGGAGCGGAGACGGAGAAGAAGCGTGAGGTGTGCAGAGGGCATTTGATGGTTGTGGGTGTCCCGCTACTGGCTGATGAGGACCAGCGGTGGAGGAGTCCGACACATCCCCGCCGAGCTGCGGAACTCCAAAACATCTCTGTCCCTCTGCGGTAACCCGGCTCATCCACACCGCACACTGCTGCTATTACAGCTGATCAACAACAACCACAATAATGGGCTAATCACGCCGCCATTCTGTCAAATCAGGCCGTCAGCACGCTGCCAAGTCTGTGTTTTAGTTTGATCGAGGCTAATACTTCCGGTGCGGGTTTTTAGACTAAAAGCTTAACATATAACTTACACGTATTCAAATAGTCCTCCTTTGCCTTGGCGTTAGGGTTTATTCAAATAAAAA
>KV751367.1:641196-669016 GCA_001698575.1 Mola mola | reverse complement strand
GTTTGATAAAACTTTATGAAAAAAAATCTTACATGTAAAACATGTCGGCCATCTCATCCAACCATCAAATGCTTTCCAGTGCTATAATTTAGAAAATGTCCCTGTTGCCACATAGCCATCATATTCACTGTAAAAATAATTCCTCACGAGAGAATTTTCCCTCTTTCGTCATTAAAAACTTACACACTCAAAAAAATTATACGTCATATGAAAGCCTTACAAAAGATATCATGTAATTAGGACTATACCTGTTTTTAACTATGTACATCCACACTTATCACATATCCTGAAAACAAATCAGTAGCCTATTACAAAATCTAACGCCACAGGGCGGCAGCATCGTCAATAGCATATAATAATTGCGAAGACTATCGATAGATATATTAGGTTTTATTGAAAATTGTAAATAGCATCTGAGGCAGAGAGTAGCAGTTCATGGCTTGAAGCTCCTAGGTCTGATCATCATCCTGACTGATTTAAAAGACTGTCTTTCATTTGTGGGGTAATTCTCTGTTGATATTTTATGCCACGTGCCCCAGAAAATCCCATCCCGGACTCCTTTGTACTTCCCCACATAATATCTCCCGTTGAGGTTAGCAGCCATGCAGGCATCAAACCACCAGCCGGAGCTATAGTAGGCCCCGCAGTTCCCAGATGGATAGCGGTCGTGGTCCCTGTCTGGGGTGGTGAACGCCCTGTTGCCGTGATCATAGGTTTTGCTGAAGCGCAGAGCGTCACCTGCGGTACCAGAGTACCCACCCACTGTCAGTCTGTAGCGCATCCTTTCACTTGCCACCCTGAATTGTGAGTACTCTGCATACTCCATCTCCCCATCAAAGTCCTCCAGTTCCACCCGCAGCAGCATGTCCTTGCTCCAGGTCAGCAGGTGGATCATGTTGTTGCCCAGCCAAAACTCCCCTCCATTCAGCTCCCCGAAGCCTGACCGGTACTCTGCCCAGGTGCGGTTAAAGCTCACGCTTCCGTCCTGTCGGCGCTGCAGGATCGTCCATCCTCCTCCATTCAGCTCCATGTCACAGAAGACCCGGAAGCTTCTGCTGCGGAGGCTAGGGGTCACCAGGTACACTCCGCTTTTTGTCTCCCCTCTGAGCAAGTAGTCGGAGCAGTCTCTCTTCATCACAATAGCTGCGGAAAGTTTGAAGAAAATCAGGCTATAAAAAAACAACAAACACTAATGTCTCAAAAGAGAGTGATCCACCCAGTCCCTCTTGTGCTCATATCATGCAAGTGTAATTAACATGCAGCTGGGCTACAACTGTGAAATGAGGTCACAAGTGCAATAGGTCAGTGAGAAATTACTTTTCCACAATAAACATTAAGTGATTTTGAAGCCTTTCAAGATGGACCTCCATAGTAGATACATACACAGCATTTAAGACCCAAAATGAATTAGATATAATTGGAGATTGTAAGTTTTTACAATGAAATACGAAAAATGTTTGCAGTCTTTTTCTCATGAGAAAAAAATCTATTGATATTTAATTAATTAAAGACAGTGTTGGCTACAGTATGAACCCCTCACACACACAAAAAATATCCCTGATCATCATCTGGTGAGTGTAAGTTGAGTTCAGTATCCAGACTTAAGTTTTAGTGATTTGATTGTATGAAGATCGTTACAGCTGACTGTGTGGTACGCTTACTTAAATCCTTTAGGCTCGGGTCATGCCAGTTTGATTTATTGAGAGGGTAATTTGTACAATCAAAAGCCCTCTAATAGTAATTACCACAGTTCCTCTTCACATTTTTCTTCCCATAATTACTGTGCTGTAAAGTCAACAAAACAAATGACTTTCGAAGGCTTTCCAAATCAGGGTATTGATATGTTTCTTTTAGCGAACTGCTTGAAAACAAAGCAATGTTTACAGTAAATCAATAATGTTTGGTGCATGCTTATTGAATAGTCTGTCTCTAGCAACTAAAAAAATAATGTTCAATTCATGTTACACCATGCATACAAAGAAATTTCCGTCGAGCACTGTGATCTCTTGCCTTTAAATGGTGTCAGAGTTAGGAGTTTGCCGTCAGGCCTACTGCTGTTCCGTTTGTCATCAGAGTGTTCTGTTCGATGACTCTCTGCATGTCTTCCATTTGGACCCAGGCTGTTATTGAGGAAAGCAACCACCTGGTTAAATTTCACTCGCAACTTTCTTGCACTGGCAGTGGAAACTTGAGGAGCGAGGGGCTTAGGGCCAGAGGTGGCTGGGTTTGTCAACGTGAGGTCCGGGCCAGTTGTGGAGATAGTTTGGAACCTGGGGGAAGAAACTTGAATCATTTTGTTTGGATCAGAAATTTGTCTGTGTGTTGTTTCCTCCACATTGTGGCCCAAATTAACTTGTGACCTGGAGTCAGAACCAGAAACTTGTTTTGGCTTTGTTGGTCGTGGACTGGTGTGAGGGGTAACACTTGGGAGGATTGCAAGCATGATTCTGTTTGGTCTTGTTGTCATTTGGATTGATGGCGGCGGAGTAGCTGTTTGTGGGTTCAGATCAGATGAAATCCTGCTGTTCTGGTTCATTGTGAAGTCTTTAGGTAGGGAGTGAAAGTGAGGGAAGGGGTCACTATTCAGGCTGTTGAATGTCTTTGGATCCTGAGTAATTATCTCACTGGAACTGAACTCTGTTTCCCCTGAGGAATGAGTTAAATCAGCAACTGTTTTTAAAAAGCCATGTGGAATGTCAGTTTGAGAATTTTCACTGGTGTCTGGAGTAGTTCTGGTGATCAGAGGAGGATCTAAATCTGTTTTGGCCTTTGACCTTAGCTTTAATTGCAATGACGTTTTTTTCCTTTGAGCTCCTGGCTCGGCTGTAGGGCTGTTTGGTGTCCTGTGTCTGGGGAGAGGCTTCGAGATTTTGTTGGATTCTGCTTTAAGGATTTCATTAGGCACAGGCTTTGGGGTCAGGACAGGCATTTGGTTCGGCAGAGGTGCTTCAAGCTCTTGATTGGTTTGTGGTGTTTGGTCAGGTTTAGACTTCATATTTAGTTTAGTCTTTTGGCCTCTTGTAAGATTGGGATGGGTCTGGTTTAGGTTCGGTGTTGGACCACGTTCAGGTTTTGGGTTTATTTTAGGAATATCCTGGCTGGGTTTAGTCTTTTGATCAGGAACTTTGTTCAGGACATGATTAGGTTTAGGTTTGTGTCCAGGTGATGAGTCTTGAACAGATTTGGGTTCAGGTGAAAGATTTTCAGTGTTGTCCGTTAATTCTGTTACAGGCTTATGGATATGATTTGGTGTGACGCTTGTTGTTTCAGGTTGTGCAGGTTCCTGAACAGGTGTTAAATGTTCTTTTAATATGGACTTTGGATTTGGTTTAGATTTGTCTTCAATTTTCATTTGTTTGGGAAGTTTTTGCTTTTGATCAGGCTTGTTAGTTTTAAGACGAATTGACTTTTTCTCAGGTTTCAAGTTATGATCAATAATTGGGATTTCAACAGATTCAGGCTGTTTGTCAATTTGATGGTCTTTGTCAGAATCAGTCACATTTACAGCTTGAGGTCTTTGATGGGATGACGATTTCTGGACAGGAATAGTAGGCTTTTGAATCGCTAACTGGTTTTCATCAGTCATATGCTTATGGTCATGTTTGGGTAATTGAATGTTTTGCAGATTTCGATCAGTTGGTAAATAATCAGGTAGAGTTCTTTGTTCGAGTTTTGGAATTTGGACTTGTTCAGGGTCTTTTTCAGGTTTGAGTGTCGGGCTGTTTATAGGTATATTATAAGCAGTGCTGGGGACGGGACTGGTCTGAGGGGTAACACTTGGGAGAATTGCAAGTATGATTCTGTTTGGTCTTGTTGTCATTTGGATCGATGGCAGTGGAGTAGTTGTTTGTGGCTTCACATTAGATGTAATCCTGCTGTTTTGGCTCGTTGTGAAGTCTTCGGGAAGAGAGTGAAGGTGAGTGAATGGTTCACTCTCTAGGTTGTTGAACATTGGATCCAAAGTTCTCATCTTGCTGGAAGTGTACTCTGTTTTCCTTGAGGAATGACTCATGTCAGCAATTGGTTTTTCAGACCTACATGTCGGTTCCATGTCAGTTTGAGTGTTTTTGCTGGGATCTGGAGTAGTTCCGGTGATCAGAGGAGGATCTAAATATGTTTTGGGCTTTGACCTTGGCTTTAATTGCAATGATGGTTTTTTCCTTTGAGCTCCTGGTTCGGCTGTAGGGCTGGTTGGTCTCCTGTCTCTGGTGAGAGGCCTCAAGATTTTATGGGAATCTGCTTCAAGGATTTCATTAGGCACAGGCTTTGGGGTCAGGTCAGGCATTTGGTTCGGCAGAGGTGCTTTAAGCTCTTGTTTGGTTTGTGGTTTTTGGTCAGGTTTAGACTTCACATTTAGTTTAGTCTTTTGGCCTGTTGTAAAATTGGGATGGGTTTGGTTTAGGTTCAGTGTTGGGCCTCGTTCAGGTTTGTGGTTTATTTTAAGAGTATTCTGGCTGGGTATAGGCTCTTGATCTGTAGGTTGGTTCAGGACATGATTAGGTTTAGGTTTGGGTCCAGGTGATGAGTCTTGGACAGATTTAGGCTCAGGTGATGGATTTTCATCAGAGTATTCCATTAATTCTGTTACAGGCTTATGGATATGATTTGGTGCGATGCTTGTTGTTTCAGGTTGTGCAGGTTCCTGAACAGGTGTGAAATGTTGGTTTAATATAGACTTTTGATCAGGTTTAGATTTTTCTTTACTTTTCATTTGTTTGGGAAGTTTTTGCTTTTGATCAGGCTTGTTAGTTTTAAGATGAACTGACTTTTTCTCAGGTTTCAAGTTATGATCAATTATTGGGATTTCAGTAGATTCAGGCTGTTGGTCAATTTGATGGTCTTTGTCAGAATAAGTCAGATTTACAGCTTGAGGTCTTTGATGGGATGATGATTTCTGGACAGGAATAGTAGGCTTTTGGTGAAATTTTGGCTTTTGAATCACTAACTGGTTTTGATCAGTTGTAAGCGCATGGCCATGTTCTGGTAATTGAATGTTTCGATCAGTTGGTAAATTATCAGGTAGAGGTCTTTGTTTGTATTTTGGAATTTGGACATGTTTAGGGTCTTTACCAGGCTTGGATTTCATATTGGTTATAGGTTTATGGTAAGAGGACTTTTGCTTTTGGTCATGTTTTGATTTTCTGTCAGGCAAAGTTGTTCGATCAGGCTTATGGCCATTCTTAGAATTTTTGATTTTACGGTCAACTTCAGGCTTAATTGTAGATTTATGCCTTTCACCAGACACCGGTCCTTGGCCTGGTAGCATTTTCATGCCAGTCTTATTGTTAGAGCTCATGTTCTTTTTAGCTATACAGCAGCTGTTGTCTGCAATTCCTGGGAATGTGACTGAATATAAATCCTGATGAGCTGTGGTGGCCGGAGTTAATGTAGTTGAGCTAACTTGCTGCTGGAGGCTCGCTCCTGATTTTCCACTGGGCGTATAGGTAAACCTTGAAGTGGCACTTGTTGTCTGCTGAACAGGGCCATCCAGTGTTGTTGGTCTATTTGTTGAACTTAAGCCTGTTCCTGCATCAGTACTTGAGTGCTCTGAAATGCCAACTGCTCCAAGACCAATGATTTGAGTTTGTAATCCATCAGCATCAAGTGAGGACGAGCTGGACAAAAGAGAAGATCCAAGAGATGAGGCAAAGGTTATAGCTTTGTTTGTGTCTGTGGATTCACGCTTAGGAGATAACGTAATGGCAGAGTGAGGAGTTGGGCTGATTGAAACAAAGTCTGTCCCTTCAGTTACCTTGCTGTAGGCTAATTCTCTATCACTGTCTCTCTGTACACTCACAACTGTTTTTTCTCCTTCTGTTTTGATCTCCTTTCCTGTCTCCTTGTCCTCCCCCACCTCCCCATCTTTTATAGTCTTCTCTTTTTCTATGTGCCCGATGTTTTCACTCTGTTTTGGTTTCTCATTATTTCGCTCCACTTTTATTCCCTTTTCCATTTCCCTTTTCCTCTCTTCCCTGTGCTGCTCTCGCTGCTTATTTGTATGCTCGCCGTGGTTCTCACACTGCTTTCTTCCATCACTGCCCCTGTGTTCTTCAGTTTGGGTCTTTATCTCTGTTTCCTTCGTTTTACCCCGCCACGCGTGATGGTCACTTTCTGTTGTTTTTTCCTTTGTTTTTGTGTTCTCCAATATATTATCTTGAGCTCCCTTTGGATTCTCCTTTTCACTCTTTGCTTTATTTCTCTCTCTCTTTCTTTCTCTGTTTTTTTCAGCAACCTTTTTAATGACCACATCCTCTATTCTCTCACTTCCACCGGCAGTTGGCAGAGTTGCTTGCTTAAATTTGTCCTTCCCTTTTGCCCTCTGCGCTTGTGTTTTTCCATTTTTGTCCACTATGTGTAGTTTTTTTTCACTTGTTATCACCCCTTTATTGTTCTTTCTTTCTACTTCCCCTTTGTTTCTCCTTTTATTTTCTAGAAATTTTATTTTTTCTGAGTCAGTTTCACTATTGCCCTCCGGTCTATTTTCTGCTTTGACCCTGCTTGTCACACGGTCCTGGCTGAAATCTATTAGTGACTCGGGATTTCTCTCATTGAACCAGTTCCTCTCATCCTCATATCTCTCTGTACCCACATTCAGGTTTTCATGCTCTCTTTCACTTTGCCTTCCACACTCTCTCTCAGTTTGCCTTACTGTACAGTCCGCACACATCTTCTTCAGTTGGTCCACGTTGTCCTTCAGCTTCTGCAGATCCTCCATGATCTTCTGCAGCTCTCTGAGTTGATTTGGAAAATGGACAGTCAGTGGAGGCACACTGACAAGATATGGGCAAGTGCTTTCATCCTGCCCCTGCTTGCACGGCCCCTCTGGTCTTAGAGTAAAAGCACAGGACCCAAATTCGTTATGATCCAGGAGGTTCCCCTCGTCCACTGAGTCCACCATTGTCCAAGAGACCCTCAAAAAGGCCAACAGGGCCACGCTTAAGCGCATTGCTTTTAACATCATCTCGTCCGAAAAGTAAAGAGTAAAAGGAGAGGCACAAGAGAGTGTAAAAAAGACCCACCTCAGTTTGAGAAGTGCAGTGACAGTGAGAGGGGGAGGCAAGGTGGGAGGGAGAAGAGGAGGGAGGAGGAACTGATGCAGCTGCTCATCGGAAAGTGCATCTGTGAGAGAAATGAGGAGCAAGGAGCTTTACGAAGAAAACAAGAGAAAAGGGAGATGAGGACTGTGTGGCTGTACTTCTCACTGGATGGTGTCTATGAGCCATGACATAAGGGGAATTAGACATAACAGCACTAATTCTGTCATGAAAAACAACACATGACAAGAATTGGAATGCATCTGTCTTATTGTACTCCTATTATAACATTCCATTGCATCCTCTGGAATCACATCAATTAATAAAGACCATTTGTAATGCATTCTCTAATTCCAGGCTTTAGTATCACGGCCTTGAATATGCACATGTGCCACAGTTGCTTTCGAAGGCACGCTCAAAGCTTCCCATCAGTGGGTCTACAAAGATGTGAATGACAGATTAGACAGGTCAAAAGGAAACTATTGTCACCTGGGCCAGACCCAAGAGTTTGCTCATATTAGAAAAGGAAATATTTCATTTTACTGTCAGTTCTGAGTCATTAAAGTCAGGAATGTCAGCTGTGTATAGGAATGCCACTTGATTCAAATGCAAGCCCAGGAGACAAAAATATATCAAATGCTAAAAACTTTTAACAAGTGAGAATCGGTCCGACCAAATCGTAGTGAAGAAGTTAGGAGAGTTAGTAGGAGACATTGAACCCCCCTCCTAACCCCGGAGGGGAGAGGAGAGTTGGGTACCCGGAGTTAATTGTGCAGACTGTCTGGCCATGTAAGATTTTTGTTCTGTGCTAAATTACTGTGTCTGTAGATAGCCAGAAAAAAAAGAGAGAGAAAGCACAGTCACATGAACTAAATGAGGCATCTGCTTGGCAGGGAGTTTGGATAATGAGGCTTTACTTTTTCACACCCCGGGTGTAACTGTCAGTCCCTCCACAGGATATGAGATATGAGTGATAGCATGCAAGGCCAACCATTAATGTTTCAGAAATTTGTCCTTTTTTTTTGCTTGTTTGGTCGCTAAATTTTCTTCTGTTTAAACTGCAATGAAACGTGAACCTTGTGCATTTTTGTTCTCGGTGCCTTGCACTGGATGGTTGCTCTGACTGCACGAAGCCGGAGAGATTTCTCAGCTGTGCTTTAATGATGACAAAGGAAACCATTTGTTTAACGAAAGGAGTTTGGGAAGCATCAGGTTGGAAATGAAAAACGAGTTCAAAAGGAAGAGATTGGTTCAATAAACAACAGAGCCAGCCTGCAAGTTAATTTACATGTGGAGAAATGGTACCTTGTGAGAGGACAATAACTTCAGATGCTGCAGTTTGCAAAAAATATTAAACTATGAGAGGGTAAAAGGGGGAGGATCCAATCAAAATTCTTCAAAAAAAATTGAATAATACTAAAGTTTATAACCATTCAAGTGCACTCTGCATGTGTTTACACAAAGAGTTAGACTCACCTTTCTCCTCTTTCTGTATTAATACAGCAATTAGTTCATTCGACATTTGACTACTGTTAAAAGCCAGGAATATGTAACATTCCACCTTTCACAGTCACTTTGGCACTTCCACACTTGCACTGGAACGTAGTGTGGGAGATAGGTTTACACTCTTGAGTGATTTTTGTCTGAACAACAGGATGTATGGATTTATTAACACAGAGCTGCATCTTATAGAGCACAGCGAAGCAGCCTATCGGACAGAGGCTGCTTAGCCTCAACAAACTAACCCGATGTGTGGACTGCATGAGGAAACAAAGATTAATACATTTCATTAAGATAACCAGTCTGAATTAATTTGACTGTGGCCAGTCTAAAGGAAGCTGATCTAGTCCTGACACCAGCGGAAAATAGCCAAGAACTTCTCCTTCCCAATAATTCATCACTTCTGACTTTACCCATTTATGGACAGCAGGTTTTTTTCCTCCACAGGATGCCCTCTTGGGATGCAGTGTTTTGAATTCCCCCAGTGAGCTGGCTTGGCCCACTCTCAGCCCTAGATTGTGTAAACACTGTGTTTTTTTTCCACTCAGACTAGAACAAACAACAGTCCATGTGCAGAAGGGTGCCATTTCTACCTGAACCCAACAACTGTGATAGCGCAACACCAGCCTCTTTTAAAATCGCGCTCAGCCCACTGAATGCCTGAAGGTAGAAACATACGTAGATTTTTCTACCAACTCACTGTACTCATGTTGAGAATACTCGTATCATCTTAATCTTTATCTTAATTCGTATACCCCTTTGCCATGTGTGAGAAAGTTTTCCAGCTCTGACCCTCACACCTGGGCTGGATTTACAACAGCTAGATGACAAAAGATAGTGTCAGGTGAATTTATTTCAGTCCAAAATCCTGGACTTCATTAAGACATTGTTCAAAACCACTTTTAAGCATCCTTGTCCTATTTATTACGGACGGTGGGCTTAACGTTATCCACTGTTGTCACAGTGTGCACGGCATGGAAGGCCATTATTAAGACCCCTGAATAGAGAGAATATTTAACATTTTTTAATGTTTATATGAACTTTTTATATTTTGCATTTCTGGCTAATTCTGGGTGCCCTATGTGTGCCATACAGGTGAAATATACAGTAAATACAGAGAATGGTGTGAATTGAGTTTGTAGTAGTTTTTTAATCTTTTTCTCTTCTTTGATTCTTGATCAATATTTAGAGGAGACTAGTTAAAGTAATTACAGTGGAGTTATGACTTGTTTTTTGCATAGAAAATATCATTAAATATTATTTTTGATTAGTGTTACTGACATTAATTCATACATAGCACTTTACTCTTGTAAGTGGCTGAGTTTAAGCTAATGTAAATAATCAATAGATTGAATTTTATAAACTGTTTATATTTTGCATGTCGAGTCAAAACTGCATAACAGTTGTCAAAAGTTTTTGGATGATAAAAATTGACATCAAATGTAAAAGGAAAACGTAAGTACAATAAGCATACCTCAAATGCAAATTTCCACCAGTGCTGATGGTTCCTTAAAGTATTGTTTTCTTTGCTTTTTCTCATGCAGTGAGAACCAAAAATAACCTTAATTGTCTTGTAAACTGTGGCTGTGACATTTACCCAATGAACAATTTGGGTCAAAAGAATTAAACAGATTCCACTTTAGAGTAAGCCAATGTCAACTCTGATGAACAATGTGTATACTACCATTGCCATTGGCAGATTAAGACGTCTACTTCAGTGGCTGCAGATACAGATGAGAGCAGCATAAAAGTGGACATGGGCTGAGAGAGAACCATCTGACAGAAGGGTTGAGAGAAATGTGCCTAACTTTCCACACCATTGTGGGATTTGTTTCTGTTTTCTGTCATAACAACATAGCTTTCATCCAACATCAGTATGAGAGTATTTAGGCATTGAATTCAATTGGAAATGGACTGGCAACTCATCCAGGGTGTACCCCGCCTTCGCCCCAAGATGCTGAGATAGGCTCCAGCCCCCCCCGCGACCCCTGACGGGATAAGCGGTAGGAAGAATAATGTTGTCACAAAATGAACAAGATGACTTAGATCTTGGATGGTAAAAGTAGTGACAAACCAAATCTTATGCAATAGAAGTGAACGCATTTTTAACTGATGCCTCCAACATCATTTGTAAATTTTTTTTTTTCCTATTTTTCACGAGCCCTGGTGACAGTTGTGGGGTTCAGTGTATTTGGTGGATTTTCCACAGAGCAAATGAAAATCAACTCAACGCATTTCGCCACTACACTGCCACCTAGTGACTTTTTAAAGAAATGTCTCAGAATGCATTCCATTCATTGACTTCAATTTTCAAATAAACTACATCCTTTATAGTTTACTGTTTGACAGTATTTAATATTTAAAATGAATAACTAAACTATTGTTTTTGATGAATGATATGTAACATATATAAGAGGACTTTCCAGAGATTTGTTTAAAGGCTTCCAGAAAATTATATTTATTGCTGGTGCGTTTAACCTATAAATATTAATGCATCTTAATTCTATTATGATTATATAATTTTAGATAAATATACGTGATAACTATTGATTTGGTGAGATAGTGCCATCATCACAAAATATGCCTAGAGTTTTTTTTCTTTGATCCATACTTTTATTTACTACATATACTAGAATTTTGTTGTTACCATTGTAATTTATTGTTAAGGGGATAAAATGGATGAAAGAGCCTTGAGCTTATGTCAATGAATGTAGAAACAGTAGAGTACACAGTACAATTAGCAGCAGCACAGCGCCGTTTTCTTGTACTGCGGGCTGTAAACAATACTGTCTGACGCTTTCCCTCCTACGTGCGTCTTACGTGCGTCGCTAAGTCCCGCCCCCGGCCTGTCTCTCACGCACCAGTTACGTCCGACCGTAAAAAATAGAAACTTCCAAGATGGCCGAGGCCGTGGACTCCATGCATTTCGCAGCAAACAGCAAAACAAATTCCCCTAAACCCTCGATAGCTAAACGGCCCCCGGAGAGCCGACCGCAGTCTTCCAGTGACATTTACCCACCAGCCCCTAAGAAGGTCCGGGTGGAGGAGAAGGGCTCGAAGCACAGGAAACTGAACGGAGAGGTGTGCGCAGGGGAAAAACACAACGGGAAGCAGAGTTGTGGGAGCCCAGCGAAATGGAGTTTCGGCCCGGCTAAGGTGAGCCACTCCATCGCCGCTGCGGTGCCTGCGACTCCCGCTCGGAAAATATTCAAAATCAGCAACTTCCTCGCCTCGCCGCCCAAAGTGAAAAAGGCGAAAGAGAGACGACACAAGGAGAAGGAGAAAGGCAGCGAAGCGCAGCGGAGCTCGGCCGTCGGTGTGGACAGAGTGAGCCCAGCTAGCTGCCATACAAAGACCGAGAACGGCGACATGAAAATGCTCCAGAGAGGTAAGACAACAGCACCGCCTGCCCGCTCGCTGCCGCACTCTGCTACAACACTTTGGGATCACATTAAAGACTGCACACCCAACATTACTCTGACTACATGCTTTATTAAACCATTACATAATTGTCTGTGCCATAGGCCCCAGTATTTATTGGGCCCAGATGGTGTTATACACACGTGGAAATGTTTGCTCGTCAGGTTTGCTTCTCAGCGTGCAGCAGCATTTCACCACACTCCGTCCTCTTTTCTGCTCCTCTCAGATCACCGTGCGAAGGACAGAGACAAGAAAAAGGAAAAGAATAAAGAGTGGAAACATCATAAATTGCCACCATTACATGACATTGCGAGAGAAAATGGGGAGACGATTTCTCCGCAGAAAGGTATGGATGAAATAAAACATGCACCAGTTTTGATGCAAAGTCATTTATTATTTGGGGGTTAATTTGAATGAGGCTGTCTTGTTTTGTTTTGCCTGTACACATTGTAGATCTGAACGAAGCAGCTGGAAAACCAGTTAAAGTAGTGCAGCCAAGTCTAATGTGATCAAATATTACATTTTTTACAAAAAATCAGAAATGTTAATGTCATTTTAAGTTAATGAAAATTACCAAAAATGAATGTACATTATTTTACAGTTACATTTGAGTTTAACATAGTGAACAAATGTACTTTTATGCAAAAGTTTTAAAAGTTTTGATGTGATCTTAATTATATAAAATAGTTTCTTGCAGTCACCGTATCACATAATGACGTTATTATTTTAGGCCTCTAATGATGAACCACATTGTACTTACTCTAAAAAAGTGTATTTTTGTTTAATCACAGAGTCTACAGATAAGCCTAAATCTGGATCCGAGGAAGACCTCCTGCTAAAGAAACTCAAGAAGAAAAAGAAAAAGAAACATAAAGATGGCGAGCGACTAAAAGAGAGGCACAGTCGACCCAAAATGTACCATCGCTCATGCCAGACTGTGTGCTCAGGAGTGTCACTGGCTCTGCCCGAGTTCCTCCGCCGAATCAACGGGAACAACAGCATGAACAGCAGCAACCTGCTACACGCCACCGCTGCATCGCAGCACCACCACCAGGATGCTCTTACTGCCGCTACCTCTGTCTCCATTTCCTCCATGGTCAGGGACAGGCTTGGCTACAGCTCCCCGCTCCACTGCACCCCAGTGCCAGGCATGCCCGGCCTGGAGTTTGGCCACCTGATCCACATCGAGCAGCAGGCTAATGGAGGGGCATCTGTGGCACATGCCTACAGTGACCAGCTCTCGTGTCTCTCTCCAGCTGAGATGCAGCGTTTCGCTCAGGAGTTTGTGACTCTGTCGTTTAGCGAGGATGAGGCCCAGGCTGCGTGCTTCGTGATGGGAATCATTCATGGAGCTGCGTCCTACCTCCCAGATTTCCTGGATTACTTCTCCTACAAGTTCCCCAATGCGCCTGTGAAGATGGAGGTGCTTGGGAAGAAGGACATAGAGACAACAACCATGGTGAACTTCCACTCTCAGGTGAGATAGTTTTTTGTTTTTTTTCTCTTGTGTTATTTTATTATTTTTCCCCCTCTGCAATGGCGAAGACTGCTAGAAGAGGTGTGACAAGATACCAAACGGTCCGTCAGTACTGCGAAGTGTCTTTTTGTATTCTGGAGGTGTGAGCAGCAAAGTCTCAGCTGCCACTATCTGAATCATTAACCGTTTTTTATATATGTGTTTTGAAACTGCGTGTATGTCAGTCTTTGTCCGGACAACTGTTGTTTGGGAGAGCAACCTTTACTCCTGTGTACCATTTTTGAACATCCACACTGTCTTTAGGATTAGGAATTCCTGATGATGTGTGTCACATGGTATATTTTTTCACATTATGATTTCTTGAAAAGCTTCTTTCTTAAGCTTGATTGGTCCAACAGGAGACAGCAACGAGGTTGGGAATTTAGTGTGATTGTTTTGTTGTAGCCTCTGTCCATGTTGGTAGGCGTTTTTTTTTTTTTTTTTGTTTTTTTTTTTTTTTTTTTGCTAAAGTCGAGAATCACTCCCTAAGAAGTACATTTAATATGAAGATGAGTCCACTTCACTCGCTAATAGTTCATGTCGTTGTGGTGGTGCTATAATTTGGTTTTTTTAATCATTATTATTGTTCTTAAGTTTCTGATCATTTTCCTTTCATGCTAGATACGTTTTGATATAATTCCCTTTGACTTTTTCAAAGAGAGTAATTAATAGTAGTTAATATAACAGGATATAGGAATAGGATTTTGATCTTTAATTAAAGTATGATTGAAACGTTTGAAAACGGTGCTAACTGCCTAGTCTGTGAGATATACTTTTATAGAGCATTTGTCTGTTTGTATAAATAATGCTTTGTGAAGTAACACAAGATTTGTAGTTCCATCTAGGACCTTCAGTTTTATTTTTTCATTTACACTTGTTTTCCATGTGAGACTTAATCCCTTCCCAGGAATCTAAAATTGTCAACTCTTATAATTACATTCTATGTACAAAAAAAATACCAAGAGCTTTTTTACTAAAAATGACTAAAAATACAATTCATCTATATCTAAGTGGATCTTATAACAGAATCAGAAATACTTCAAATTGGGATGAAATTGGGTTGTGTTGTAGTTGCCATGGATAGAACTCTACAAGCAGAGAAAATTATAATATGAATACATTATATTCAAGGGTGTTCAAGGAATGGTACTGCACTGTGAGATTATTGCACATTAATCATATTTGTAAGTTAACCAAAGACAGGATTTGAAAATTCTGAGCCATCTGAAATAGTCAAATTATATATCCTTACTTTAAAAAAAGTTGGAAATTATGTCCACCTCTGCAGTTTTACTCTAACTTATTTTTCTATATTTTTTGTAATTGAGGGAACCAGTTAAGTTCAGGAAAACCTTAAATTATACAAGCCCAGAGACCCCTTGCTGGGACAGGGAAAAATGTTTCCTACGTGTTTCTGATTGTGTCTCAGTCGATCATGCTGATACATCGAGTGATTCATAATGACCTATTGCTTCAGCGCGATTGGCATCATGACTTCTTCTGCTACTAACTAACACATGGTAGGTGGTGCATTTTATCCCGTTGCGCTTCTCAATAAAACCAAACTCAGTACAGCCATATTTTTCTGATTTTAACCGGGTGGGTTAAAATGAACACCTCACACCAAAAGTAAAATTTCGGTCATTATCTACTCACTCTCATGCCAGTGTTCCAAAAAATATTTGTGGAGCTTTACAAGCAAAGCAGCACCGTGGCATTCAAAGGCACAAATCCTTGTGTGGAGGTGCACACTGAGTCCTCGTTGCAGATTTCATCTTATTAAAGGATGTAAATAGTAATGTCTCGGGACTTCTAGAGAAATGGATCACACCTGACTTTCAATTTTTTTTATACTACTATTATTTTTAAGAATGTATGATATTTATTTTTAGCAAATAGCTCTCCAGTGCATACTGCATGGCTGCACTTGGATGCAGTAGTTTGTCGTTACCAGCAAAACTCCTCGAGGTTTACTGGCTGATTGCACACACTCTTTAATGACGATCACATACATTTGCACCTTATATTAACATGAATCTCGGGTTTCCACATCGAGATGCAATCCCAATCCGATCACGCTCCTCCGCTAAACAAGCAATGCAGCAGGCCATGTACTATCTTATCCTTTTCTCATTTGCGTGGAACGTAAACGAAACAAAAACACAACAGCTGAGCCTGCGGACAACTGCACGGTCGTCATTCTTGAGCTGTTATTTGTGTTAATCATTATACTGGTGCTGTGTGCGTTCCCACAATGGTCATGTAGTTCTCTGCAGACAGGCGGAACTTGGCAGAAGTCCTAAAGTAGAGCAATCGTATGGACTCCTGTGTGCTTTTCAAAACAGGGGAGAGTGCAGCGCGGCACAGCTGTTACATTGTGTGTGGACTGGAGACGTTTTTGCATTTACAAAAGGGTTGGAAGGTTTTTGATAGATCACACGTTTCGAGTGTATTAACACCTGTTTCTTCATGTGGTCAAGTGCGATCAGATTGCAGTCCAGTCACAGAGAATGCATTTTAATGCCAGCTGTAAAGGGGGCCAGAGTGTGCTTACTCTTGTCTTGTTGAACCAAAATAAAGCAATTCAGTCTTGTGTTAGCGGCTCAGCTAATAGTTTTAATTACCGGCAGCCAATAATATAAAAATTTCAAATTATTTAACCGAAAATTTGGTAGTCTGACAAATTTCTTAAATCCCAGTTTTTTTACATTTTAAAACAAAGTCTGTAGTTGTATAAAATGCTGCCTTGCTGTTCATTTTTGGGAACACTGTTCCTTTAATGTCACCTTATGGTATGGCCTGCAAACTGTTGAGACAGTGAAGTAGCAGTAGTCAGTGTCCCTTTAGTTGTGACTCACTCATAGCTGATAGTTCACGTACAGAGAAATGGATTCAGTATTTCATGTTTTCTTTGCTTAGTTTGTACCCTTTTTGATAGGATATAGAAAAAAAAAAAATACCTACATTTAATCAAATCTTGTGCACCTTTTTGTCCGATTTTGTTCCTTGTAACATGACATAGTAACCAGTAAAATACACTCGCATTTGTAATTTGCAGCATCATTTGTATCTTACCGTTCTCTATATGTGGGATATTTTATGGTTTAGCAGTATATCTAAAGGGAAGTTTTAAAGCCACAAGGGGAATTTTGAGTTGTAGGCAGCACTCAATACCTCTAGATAAGCGCAGTAATATACAAATAACAGAAAGTACAAGTACGAAAGCACTATAGAGTTGATAGCAGTAGATTTTTAAAAGCCAATATGAACAGTTCACAGCAGAAAATTGCTAAAAGCCAATTAATCATCCAGTTATAATCACTGCCAAAAATCTGGCATTGTTGCAAATGAACAGTGTTCTACTGTATTTGAGTGTGTTTATCAACTCTGAAGGCAAAATTCCAACAACTTTGTGTACTTAATACAGAACTGATCAAAGTAACCATGAAAGAATCTTTGTGAGGAGGATTTTGTTGCATCATTTGGGTATATTTGTTTTGGTGCAAAAATTTTCAAAATCCTGTTCTTTAAAGGAATAAAACAAACATGTCAGAGAGACTCATGAGTGCATTTGCTATTTGTGTGCTTCCTGCTTGTGCTGACAAGACAGGAAGGTCAAGGAGAGACAGGGTGGGGGGAGTTGAAAAGGAGCAGAACAGCTTGATTACAGTATAGGCAAAACGTCCCCCTGCCATTAAGTTATTAGTGAATACTCACTGAGTTCTCAAAAAACACGGACTAACATAGGAAAATTGTCTGAAATTAATACCCAAGTGAAAATTTGAGAGCAGCACGAACTGTAGAGATTAGTGTGTGATATTCTATATCTGCATTCTATAACAGCCATGTACTGTGAAGTATGAAGGCTTTTAGGAAGCCAAGAAATCTGTTTATTCATATAGTGAAGAGAGTGCTTGTAAATGGAGGAGAAAAAGAGGAAAAGAGTAAGCAGCAAGCTGTCAATAGCAGTAAATGTACAGGGCGGGATACAGTTGTCAGTAAATAAGGGCTGCAGCTTCTTAATTCTATGTGTGGTGTTCTCCAACCTAATAGCGCAAGTAGATTTTTGTTATAGTGGTTCTATAAATGCAAACCACTTCCCCGGGGTGGTCAGGGACGCATTGTGACCACGCTGAACATAAGTGTAAATGTGAACGTGTCTCCAATCCACATACCAAAACTTAACAGTGGTGTGTTGCCGCTCTCTCTTCTGCGTCGAGAAGCAGGCAGGAGTCCAAACAACAGCACGACTTTGCAGACGTTCTTCCTGCCTGCCTGCTTGTATGAACACTGTGGGAATGTGCACTGCACCACTTTAATGATTTAATGCAAATAATGGCTTGAGAATGTTGGTCTATTGTGCTGTTTTTGTTTGAGATATGTGCAGACGCGAGGAGGATTAGACGATGTAGTCTGCTGTCAGACGCATGTTAATACCAGGCGTAATGTATGTGGTCAAGTCCCATCCGATTGTAGTCTGACCTAAAAAAAAAAAAAAATTGAATACCAGGTGTAAAGTACGGATGGGCATTTCAAGCACAAATTCTATTTGGTCTTCACTGGGGGTTATCCGATGAACATTCAAATATTTATTTGACATCCCTGCCATAACCCCCCCCCCCCCCAAAAAAAAAAAAAAAAAAAAAAAAAAAAACTGTCACAAAGGGTATAATGAGGACAGAAATGGATTAATTGTCTTCCAGAATGGGAATTAGGCTGTCATATAATTAGAACGCTTGAGGCTTAACAACAGCAACAAAATATGTGCAGACACAGATAAGTGGGAACAATTATGCTGATGATGATGGTAACAATTTTTACCAAATTCACAACACACATTTTATGACTCAGTTGTCAGTGCTGTGCAGGAATCTGGTCAGAGACAGTTTTACAACACTCGTTACATAGGTGCGTGTGAAGAGTGTTTGTAAAGCTACTATAGGATAGATATAGTGGCACTCGGAGCTCTGACAAATGCTTTACTGACCTGAAATGGGAAAGGCTGTGATACGCACGTTTTACCGGAAGTAACGCAACATCACTAGTTATTGTATTACTTACCGGCGCCAGAATATTGCGTTAACCAATTAGGAATTACATCAATTCAAGTCTACTTTTTTCACTGGCTCAAAAGTAATTGTACTCTTTGATATGAGAAGTGAGGAGTGAGGACATTCAGTTGGATTAAAACTCTGGAAGGATCTGATAAGGTACCCACTGTCCACAACATCCTGAGACCACCCAGGCAGGCTAAATGAAATTGTAAGTAATCAATCTCCCTGATAAGAGAGTCAATTAAATTCATCCAGCTCAATCAGCCACTTTCACCATGACCATCAAAATGCAGGGACAGGTTTTCTTTTGTAATTTTCCATTTTTGCTGTTGTTGCAAAGACTTTAGCATGGCAACCTACCACCTTTTTTTCCATGAAATTGCATCACCTCTCTTACCGTGGGCTCTGATGTCAATGCAGGTGATTTCCAGAGCCAGTATTGTTTGCCTTTCTATATATGATACTACATATAGAACAGTAGCTTTGATTTGTGCTCTGTTGACATTTGCCTCTCTTGATGAAGGAGGTCCAACAGGTCTTTGTTTTAAAGGTCCTGTTCAGTACCAATAAGATGCCGATGATATTTGAAATGAGTGCTTTATTAAAGGCAGTTGCACTGGAAGGGCACATCATTTATGTTAAGAACACACAACAGTGTTTGCCTGAAGTTGGGGGTGTCTGATCTGTCTTTTCTGCCTTCCATCCTGCAGGTGAAGCGGACGTATTCCCAGGGAACTTACCGTGCTGGGGCCATGCGGCAGGTCAGTCTGGTTGGGGCTGTGGACGAAGAGGTTGGAGACTACTTCCCTGAGTTTATCAGCATGTTGGAGGAATCTCCCTTTCTAGAGGTTAGTGAATTTATTATGTGTGCGTGTGTGTGTGTGTGTTTGTAGTCACCCTTACACACAGTGGGTGTGTGTATGTCTCTGTTTTCCCTGTTTATGGCTGTGAGTCGTTATATAACACCGTTTTTTACTCTGTGTTTATATAGCGGACTCTGCCCTGGGGAACATTCTCCAGTCTACGGCTGCAAAGTCCCACTGAAAGCGACGACGGCCCTATCATGTGGGTCAGACCCGGAGAACAGATGATCCCCATGGCAGACATGCCAAAGTCACCCTTCAAAAGGAAAAGGTGGGTTGACATACAGAGTCTGTAAGTGTTTGCAAGTGGAGGTTGTATTGCGCCACCAGGGTTTTTTAAAAAAAAAAAAAAGCAAACTCGATAATAACAAATTTTACAATAATAATGATAATGAACTTAATTTGTGTAGCTCATTTCACGCAAAAATGCAGCTCAAAAAAAGACAGAATAGTCACAAAACAGTAAAGATGGGTGAAACAGGGAAAGAATAGAAAATGAAAATATTTAGAACAAAGTTTAAAGTGTCACAGAAGCAATGTGTAAAATCGAGTTTTAAAAAGTGGTTTGCTAAAAGCAAGACAAAGCAGTAAAGTACTTTCAGCTTGTCTTTGAATGCCACGTGTGCCCGAAGTGTCACAGAAGCAATGTGTAAAATCGAGTTTTAAAAAGTTGTCAGCTTGTCTTTGAATGCCACGTGTGCCCAAGCATGTCTTGAATATGTTGGAAATATTTTTCAAATGGATTTCAGGTCTACTAATGAGATAAAGAACCTGCAGTATCTACCTAGAGCCAGTGAACCCAGGGAGATGCTGTTTGAGGACCGGACGAGAGCCCACGCTGACCACATCGGTCAGGGGTTTGAGAGACAAACAACTGCTGCTGTAGGTGTGCTGAAGGCTGTGCGCTGTGGAGAGGAGTAAGTACACAGTGACCTCTTCTTAACTCATTCAATACACTACACTCATACACACACATTAGCATAAAAAACCCCCAATGACAGCTGTGTGGCCCATATAACAGGCCCAAAAAATTTAGAAAATAACCACAGGAAACAAAAAACTTCTTTAAAATATATGGCTACTGTCAAAGAGTACCTTTTACAGTGCCACTGTGAAATGCATATTTTGCTGATTATTTGTATTCAGATTTTAACTCTGGCCAGTGAACAGGACTTTGCCTTTCATTTTACAGCAGTTATGCTCCTGGCCGGATCACCAAAGACGTTGTGTGTTTCCATGCTGGAGATTTCCCGGATGTGGTCATGAGGCTGCAGCTGGACCTCCACGAGCCTCCGCTGTCTCAGGTGAGTCAGAATTATTACCTGATAGCCTGACAGGATATGACTATGGAAGTTGATCTCTAGTCGTGACATCACTAATGTCGTGAATCAAATGACTAATCAGAAAGAAGTTTTCTTGTACTGATGAATTCATAGGAAATTTCCCTCCCCTAAAGCTTTTTTGTGTTCGCTTCATAGACTGTTAAACATTGGACATGGTCTCAGTAATGTGACCCACAGATTTTTGAAAAATCCTTGTGAAGCTTAGTTTGGTAGCTCTGGCTGTCACCAAAACTAATTTTAAAGAATGGCCAAAAAGGTGTAATATAGGTGGAGCCAAGGATTGCTGAAAGAAGCCCAGCTGCTGACAAGTAGCTAGTCAGCTAATGGCCAGCATCACTCCATAGTGACACATTGATGTTGTCTTTTCCTGGTTTTAACATCTTAATTACAGTCAAATTAAGTAATTTTTCTGAGTTTATCAGTGTGTCCACAAAAATAAAAACTTGAGCCATCCCAAATGGGCTACATGAGGTGTTTGAGTATTTGGCACTTTGTTGTTGACTTAATATTTCCACCCACAAGTTGTTGCTTGATTTGCTGTACACAGTCTACTTTGCATCAAACCAATAACATGGTGAACATTGAGCATTGAGTAGCTGGAGAGAAGTATCCAGGAGCTGGTGGAAACCACCACTGAGCTAATGGAATAAGTGTCAGAATAATTCTCCACAACTGCTGAAACATGTTCTTTTAGTTATTTTTAAAGCTTGTTGTATTGTTGCTAAGTCAGGTAATGCAACGCTTTGGTGCAAAAAAAGAAAGCCAAATCCCAAACTTTTTTAAAAGCTGAGTAGAGTTTCTGTTACATGATCAAAACCAGATTTATGCTTTTTGCAATACAAGAAATAAACAATTTGCACATTTGCTGAGTTTATTCATGGTCTATTGACACTTGTGTGTGTTCCTGTCTTTGCCTCCAGTGTGTACAGTGGATCGATGATGCTAAGCTGAACCAGCTAAGGAGAGAGGGGATCCGATACGCCCGAATTCAACTCTACCACGATGACATCTACTTCATTCCCAGAGGAGTTGTCCACCAATTCAAAACGGTGTCTGCTGTCTGCAGTCTAGCTTGGCATATCCGACTCAAACAGTACCACCAACATGAAGAGAAGGAGGAGGAGGAGGAGGAGGAGGAGGTGATGGAGGGAGACGAGGAGAAAAAGTGTGCACCTCAAGGAGACACAATTCATATCAAAAAAGAGGAGACAGATGAGGAGGTTGAAGGAAAGGAGTGTCACCTTGCTGTACAGACAGTGACAAAGCTAGAGAATGAGGAGACTAAGGGAAGGGATGGTCTGGCCTTACAAACTCCAGCACAGATTTCCAAGCAGGAACAGCAAGAGACAAGAGCTGAGACAAAGGAGTTGTCAATGACACGGTCTCCACCGTCAGTCAAAGCAGAAATTAACGAAGGTATAGTCACTCACACACTAATGGAGCCCAAGGCTGAGCATGGTGAGAAAGGGCAGGGTAAGGGAGGCGGCTATGAAGATGCCGAGTCATGCCAGACACAGCAGAAGGGCCTTGAGGAAGGAGTATTGGACAGTGAATCCTTTAAGTCACTACAGCAAATTAGGAAGGAGAGTGATGTGGAGGAGGAGAGCCAGCAAAAGATGACAATACCAGGTCATGGTCTGAAAGAGAAAACTAAAGATAGCATAATGAGCGCTTTGAACACATCGCAAATTAAAAAGGACAAAGATAAGGGTAAAAGAGAGAAAGATGAAAAGGACAGAGTTAAGGAGAAGAAGGACAAGGATAGGAGTAAAGAAAAGGACAAAAAGGATAAGGGCAAAGACAGGGATAGAGAGAAGGACAGGGTGCGAGAGCTGGAGAAAGTAAAGGCTGAGGGAGTTAGAGAGGGCGGTGCACTGACACAGCCTATGCCACAGATAAGGAAGAAAGAGAATGAGGAGCGAACGAAAGATGCAGGTAAAACATCTCAAGCATCCCTGCCTGCGCAGAGAGACGACAAATGGGACTCCAAGACGCAACCACCCATAAAGAGAGAGAAGGAGCATGACAAAGAGAGGGGAGGCACACAAGGAGCGTCTCATTTACGGGCAGACAGAGAGGAGGCTCGAGACACGCATCTGCACAAACACAAATTTTCGCACGGGAAGAAAGAGAAAAGCGGACACAGAGAGGGCAGCGGTGCGACTACACTTGCAGTACAGGCAAAGTTGGGGAAAGAAGATGGAAAGACGGGCACTTCCAAACACACGAATATTCAGGTAAAGAAAGAAGGCAAGAAGGATAAAGACATTAACAGTAGAGAGGAGAGGAAGAAGTCTGCCTCTGGTCCCGCACCACTGGAACATAAACAACCACGGACGCTCATCACCTTTGACCTCTTTAAGCCAATGGAGGCTCACCAAACTCAAGCCCTTTCCTTCACAGACTCTAGGCCTAAGACCCACCACCACAGTGACTCTCGAGGCTCTTCCTCTAAGCCTGGAACTGACTGTCGAACACTAGTGCCCTCTAAAGGACCAAAAGTAAAAGACACGGTACAGGGAAAACCTGCCACGCACCTACAGGACACTCGGCCACAGCAGCACTCATTGAAACAGCCCCTGAAAACACATACCCCCCAAACACACAAAGACTTTTTATTATGAATGTCTAGATGTCCTTAGGGGTCTTCTTTTTTACTGTACAACTTACGCTAAGGCTTTGTTAAAGTATTTGAAAATGCATACTTCCTTCAGACACGAGTTGGTCACTGTGGTGAAAGGAGGGTGCCCTCTCCAAGTATTTTATCACAGCCTAAGAATGTAAGCTAAGTAGCTCACTTCAAGTTTGTTAGCGAATGTATGTAGGCTCTCTATAAAATGTCATGTGACCCATGTGTCAGTGCCTGTGCACTACTTAGCTTCGCTCTTATTTAAAGCACCTATTTTAGGTACTGGACTAGCCAATCTGAAAACAACTATCCTTACTCCCTGCTATAGGAATTAACATGCAGTCACTCTTTAGTCGATGGGGTTTGTTGTTTATAACACTCCAAAATCAGTGTAAGTAGTTGTTTTCAGACTGGACATTGTTTCGACTCACACAGGGCTGTATATGATACTGTATGTACCAAATCTGTACAGTATAGATGTAATTCACACCAATGTGAGAAAATGTATACAGAAATTGCATATATTTTTTGTAAGACAAGTTTTATTTTCCATAGAACTTATTTATATCATTTACTGTTTGTTTTAATTTGGAAACCAATGTATGTGAAAATTTTGTTGTACATACATTTTATTTCCTAAGATATGACTTGGTAGTGTGATTTATACTCTGATCAGAACCTCTCAATAAATGGTTCAAAAATATTAACATGCTGTTTGTGTCTCTCCTGCATGTCACATTTTTTAAGGTTTCAATATGTCTTTCAGCAGCTACAGACATTGTTAAACTACCAGACTTTTCACCACAGTAGTTGAAAATGTCTGCTTTTCCCTCCCGTTAAGCAGAGCTGCCCTCTTTGATGTTAACACAGAATGCGATCTAAATAAATATTACAATCCCTAGAAGCATATAAAAATGCTCCCAGTAACAAGACATTTAGAATTTTCACACTAGTAAAACTGTTAATAACATTAACAATGACTCTGTTGCGTTCAAGTGTCTCTATATCACAACAGTGGGGCAACGATGCACAATACCAGGACCTTGAAACTGACACTCAATTGAATTTCAGACAACTTTAATGTTATCACAATTGTACTTCCTGCTGTGAAAATTTAAAATTTCTTCAATAAAATAAAGGTCTTCACTATTTAATACTCTAACTTACACCCAAACAGTGACAGTTCGCCCTATCAGTGCTAAACTGTGGAATGTGACATTAGAAATTCTACACAAAAAGGCATTTTTCAAACCCTTAAAATGAATGGAAAAAGCATTTACATCAAAATGGTTTTAGTGGCAGAAGAGCATCCATCACATCGAAGCTGTGAGGTTGCTTACCCCTTTAGAAGGACATGAGTGCTAGACACATTTCAACATGGATTCTCAAATATGACTTAGTGGTGCACAGTACAGTCTAGAGGGACTCGATAATTTCATACACAATATATGTTTCAGTGTCACACTGACAGCATATTACTGTATTTTTTGCATGTGTGTGCTCTCCCTGAAAAAGTGAGTTGTTGTAACACTTATGAGTAGACAATGACATCACACTGGCTTATATGTAGCTAAGATTTCTTAGGTCCCTTCCTCACCTGGCAAAGCAGGTCTAACTTACAATAAAAGATAAAAATCTTAATACCAGCTACCATAATTTTGCCAAACGCAGCAATGTGAATGACAAAACAAAGTGAGGACTAGGTTTATTCGTTTTTAAATAAAGCTCCTAAAACGACAGCACTGATCCTACTGTGACAGAAAAGGATGCACCTTTAAGACTGCCTTTTTCAATGCTGATTCCAGATTTTAGTGTTCCTGTTTATAACCTGTAGACCACAATGTTAAAGAAAACCTCTGTTCAGTCCGGAACATGCTATGACAATGTTCCAGAAATACTGTAACTTGGCCACACCCAGTCCACTTACTAAGGTCAGGGTCAGCCCTGAAACCAACCCAATGATTCACATTGGTGCATTCTAAGCAAGTAATGCTTTAATCCCCTATCACACATCTCAAAAACCACTTGTTGCATTTCACTCAGTCCCTTCTGTAGTGGAAAACACTGTGTCCTAGCTCCACCAGTGCCCCAACAAGCAGCACCCAAAGAGGGACGCATACCACGCTGACCCACATCTCCACCAGCCTCTCCAGACGGGAACACAGTGTCACACAAAAGGCCAACTTAAGCAGCAGGGCTGTCAGGTACCACAGCCTCCTCTTCAGGCTCTGCTCACCATCCCTGGGGTCAAAGTCTGGCTTGCAGCGCCCCAACATCTTCACTATCAGCA
The DNA here is from genome assembly GCA_001698575.1 of Mola mola. NCBI lineage: Eukaryota > Metazoa > Chordata > Actinopteri > Tetraodontiformes > Molidae > Mola > Mola mola. The sequence goes on along the minus strand of KV751367.1, from coordinate 643,367 downwards.
TGAGGATCAGAATGGTGTCAAAGGTCCAAACAGGAAGGAAGATGAGAAACCAGTTCCAGTTGATCTTGGAGTCCAGCTTGAGGACCAGCATGATGAGAAAGATGAGGGCGAACATCCAGAAGAGGAGCACCCGCTGGGCCAGGGACATCTTCATCTACAGAGGACTGGCACGGAGCCGGGGTCACCCACTCCCTGAGAGACCGAGCACCAAAGCCAATGTGACACACCAAAACACAACAGGGCAGCCTCATTCCTCCACATAAAAACAAAAAATACGTTAGTTAACCGAGACCGTACACGAAAAACCCCACCAGCAGCGTTCAGGCCGTCGTGGTTCCGCCGAGGAGTCGCTGCTGTAACTTCCGCTGAGTGCAGACCTCAAGCTACAGTGTCTTGGCTAACGTTAGCTAACTTGTAAAGTAAAACAAAAAAAACAAAGAAAAAAAAAGAACAGAGTTCCGAGAGAGGTCCACTTACCGAGCTGACCAGGACACTGAACCTGTCTGAAAGTCCAACTCTTCACCGACAACACAAACGCCGACACTTTTACGCACACAAGGCCGGTTAAACGGCAGAGGCAGAGGGAGATGGCAGCCAGGACTTCACGGTTGTTAGCTTGTCACTGGACAAGGCTTGTTTTTCAGTGTGACTTCCGGCAAGGTTCTACAAAACAAAAGCGTGTTTTTAACATTTTATTTTGACAGATCACTGTATGGGAATATACAGGATAATATCCTACTATACCGGATACTGCCGTTTTTAGAAAATGTTTCAATTTCTGCTAACTGTTGGCCACTCGACAAAAGAAAAATCTTATATTAATATCTATTCAGTAGAGTTCTTCCACCTGAAATCCAAGCAAACTCTTTCTTCATTTGTTCACATTATGTGGCTGAAATTGCTGACAAAAATCTTGAGAAAGGATCTCATGTCAACCATAATCAAGTTCAAGAATAAACCATAAGCTAAATAAGACAGTCAAAGACTGCAGACCCTAGCCCCGTCTCATGAAATTCCTTCCCATTTGACACAATTAAAGCGCTGTTCTGTAAAATCAAGAGTTACATTAGGGCCGGTTCTTAGCATAGGCTGTCACACTGGATTACATTTTATTGTGGTAATACGCAGTGGTGGACAACCATTCAATAAAAGAACTAATGACTGACTAAATATATATATAAACATACAATATTTTTGTCCTCCCCGAAGATGATCTGAATCACGATATGGATTGTAGAATATTTAGATACAGGTGTGATTGCAATAACCTCTCCCTCTTCAGGGTGCAGGGGTAAATATGAGGAGGGGGGACACAAGCGAAACTGGACTTATGAGCTCAGTCTATTTAAAATATTCCTTCAGTTATCATTGTACAGGGTTTAATGGAGCCAGGCTGCAGTTGTAGGTCCTCCATTTTTCTAAACACACTTTCTTAACCAAGTAAGTAGTCTGTGTGGCTGTATGTAAACATTCAATTTTGATTTTAATTGTAATTGTCAAATCTTTAAATAGAAGGAAATAACCCATGCCTTTTATAATACACTTCAAATGTATTTATTTTTTATTGGGCTGGTATAACAAATTAATACAAAGTACATCAGAGACATCATAGATTGTCAAAAAAGTAAAGTATAAAATACTTGAGGTAAAACATTCGCTGAAAAAGATCAAGTTAAAAAGCCCTTATTAAAATCTCAATTAAAAGTTCACTTTACACTATCTAGCTGTCCTAAAAACCAACAAAGCATTTTTATTTACAAGTTAGTGGTGGTGCAAAATACAGTGTGCGGGACAACATTCAGCCAAAATGTTCACATCTTTGACAAATGTAAACAATAAATTGAGATAACACAGAAAACAAACCCTGACACACTGAAGTCTGCTTTAAGATAAGACTGCGTGAGAAGTCAATGACCGCCCCTGGCAAAAAAAAACCCCCAAAAAACCAAACAGTTCTACAGTCCAAATTTTCTTAAGTTGCCGTACAAAAGGGAGACCTCATTTTTATAGTCGAGAGGCACAACCGAGCATAACCAGAAAATATCACACACACATATGCAAAGCAAATCCATGACAAACACTGTATGTAAAGTCATTTTTCCACATAAAGTAAATTGTGGTTTTAAAAGCTCCCTCTGTTATATGAAAAAGAAAAACTACAATTATTTTAC
>KV751367.1:620510-631905 GCA_001698575.1 Mola mola | reverse complement strand
CGTTATTTCTATTTGTTTCCCCTCTTCCATTGAGACCGTTGCGAATGGATTATACACATATACCAGTGTACAAAAATTTCCTGACGGTACTTAACGTGCCACGTGACACAAATTCACTATACCGAATTAATCGCAACACTCGGAATATATGCAAGGTCCCAGAGAAACGTTGTATCGCGTCAATATTAACTGGTGCTGGGTTTCCGACAGCATTGAACGCAGCACACATAAGCTCCGCCCCCTGGTGTCCGAGCGGGAAGTTTGTCGTGTCGCTTAGCTGAGATGTTGCACATATTCCATCTGTCCGACTAGCTCGTTTAACACGCAAAAAAGCCCCTCTGGGAAATTTGAACGGGTGAGTTTATCTTCCCGACGGGATGGGCTAACTAACACGCCGTGGATAATGTAATACTAACGGGTGTAGGTCGCTGAAGCCAGCGTTAGTTGCTGAAATATTGCACAGACTTGCGTCTCAGCGGGGTTAGAGAAACTGACTGCATTCCCTGTCGCCTGTGGGGTTTTGTATTTTATTTTATGGACTAACAGGTTACAGTTCTGCAATCATGTCCAGTAATTCCGGGGAGAGGAGCAGCTCTGCGCCCACACACTTCGGACAGGTACGATAACCGCCATCAAAGTGACACACAGCATCTCTTTAACCTCTGCGGACTCCTGACTCGCAGTTATTCACACGGGCGAAAGGAGTACAGAAGGGTTTCGGTAGCAGCTTTACAGGTGTGACCCCGTGGAACTATCAGAACAATCGATCAAGGCTCCGGTCCATTCAGTGGCCGAGCTTATCCGGAGCCTCCAGGTACTTTTTGCAAACATAGATGCATAGAAAAAAAACATAGAAAAGGTCCACGACTGAACATGAAGGTCATAGTTTCATCTAACTTCCTGTAACTAATGGGAAACATCAGCTGATTCCACATTGCCCAAGAGTCATCAATCATCTGATATTTAATCAAGGACTCCCTGCCTCCATCTCAGGGCTGCCCCTCCGTCTGGAACTCTTCCCCCAAAACATCCGTGACTGCAATGATCCCTGTGTGATTACTTCTGTGTTTGTTCATTTCTTTGTTTTCTATCCTGCACAGTGTCCTTTAGTGTCCGGAAAAGTGCTTTAGTATAAATAAAATGTATTGTTATTATTACAAAATTCTCCACAGTCACCCCAATGTATTTAGTGTTTTGGGGATCTCAGCTAGAGTTTAGAATAAAGCTCTGTGGAATTAACTTATTTTCGTAATGCCGTTCCAAACTTTTCTTACAGTAATGTATGTGTACTGACAAAGTCAGATTTAAAACTGGGAGATGAGACAGCAGAAGGCAGTATGACATGTAAAATCAATCAGGGCTGACAGAGGGTCAAAAAAACCCTCCATCTTTTTATTTATGTCTAGTCATTTTTTGTTTGCATGATGCCATCTGAGATTTAGACCCAACAGTCCAACCGTGAGCAAGCACATTGTGACGGGGGGGGTTGAGGAAAACCAGAGACCTCTGAGCAGACCCCAGCTCAAAGTGGACAGCCACCAATATAATAATGATAATAATAATAACAACGTCATGGATTATATTGGTGTGTGTCTGCTTTTGCTCTCCTAACTGTACGGTGTTGTCAGTGTGCCTACACAGCTGAGGAGCACCAGGCCGTGCACGATGCTCTGCGGCAGAAGCTGGGACCAGAGTACATCAGCACCAGAGTGGCTGGAGGAGGGCAGAGGGTAAGTCTTTTGTCGCCCTGCTTTTGCTTCCTCTGCAGCTGTGAGGGCAAATTTGAAGTGACGTGAGTGAGTCGTATTTGTATCTGTGCAGCTGTGAATGTATGATCACAGGATTTACTAAGGAACTAGCTAGTTTTCCCTAAATGAAAACTGTGAATTTTGTCAGATTGGCAAATCCAGTTGCAGAAGACCTCTTTAAACGTAATTGCCCCCCCCCCTCCAGGTGTGCTATATCGAAGGGCATCGTGTCATCAGCCTGGCTAATGAGATGTTTGGATACAACGGATGGTCTCACTCCATCACTCAGCAGGATGTCGGTACGGCTCGCAGGGCTTCTTGTCGCCAAATGCTCACGTCAGGCCACCGTCACGCAGTCATATGAACAAAACTCGTATGTTTTACAGATTTTGTTGACCTCATCAACGGGAAGTTTTATGTCGGAGTCAGTGCATTTGTCAGAGTGCAGCTGAAGGTCAGATAAACAGCTTTGTTTTTCACATGATGCAGCATCAGATCATGATTCATTTCCATTTTTTTTTTTTTCAAATATTGTTGTCCGTCCTGTGCTCATCACCCTCTCTGACTTGCGTCAGGTACCTGACTTTGTGTGTAACGTGTGCCACTCCTCCAGGACGGAGCGTTTCACGAGGATGTGGGTTATGGAGTCAGTGAAGGACTGAAGTCGAAGGCTCTCTCCCTGGAAAAGGCAAGAAAGGAAGCGGTCACTGATGGCATGAAGAGAGCACTCAAGTACTGACATTTTCTGTGCCTCTCATCAGCCTGAAACAATAACTTAGTTTATCCAAGCTGTCTAAAGTATGTTTGGCTCTCAGAATGCCGATATGTTATGTATTTGCATGGGTTTTGTCTTGTGAGATGCTTTGGTAATGCCCTTGGAAACTGCATCCTGGATAAAGAATACATCTTAGCCATTAACAAGATCCCCAAACAGGTCAGACACAGTACGTAAACTAATTTTTTCTTATAATAGTCAGAAATATTCTTTATTCTTTAACATTCTTGTCTCTCTACTTTAAGCCTCGTCCTCCTGTAGACCCGGCTCAGACTAAACGCTCGGAGGGTGAACCCTCAGTGGAGAAAGCCCGATTCTCCAGTCTCACGTCTGTGGCGGGTCCCCGAAGGACACCGCTGGAGCCCAGAGTCCTCAACCACAACCACAACTATTCAGACGTTCACACTCCCAACGCTGCTCCCGAAACAGAGAGCAAGAGAGTCGGCTCCGGGTAAACATTTATTTCAAAGGCGCTAACATATTGATCTCTTATGCATCACCTTCAGTCATTTACTTTTTTTTTTTCCCCCTCTAAGAGCTGTAGTTGGCACGGATGATAGTCATAGGATCATAGGGTCTGAGGCGCACACAGACCCCAGAGAGCTGAGAAAGCTCCGACAGCAGCAGCTTCAACAGAAGTTCAGGAAAGACATGGAGGCCAAGAGGCTGCAGCAGAAACGGGATCAAACCGAGTCTGGGGACACGGAGGTCGCTGTCGGACGAGGATCCAGCCGGGGTAAGGCCTTCATCATGTACCACACAAGATCGTATGCCTGGAGCAGGTGAAAGGGGAAGTCGTTTACATTTAATGCCATGCATATTAATTAAATGTGTAACTCTTTGAACTGCTAAAGTGTTGAAAAGACACAGCTCACTAAAGGTGAAGCGTGTCGGTTCTGTCTTTTTGTTTTTTTAAATTTTCCAGGTCATGAGGGTTTACTGGTGTCCAGTGACAACAGTTCAGTCGGACACAAAAATCCAGGCGGCACCAAAGAGAATTTAGCAGGTGCTGTAGGCCACAGCCACAAGGCTGCACATATAGCGTGGCGAATTATGCTGTTTAGCTCAGTACATCTGGTTTGTATTTGCCTGCAGACGATCCTGTGCTTTGGGATTTCACACTGGATGGGATAGAGGAGCTGGATGTCCCCACAGGCAGCCCACCGTCCAGAGGGCTCGGGCCCAGCACGCCTGGGAATCACCAGATGCAGACGCGCAGCAAGACCCCTAAGAGAGCCCCGGGCAGACCTCCAGACAAGGCCCCCTCGTGCAGCCGAGGACAGGACCGCACTCACTTCATACCTCAGAATCAGGACCAGTATATTGCGATACCAGGTAGGAACTCATGAGATGATCTACTAGTGAGCTGCTGGCTAAATTTTAGTATACCTTTTCTACGCGACAGGTGAAGCCTTGAGTCCATACAGACAAGGGCAGTACATGAAGAAACGCAGACTGGACACCTGAGCATCCTCTCCACACCTGATTTTATTTTTTTATATTTATGTCATTGTGTACATTAAGTTCATTTTGTAATTACTTGCTGCTATGGCTGAAATTTATTTTTTTTTTTAAAAAAAAAAGTTATTTTTTTTACAAAAGTATAAGTGTAACCACAGAATTCAGTCAGCTATGTGTTATTTAGTTATTCATATAAATACAGTAAATCTGTATCAAACAGTAATCTATAGAGTGTGCCATGTCTTTTTTGTTTGAAGACTTGTACCTTTTTCCCCTCAAGTATTTTAGGACTTGAAACAAAATGTAATTCAAGTTTTTAATAGGCAGCAGTGCAATGACACTATCATTGAGTTGAGCTGGGCCAAGTTTGCATTCACGCTAAAACCACATGCATCAAACGTTTGTTGAATTTCATTTTATCCACAATTTTTTTAGGCAATTATCTCCCCATTAAATTGCATTAATATCTAAATAAATTGAGGTCATTACTCAACATGTGAAAATGTTTTTAATAAAATCACATTTTTTTCCAAACTAGTTTAGCTGCTATAATAAGTCTTTCCTCGGGGAATCGCTGACAGGAGTATTCAGTTATATATATATATATATGAAAAGTAGTCTGATCTGGTCAAGAGAAACACAATGAGCAATTTAAATGATATTTTTATTTGTTTTTTACATTTTGTACAATGTGAAAAACATGCACAAAACAGCCACAATCACAGGAAGTCAGTAAGGAGGGAACAGAAACGGCTCAACAGATATTACTGTGTGTCAGTAGCCTCAAACAGGACTGTCTAGAGGTCTGAGAATTCATGATAACAGCGTAGTAGCATATGGACCTTAAGCTTTGTCGAGAACTTGTGCTGTACAGTGGCCAGTTGGTTGTCATTTGTAAGATTAAACATCAGTGAAGCCAGCATGCATAAATTGTATGCAGATAGTCTGATATTGAAGTTGTGTCTGTAATATTGATAAATGGCGACTGAACACAACACGTGACTATCTGGATGGCAAAGAATAAAAAACCAAGATCTCTAATATTTCAATATCAAAAACACTGAGTCAGTAACAACCCTCGTCAGCATGCAAATGTTTCATCACCCCTCAGTCCCTTTAAAACTTTAAACATTGCATATTCTGCATTGCAGTAACTTATTTTTCTCTAGAGAAGTTTATCTATTCGTCCAATTTATAAGCAGGCAAAAGAGTCACGATGATGGCATGGCATTCGTGTGTGGTGGGCAAGACTAAAGCTGAGCCAGCATGAGGGTGTGACAACTTTAAAGCCTTTCTGGAGCTCACTCACCGCCATAACAAGTGCTTCTTTTCAACAGTTTAATGACAATCAACAAAAACAAAGGTCAGCGAAATATAAGCAGACAGATGACAAATGATAACTGCAGAGAAAGGAGACAGCTTTCCACGTTACTCAGTGTGCTCTTTATTTTGTAGTCCAGCATGCAGCATTTAGTCTAACATGACTGTTAAAGCCTGTGTGTTGGACGTGTGACAGAGAGCCACAAGCTGCGGTTACATTTAATACAGATCTACACACCTGTACTGCTGCAGTACAGTCACATCTACAGGACTAAATGAGTCTGGAACTTGTCATTAGTGAGGATGCAAGGCACTAAAGTGTTCCTCATGTTTACAGGTGAGAGTGCGTGTGCATGTAGAGTGGGTCACCACAAGCATACTTTGACCCAGCGGGCAGGTGAAAGCATTTACCTCACATTAACATATATACACTATTAAATAGAAAAAAAGGGGCAGGGCAGTCATAGATAGAAGAGCTTCATAAACCGCAGGATTTCTCCTGCCTGGTGACTAGCATACCAATTACAACAACCCTGCAATTGCACTTTTTATATTCCTTTAACTACATGTTGTTTAACAACCTTTAATAATTACAGTGAAACAACATCAAAATCTGATGGCTGAATACAGGTCCATAAAGAACATTTGTTTTATTAAATATACAAATACAAAAACAGATCACAGAGAGAACGAACCTCAGTCACTTGGGACTTGAGAATTGATGGCTGAATGTTATGAGCAGACATATTTGATGTGATGATTTTCTCTAACAACATCTGTGTACACTGTACCATCACTAAACCAGGAGAGGCTGAAAATAAACCAAACTTTTATTCTGCATAATATGACGGGCGCACGTTGATATGGGTCTATCTTGCTGAGCAATAAGTAAGGTGGTTTGTAGTTACATGTGTCAATTTGGAATTCTTAGCAAGATATCATTCTTGCGTTTAAAAAAAAAAAAAAAAAAAAAAAAAATCCAACACACCCTGCAAACTCCTTCTAACCCAGATTGTGATTTACAGCAGCATAACCTTAAAATGCCGACTCTGAATGGTGCTCAACACCTGAGCAAATAATTTTTCATATGGCAGATCCACTGTCTTACATATCAGATGACAAGAATTAATCAGTATAATAAATCTGTATTGATAGACAACTCAAATCACAATGACACCAGACTTTCACAAAGACAAATATGCCAAATATGGAATTATAAACCAGTGAAGAAGTATCTATGTACAAAGTCAATGTTTAAATGTGTTTGGGGAATAAGGCCACAGTTACAAAGGACAGTATATCTACTCTTTGCTATTATTGCATTTTACTTAATAGGTAGCCAGTGGGATGTATTCATACTGCAAACCATCAGTTACACTCCTCCGTAACTTACTATGTCTTCTCTTCTTAACTCCAACAGTCACACTTCACTTTTCCATCTAAGATAACCAGCCACCTGTCCCACTCTGACTTCTCTGAGACAATTTAACCAACAATCCCAAGTCATTCAACCAGATAAATGTGTAATCATTTGTGTCAGTTTGGTGTATTAGTTTAACTGTCAGGACCAGTAAGGATGTAAACCAGAATGCCTCCTACCATCTCTTTTTAGAAGGAATGATGACTTCGCAATGTCTGCTCTCAAACAACATCTTTGGATCCTGTTGGTTACGCCTTTGGGTCATCACATTGCCAGACACGACCAACCAAATCGCCGCAGCTCAATTCCACAGCTAATGGCAGGCTAAGCGTGAGACTTGTGCTGTGGATGTGTATTGCACTCTCCCTCCAAATGCCAGACAGATTTTGTTCTGCCCAAGAGGACGTGAGCCACAGAGGTCAACTTTATTACAGAAGGACAAAAACACATTGTAATAAAAGTTGAAATAAAAATTAAAAAAAACAGCAAACAGCAGAGAGCTAATGGTTATCGTTCACAGACTGTCCACCCACTCTGACTGGTGTGGCGCGCTGTCTCAGCCTAGACCAGCGCTCTGACTGGGCGACGTGGGTCTCAGGCTGGATCCCCCTTGGCTGACTGATTTCTGGGTGGCTGCAGTGGTTCCCATGTGGTAGCCTTGGTGCAGGGACACTGAGGCTGTTGTAGGTGGCTGGTACTGCGATAGTGTCTGTGCGGGGTTAAGCATGCTGACCTGGCTCGTGCCTGTGGGTCCTGCCCACTGAGGAGCGCTGTACGGGGCTGAAGCGTATCCATACCCCTGGGCAACGGGGCCCAGAGAGCCTTTACGAGGCCCCAAAGGGACTGTGGGATTGGCTGGGTTGGGAAGGTGAGTGTTGGTGGTGGTGGACGTGGTATTGGAAGGCGTGGGAAGGGTTGGACAGAGGTACCCTGGAGCTGAAAACTTGCGGCCCATGTTGGCTGGAGGGATGATCTGTGAGAGAAAAAGCTGTTAATGCTAAATGTATGTTTGACACATAATCTTGCATTAAGAAATATAAACAATGCCTACATCGTGCCCCAGTACCGCTTGTGCTCCAGTTTTAGGACCTCTCTTGCACTGGGAGAGGTTGATGGCATCTCTGGCCCAGTTATCCACCAGCTGGTGCAGGTCATCAGTGAAGGTGCCTCTGGCCTTCTGGGTGTGAGAGGCTGGAGGAGTGGCCACAGTTGCCTGGGTTAGGGAATGGTTCTGGCAGTGGCCTGCACCGTTTGTGGAGCTGGTCCCAACTGATGCTGAAAAATAAATTAAAGGAATTGATTCTAGTGCACTGTGACAAGATTGTCAAGACTGACAACTGTGCAAATACCTGTGGTGCCACCACTGAGTCTGGGCATGGATGGAGAGGATCTGAGCTGCTGTACAGATGACCTACTAACTGCTTGTGGTGACCCTGCAGCCGTTTCTGAGGCCTCTGCTCTTGATGGTGAACTCTGCTTCGGAGTGGACTCTGAACCATGATGACTCTGTGCTAAGGCTGGGGATCCTGAACAACAGCATACCATTAAGTGATGGGAAAAGTCTGAACATGAAACCCAAATTATGCACACTCCAGTGAGTGTTAAGTTAATTTTAAGACCATAACCTAACCCTAAATGTCCTTACCTGAATGTATGGGGCTGGGCTGTCCACTACTGCGAGCAGATCTGTGGCTTTTGCGCCTACGTCGACCTCCAGCCATCGCCACAGCGGGGGAGAACACAGAGGGAGGGGGGCATTTTCCCATCCGTGTGAACAGAGACTCGATCTCCTCTTTCTGACGACTCTGTAATTCCTGAATCTCCATCATGTGTCTGAAATAAAATAAAATTTATTTACTGAGCAACATCTATAACGACGAATACAGAAAGATGTGAACGTGCGGCTTACTTCTCTCTGAGACAACCAATTTCCTTCCGTAAAGCTTCGTCTTCAGTCTCAGAATCGTCATTGTTGTCACTACTGTAATGGACATTTGCGTGATGAGGATCACCAATTGAGGATGAAGGCCCATTCTGCGTACTGGAGCCATGTGATGGATCGGAGTCAGGTGATGGAGCTGCAGTCACTAAGTGAAATAAAACACGCAAAACTATTACTGTGTTTACCTGCATATATCACATTACTTAAAAATGTGCACACGATGCAGAAAATGATTTATGCAACTTTACCACCAATAATCAAATATTACTCCCTTCATGTGGTTAAAACACTAGATTTCAAAGCTCAGTAAATAAATTCATCAAGACTTTAATATTGAAATCCCACAGGAACCTCTGCCAATAGGATTAATGAAAAAATATTAAATAAAGCAACGCCTCCACAGACTGAACTTCTTTCTATTCTAGTCCCCCCAGAAGGCATGGTATTGTTTCTGACATACAAATGGAAGAAACGTTGGGTGGGATAAAAAGGTCATCCATTTTTTAAACTGGTTCATTCAGCCTTTTTAGTTAGAGATTTAACAGTAAAGGAATGCAAGGATTGGTGTCAAGTATCAGTTGGTATATTACTCAGTATGTAAAACCACAAAACATCTGTTTCTATGCAAAGTATGTGCAACCGTCATTAGAAAGGATGTGTTACTGTAATGTTGATCCAGTATGTGGATGGTTTTACTCTCATTTATAAAAGCAGAATTTCTCTCAAACTGGTGCCCAACCTGTGACAGAAAAACGTCCCACTTTAGACCCAGACGTTGGCCCAGATGCAGCACTGGTGCTTGCGGACACTTGAAAACGCCCAATAGCGGTGGACTGATGGGCAGGCCCAGCAGTTAGAGATGGGGCTCCGTTTACAATGTCAGTTTCACAAACTCCTTCGGTCAGAGAGGAGGACCGGTGGAGGGTATTTTCTGGGCTTGAGGGGGAGGAGGATGACGAAGAAGAGGAGGAGGAGGTCGAGGTGGAGGACGGCGCTAGGGAGGAGGAAGAGACAATGCTGGACGGATCTGGAACACTGCTGGGCGCACCATCGGTGGCAACAGACACCTGAAAGAAAAGAAGAAAAACATTTCAATGATCCAGAGAGATCCTAGATGTTTAACAGTTTTAAAATGCATTAAAGAGACACATTTTAAGGCAGTAGCTGAAACCTACTTGGAAACGTCCCAGAGTGAAACCTGCTGCTGGAGACTGCACTCTGTTACATCCCTGAACAGTTTCTGGGCTCAGTGCTCTCCTCAGCTCAGCGTCCAAATTATCCAGGGGCTGCTGTGCCTGTGGAATCACACAAACAGGATATAAAGTTCATTCTAGCACATATGTAAATCTAAATTATTATTTAAAAACAAAAGAAGGAGGGCATGTGTTATTGCAGGGAAAAAGTAAAGCTCACCTGATTTGGTCCAGGAAATGGGGGTACAAGGTCAGAGGGAGGTGTTGCAGCTTGCTCAAAACCAGTAGGTAACGTCTAAATAATAAAGAAGTTAAATTGAAATATGTATGTTGCAATAAACAATATTTTAGATTTGTTTCTGGATGCTGCAGTGCAGGTAGCACTAACCTGTGCCCTAGGCTTAGACGGAGGAGTCTGTGCATGTCCTGCTGGGGTGGGACCGACAACACCTTGCACCCCAGAGTTGAGAGGAAGGTTGGATGGGGACAGCATGGCTGCACCGGGTGGAGGGGAAGAGGTCCCAGCGGGAGGGGAAGAGGTGCCTGTATTCTGACTAGGATCCACTGATGTGGAGGATGAGGCAGAACTCTGGTCTTTAAAGAGGGAGCGCAGCTTCTTATCTAGAGCTTGGATGTCGTCTCTCCCAACAGTCTTGGTCTGCGGCTCAGCTGCCTCTGACTCTACTGGCAGTGGCTGGACCTGGCTCTGACTGGGTACTGAGCTGGGAGGAGGGGGTTGTGTGGAAATGGGGACAAGCTGACATTGGGAGGTTGTATGCTGAGGTGCATGGATGGATGAACTCATAGGCTGAGAAGACGTAACAGGACTACTGAAAGGCTCTGAAGCAGGGACGAGGCCAGTACCGCTAGGTGTAACACTCACAGCAGAAGAAACAGACATAGAGTTACTGCTCAGCTGAGACCCAGGTGCTGCAGGGATGGAGGTCTGTACTGATGGAGGAGAAATGGTGGATGTTTCATGTGAAGACTGAGGAGCTGGACTGGGATCACTGGTGACACAGGCATGAGATTGAGACTGAGTAGACATTGGTGGGGGGGACACCCGTCCAGTTGAGAGAGGTGGTGAAGATGTTACTGTAGATGATTGAGTAGAGTTTGGAGGAGCCAGGATGTTAGAGCTTGGGCAGAGCCCAGCTTCTGCAGATGGGAAAGAGCCCGGTTCTTGCTCAGCAGTGGAGGGATCAAGGGTACTTGATCGCTCGAGCCGTTCCTGTCGCATTTTACTGAATGCCTGCTGGAGAGTTCCAGATGGAGCAGACAGAGAAAGGCCAAAATCCCCAAAGGGAACTTGAGGAAGGAAAAAGAGTCTTTATATGAATATTGCTAAAAAAATGTACACTACACTGTATGCATTCAATTGTAATGCAGTGTCAAATGTATGACTTTGAATGAATAAAAAACAGCAAATAAACTTTTCTCTCACCTGGGGAAGAGTCATCTCCAAAGGAAGTGTTAGCAGAAGGAGTGCCAAAGAACTGTTCTCTGAGTCGAGACTCTGGCACTGGGCTGACTATG
>KV751367.1:603543-618672 GCA_001698575.1 Mola mola | reverse complement strand
AAGTGGCTGGGGAGAGGAGCGTCTGGATCTCCCTGCTCAGGCTGTTGCCCCCGCAAACCGGACCCGGATAAGCGGCAGAAATATAAACGAAACTAAACATTTAAAAAAAAAAAAAAAAGGGACAACAAGGGTCGTCCTCATCGTCAGTCAAGGTACAATTTTGTGAATGCAAATATAGTGTTGTTGTATAGTTGCAAAGCCTTTATCATCATATATAATTTGTTAAAATACTATGAAGTAAACTAAGTTCAGTGAATTTCGCTGCAAGGAATATACAGTACTGTGAAAAAGTATTTGCCCCCTTCCTGATTTCTATTTTTTTTGCATATGTATCACACTTAAATGTTTCAGATCATCAAAACAAATTTTTATATTAGACAAACATAACCCGAGTAAATACAAAATCTAGTTTTTAAATGATGATTTCATTTACTAAGGGAAAAAGGCCATCCAAACCTACTTGGCCCAATGTGAAAAAGTAACTGCCCCCTAAACCTAATGACTGGTTGTGCCCCCCTTGGCGGCAACAACTGCAGTAAAGCGTTTGACAGTGAGTCTTTCACATTGCTGTGGAGGAATTTTGGCCCTCTGTTCTTTGCAGAATTGTTTTAATTCAGCTACATCGGAGGGTTTTTTGACCATGAGGTCATGCCACAGCATCTCAGTCAGACTTTGACTGGACTACTCTAAAACTTTAATTTAGCGGTGGACTTGCTGGTGAGTTCCTGATCATTGTCCTGCTGCATAACCCAAGTTCACCCAAGCTTGAGGTCACAAACTGATTTTTCACAAACCCATTTTCTGGGTTCTATTGTGACCTCTTGGATGAGTCATTGACGGTCATAGTAATGTATCAAGTAATTTTGGTAGGCCCCCTGGGCAGGTTGACCACAGTTCCAAGTTTTTCTCCATTTGTGGATGATTGCGCTCACCGTGGTTCGCAGGAGTCGCAAAGCCTTAGATATGGCTTTGTAGCCCTTCCCAGACTGATAGATGTCAATGATTTTTTTTCTCATCTGTTCTGGAATTTCTTTAGATCACAGCATGATGTGTTGCTTTTTGAGATCTTTTAGCCTACTTCACTTTGTCAGACAGCTTCTATGTAAGTGATTTCCTGATTCAACAGGTCTGGCAGTAATCGGCCTGGGTGTGGCTAGTGAAATTGAACTCAGCTTTCCAAAAAAATGTGGTTAATCAAAGCTAATTCATGATTTAACAAGGGGGGGACAATTACTTTCTCCACATAGGGCCAGGTAGGTTTCGATAGGTTAATTTCCTTAATAAATGAAATCATCATTTAAAAACTGCATTTTTTTATTTACTCAGGTTATCTTTGTCTAATATTAAAATTAGTTTGATGATTTGAAACATTTTAGTATGACACATATGCAAAAAAATTAGAAATCAGGAAGGGGGCAAATACTTTTTCACAGCACTGTACATTGTACTTTCAATTTTTACAGCTGTATTAATTTTATGTTTTTAATCATGATTTAATAAATACCAATAAATAGGATAGGATTGTTTCATTTCAGAATATTAAACAGTTTTAATGTTTTTTAGGCTGTATGTATGAATTCAGGTATTTTCCTAACCTTGAAAATACACTGGTAAGATTTTGTATAAACCCTTGTTATTTATGTATATATAGCCTATTGCATTTCCAAAAAGAGAATAGTGGAAAAGTTTTGTTTGTAATCTTATTCATAAAATTGGAATTTTCATGTATTCTATATTCAGTACACATGGAGTGAGGATTTTCAGGCCTTTTTAATTTTTATGCTTTTGTCTTATAAAGGTGACGTGAATTAACAATTATATTATAGTATATGTTGTATCGATTTATATTATACCATATTTTGAGATGTGTGAGTGCCTCATTTTTAATATGAGCTGTGGACCATGATAAATGGGACTGATAAAGTCAAAGGCACTAGGTGTTTTGGCTTATGTATAATAAGTCTCCAACATACTGAATAGTCACTTTCTCAAATAATTAATGAAAAACTCTGATATCCAAATCTTTGGAAATGCACTAGCATATAAAAAAAACATTAATTTACATTTCTGAAATTTTTGGAAAACTAGAGAACCATTATTACCATTATTTTTGCAATCTCCTCGGGATTATCACCATCAAGGTCAAATCTGAAGGTCACCATTTTCCTGTTGTGCGTTTCCAGCTGGCACTCTGCTACTCTGTCTCCCACATTAGAGATCTGCAAAACATTCATTCATGTGACAAATGTTTATTTTCAAAGAGCCTGACGAAGAGTATAATTAAAAAGATCACTTTGAATGCATACACTGAGAACATTTAGCTTGGCCCTGGCAATCTTCTCATGGCGGGAGCGGCTGCGTACGGATCGCCTTTGGTGACGTTTTAGTGTCCGCCCTTCATGGCGACCACCTGATGTAGAACTTCCATCATTGCCATCACTAAGACCAGAAGCTGCATCTGATAGGCAGCTGAAAAAGAAAGTGCTTCGTGAGAAAAATATCAAACACATTCTCTGCATGCTTATAAAAAAAAGAGTGTCTTCTTACCTTTCTACAGGTGGCGGTGCTAGAGCAGTGGATCCTGAAGGCTGCTCTACTGGTGTTGACTGAGGAGCACTAACAGGGGCCTGAAACAGAGGAGACTTCCACAAATCAAGAACTTGAAGTCAAAAGCACATCTTAACATGGAAATACCTAGTTTTGGTGTTTTTTGTGGACTCTGCAATGATTTATGTATTTCTAAACTAATATTATGATAATTTAAAATGTCATTTCCATTCATTCACACAATTTAATGCTACATTAACAGGAAGGGAATAATTTAAACTAGACTATCCACCAGGGGGAGTTGTTTACCGTAGTGAAACTTGTATCATGATACTACTGGTGACACCATTATTCAGCTCTGTTTAAATATTACTGCGCATTGAGCTGTTTAATTTCCTTCAAAATTATTTCAATTTTTTCTCTGCTGTGCTGAAATGGATATTCCATTTTCCAAGTTCCATTTTTATAGGAGTTTCTAAGGCTCAATAAATTTTGATTTGCAGCACTGTGGGTAGTAAGAAAATGTTAAATTACATTACAAAATATGTATGTGTAAATAAATTTATTAATTTATTTATATGTAGATAAATGACATTATTACATGACCTGAAAGTCTTAATAAAATGCTTGTGTGTTAAGACTTTCAGAATAGCCATATAGAAAAAGAAGGAAGAGATCATTTTCATTTGCTCCTTTGTTCAAAATGTAAAATGCAATGAAAATAATGTTTAACAAAACAGCAAGAAACAGGAACTGTACAAGGAGGTGCAAACCACAGGCTTTATATCTGACTCAAATACATATGTTTAGTCCTCGGTATAGTACCTGCAGAACAGAGAGGCACGAGGCCTGATAGAGGAAGTACAGATGCTCTGCGTTGAGTGGAGGAGACATAATAGGAGGACTTGGATCATTGGCCCAAGACTAAGAATCATGCAGGAGTATGCAGCATGCAGAAAGGAAGAGTGGAAAGAAAAAAAGGGACGTTCACAGTGGTTTTTTTATTCAAAGAAAAGAAACAAGTAAAACAAAAATGCAAGCATGAAAATCGAAAGAATTTTAAACTGCAAAATGGTTGAGCAAAAGAGTGAAATTAATGAGCAGTCACCTGTAACTGCTGAGCTCCAGTCTGTGTCTGCGGCACAGTGGAGTTCTGAAGAGTGCTGCTGCTCTCTGGCTGTTGTGGGGACGATGACTGTGAGGATGAGGGCATCATCACTTGCTGAGTAGGAATCTATAAGAATAGAAGGTATAAAATGGCAGAAAAGAGAATAAAATTAGAGATGAGGTGAACACTGACAAAGATTCAGTGACATTTAGGCTACTTCTTGTACATTTGGTTTCTTTCTAAACAAGTGTTCAGAGTTTTATTTTGGCTCTGTTTCAAATGTTCAACTTACCTGTTGAACAACCTAGCTGCATTCAATGAGATAATTTATTCATTTTGTCTAGATGACATAATTGCCATGTTTAAAAGTTTATCATAACTAACTTAAGTCAAAATGTTTCCGACAGTTGTAAAAACTGACCATAAAGTTTGACTCTGTTTCGGGGACAAATACAGACGGTAAGTTTCGTCTGTTTCTTAGAATATGTTATCCGAAAAGCTGTGGTTGTTTTTAATCAGTGGCAACAGGAAAATGGGACATTTCATCTACCTGAGGGGGAAGCGATGGTTGGTAGTAAACTCCATACTATAAGAAACAAAAAATAGCATAGGGTAAGAGAAAGAAACTTGAAAATTAAGAGAGAAGCGATCCAAACTAAGGAAAATATAAAAGAAGAGACTGGAAAAGTCGGAATTCGAAACACTCGACATAGCGGCATGTCGCCCAGAATATCCTGTTGGCTTTGAAGGTTAACTCAAAACCCTCTGAAAAACAGAAATTCCTAAGCTTAACTGGTTGCAGTTGACCTTAGTGATCCTGAAGTGTATTCAGGGTTTGTTCAGAACAACTATTGTGCGTTGTTCAGTGCAAGATATTTGAAAATTTTTAAGCAGAGCTCAGTGAATAATGCTTGTCAAATGGTATAAAGAAGCTCATTAAAGACATTTAAGCACGCAGTAGAAAATATACCTGTGGAGGTGCAGCTGGAGTAGACTGGCTGCTGGGTGCAACTGGTACAACTTCAGGCTGGACACCTTGCACCTTCGGTTGGACCTTATCCAAGACCAAGAGAAAAACAAAAACATATTTGATGTGACTGAGAGACAGAGGGGAGTAAACAGATAAAGGACCCAGTTCTATGAACAAAAATAAAAGGAAATTCAGTTTATAAATGTTAAGTTCACTCTTAATTATGAGGAGCACACAAAAAAAGGGAAATCATCAACACAATATTGTCTTATTTTAAACCAGACTCACCACTGACATCTGCTGCTGTTGTGTTTGGTCACTTTGAGTCTGAAGGTGCTGATTGGGAGGTTGGGCATCAGGAAGAATGGAGGAACCAGGTAGTCTGTCTCCTCCACTGTGCTGAAGTTGCTGGTGTTGGTCTGTCTCAGGCTCTTCTGTCTCTGGCTTAATGGTGGCCACACTTTGACCTTGAACTAAAACTGGGACTTGTCCAATTGAGTGAGGGGCATAAGGGACCCCCTGTCCCATGCCGGTGTGTTGGGTAGACTGAGGAGCGCTGTAGTTGGAGCTCTGAATGCTCTGCTGGGACGCAGGTTGGGTAGGTATCTGTGTGCTGTGTTGGGTTGGTTGTGGAGGGATATAAGAAGCAGGCTGCTGTATTTGCTGGGGCTGAGACACCTCTGTGCTTGACTGTGGGCCTGGCTGCTGTGCTGGCAGTTGTTCTTCTTCTATCCTTCTCTTCTCCTGATCTTCTCTGACCTTTAAGACAGTCAGCAGCACATCTATTTAAATTCCTCAACAGAGCACAGACTAAAAACCTTCTGGTGACGCGGTACATACCTGCTGTCGCTGTGCTCTCTTGCGACTGATGAGAGACACCCTGTCCTTTATGGCTTTTGCAATGGTCTTATGGTCACCATCCCACACATAACCAGATTCCACCTACAGCACAAAAACATTGATTATTTAGTATTGAACTTTTCAAAAAATGAAGTTAAACCCTTTCATTTCATGAGGTGTTTGATTTTTGAAAGTCTGACTAAAGCACTAAAAGTTTAATTTACCATTTCCTGAGCCACATCTTCTGGGACGTCTTTGTTGAGGTCAAAAGAAAACTCAATAGCTTCGTTATCTTTGTATTTCCCCTTGAGTTTCTTTACATCCTCAATTCTCAGCCACAGCTTAATAGCCTCCATCTCTCCATCATCCTCTTCTGCCAACTCCACACGCACCCCTGTATCCTCCTGGAAGAAGGCATGGTTCAGAAGGTCCTTGATTGAGTACCTACACAGAGGGCAATCAGCAGTGAGCAAATCCATGTTTTCGTGGAGACCTTGATCATTCTAAAACTGTTATTCGTTCTCTCTGAAGTTTAAGACCTCTCATCCTTGTTTTGACGAATACATCCCTCGATGATCTCCTTCACTTCAGGAATGGCCACCTTATCGAAGCTGCCTGGCTTCACCCCCTACAGGAAACACAGAACACTAAATGAGAACAGTGCTCTTTCTCGTTTGATCTTTTCCTGTTTTGGAGGCTACCCTGTACACTTTGTTGCCTATTCTCAGATGACTGAGATGATTAAAACCTAAAACTAACTTCCTCTTCAATTTTGTTTTTAGAAAAAAAATTTAAAATGTCTTATTAATGTATTAATTAATTTATTAATTTAAGACTAATAACTTCTCCAGAGAACAAACAATTCAAATGGGGTTCAAAGGATGGAATGTTACCTGCTGGCCTTTAAAATTTAGTAGAAAGTGAGGGAAAAAAAGAGGGTTCTAGTAAGTAAGAGCAAGGGGATGAATTGAACAACAGGAGATTTCATGTGCTACAGGAAAATGGAGTTCAGATGCAGAGCTGAGCAGCTGTGCTACATGACAGAATAGTATGAACAACAGTCCACCTCTCCAAGGAATACTACTGTAAAACCAGAGCATGCGACAGTACCTAAATGCACCACAACAGCACTTTGTTTCTCAACTGAGTCAACTGGGCTTGGTTCTCTGCAGTATGAGCTATTTGTGGCTCATCATGAGAGCTTTAATAACTACTTTAGGATATTTTGGTAGTGGGGTAAATTTTAAAAACGACTACTGATCCACATAATATGAAGACATTGGCATTTGTACTTTCAGTTAATTAAAACTCATTGTGTTGTGTTAGATTACAACATACAATTTGTGGATAACACTCTCGGAATGCAGTCAGCTTCTTTATCTACAAGATCCTTAGGAAACTATGAATCATATGAGGGACTACGCATTTCAAAATAAGCCAGTAAGAACTGAATGAATAAGACTCAAAGTATGTGTTTTTTCTAGGACACTTACTGCCCTGCTGACATCATTGGATGGCTGCACTAGCAGAACTGTGCTTGTTCATCATTTAATCCATCACCCAAACCTACAATCTACGTGCTTAACATACAACATATTTCAGAATGAAAGACAAAGGAAAAACCTTATGTGGTGATGTAAAGGGGCTTGTTGGTAAATATTTGCTAATGGAAGTTTATACAGGAAAATAGAAAATTTATCTGTGAGATACAGGGATATACTAAGTTCAATAAAAATGCAATAGCGGAAGATTGAGGTGTACTTTAAGCTTGACAAATAGGTGTCAGTAGAAATATAGAAATCACCCCAGAATGGGACACTAGCCTTCTTGGCCTATATGAAGAAGTGACGGCAGGGCAGAGGGGTGACGTGGAGAGTTGAAAAAAAAGACTTACGCTGGTAACTCTGCGGTAGATCTGTGCAGCATTCTGGCACTCTGAGTAAGGGTACTCTGAGGTGGCCATCTCCAGCATGCACATTCCAAAGGCATACACATCCACTGACTCGTCGTACTTCTCCTCATACATCTCAGGCGCCATGAACTCAGGGGTACCTTAAATCAAAACAACTATTCAGAACTCGCGAACTCCCTTACTGATTGAGTGGGCTTCTCAAAACCCATTGCCCCTCTGCTCCTCCAACCCGTGAGGGTTGAGGAAGAGGAGGATGAGAAGAGTGACCCGCCTGCTGATATCTCCTGGAGCAGAACCTGTGAGGTGAAAGTCGGAGGAGAGAGAAAAAAAAAAAAAGAAAAGGGGGAGGGAAGCAAAAAAAGGGACAGAAAACAAAAAAAGAGGGAGAAGCTGGGCTCAGTTAGACTGCAGAGAAGAAAGCACCTGTTTGTCTGTGTAAGACCATAACATGTTGCTATACAAGAATGTAACTGAGTTAGCCAACGTGCAGAACACACTTTTTAGCCAAAAGGAATGCTGTTTTCAGTTAATAAAGTTTTGAAAACGATATCAGGTCAGAATACTTTATAATTTGTCTGAAAGTATACCAGTGGTCTCAGTATGAAAAAAATACAGCTAGCTATGGAAATGACTTTTGTCAAGACCTCACGATTACATCAACGTCGTTTTTTTTATAGTGCACTTACCTTTCGCAGTCTGACTTACCGTTCATTTCTTCTTGATCTGCAGGACAAAACCCTTATGGTCAAGACTGAGGCAAGCAAATCCCATAGCTAGTTCCTGTGCTGTGCAGTGTGTCTTTGCACATCAGCCTTGTCGATTATTTAATTATCTTACATTCAATCTCAGGTCTTACACAGAAAAACTCACTTGGTTATTTGAATGTAATTGTTTTGGATATTGATGTGTGTTATAGCACACGGTCAGACTTACCAGGCCCATTAAAGTTCATCCTTACTCAATGACCAGCAGTACCCTATTCATTCCAAACAGCAGAATGGGGCACAGCTGAGGCTAGAGCCTACATTTTAAAAACATACCCAAGAATGTGAAAGTAAAAATAAATAATATTGAAATAAAACAAAGGCAGAAGGCTGACAGAGAGAAAGGTGGGAGAGCTCCATGGACACAAAGATGGAGCAAAAAGATTCAGCGGTCCTGCAATAATTTAAAAGACAGTAAGACACAAACACTAGAAAAAAAAACCTGCTGAGGCAAACCCATAGAAAGAGATGTTAAACATTATAGTTATAACTGGTAAACAGACCACATATTTCCAAACCACAGAACAAAGACCAGTCTCTGACAGAAGCAAAGGCCATACCTTTAGCCATGGCCAGGTTAGCCTGCAAGAAGGCATGACAACTATTATGAATATTATATTTAACAGTATGAGAAATTATAGGCGCTACTTACAGTCAGTAGGTGCCTGGAAAAAAACACTCCTTTTTGGAGACACACAGAAATATTCTATACATTGACCAAACTTGTGTGAATGCAAAGAGAGAAAGCCTTGTGGCTATCTGCCTAAGATAACCACAGTATTTGGTCTCCATTTGAGCTGTGGTTTGAGAGACAGCTGAAACGTTGTGGTCTGTTTTTGAATCAAACCATTAGAAACACAAGTCAAAGGAAAATACCCACTTTAAACCATTTTCCGTTAAAACATGATTTGACCTCAGAAGGGGCACTGCCCCACAGCAGTAAAGGTACCAAAAGATAGAAATGACTTTGATTCGTACCTATGACACTCTTGGCAAATGATGCGCGCTTGAGTGTGGCTAGTCCCAAATCTCCAATCTTGACGGATCCTGTTGGACCAGTGATGAAAATGTTGTCACACTTCAGGTCCCTGTGGATGATTGGGGGCGCTCGAGTATGAAGGAAGTGGAGTCCCTTGAGGATTTGTCTACACCAGCTCCGCAGCACTTTAATTTTCATCACTTTGAACCGCTTCAGATATCTATAAGACACATCATTTTTTTATACTGTCAAGCACTGAACCTATAACTTGAGCAAATATAGCCTTTCCCTGTACATGTGTTAATAAAAGCACTGTCCATTTTAATAAGATTCCAACCAATTAGGTTACCAGTTTATTCAAAGTTTAATACATTTTTGGTTTTCCTAAATATAAGACCATATGTCGGAATACTTGTTCGACACTATCTTTTTTTATCAATTTGATCCAACCCTAGTGCATAGACAATATAGAGACTCACGTTTTGAGTGTGCCGGAAGTCATGAGTTCCGTGACCAGTACAATGCACTTCCTGCCTTTGGAGGGTCCCTCCCAGGAGTCGTAAAAACGGACAATATTGGGATGTTGTAGACCCTTTAACATCCCCGCTTCCTCCTTAAAGCGCTGCCTCTCTGTCTTTGACAGCTTACGGTCCTGCAGAAGAAAAGAGGGAATGCACACCTCACATTGTGCAGCATATAGTTTCATTTATTACTGAAAATCTAAAATGATACATTCCTGACAAAAAAAACCAGCCCGTAAGCCTGGTAAAGATTAACAATGTAAATAGAGGACAGTTTCGTTTATATAGAAAATATATTTCTGTATCTATACCTATGGGCAGCACCTGAATGAGTCCATCCATAAAAAAAAAAAATACTTTGGAATCTAGTCATCTTTAGTAATAAAATGGAATTTGTCTCGCCCTGTCACACATTTAAGACAACCAAAACAAGAGAAGAGCCATAACATGACTGATACTGAAGATCAGTCCAGACTACACCTAATGTCTAAAAAAAAAAAAAGAAAAAATGGTAAATCTGGGTTGTTACAGCAAATGAACTATTCTTTGTACAAACCTTTTTATTATACACACACTGAAGTAGTTCTAAGCAATCTGGGAAAAATACATAGCAAATAAATAAGGTTCAAAACTGAAACTATGAATATACCTTATATCATGTTATGAGTTTAAATGTGGAAAGCCATCTGTTCTGGTGTTAATATCCATCATCACATTACAATGCATGCAAATGGTTTACTTGTTAGCAGATTAATTCTGGCAAGGTTCTTACTGTTAATTTAAAGATATGCATCATTAATCAAAGCATCAATAATGAAATATTGCCCAGCTCATCAGATAGGAGCTGAGTCTGACATGAGGCCAATATTCTACTCACCAAGGCCTGCATTCTACACACAGCTATAAATTATAATGTAAAACAATATCTTGCAGCTAATTGATTTGTCAATCAATTATTGTAAAGCTTATAGCATTGTTTGCCCAGTAGGATTTAACATTCCATAAAATGATTTACACACAAGTAAAGATTGGAAAGAAGCCCACTTTAAGTATGCATATCTTTTAAAAAATCTCAAGTATGTACCATCGCCCTCCTCAAGTATCCTAAGTAATTCCTGGTGTGACCTACATTTGAGGCAGGCATGACCACAGAGCAGCAAATCCATACCACATGGACAAGCCAAATGAAACGCTGCATCCAAAGACCTCAGCTGAAACCTCCAGAGACCTGGCCATAGGCCAGACTAACCAGGAAATGTATCCCTTCTGTGAGTGGACAGCCTTTGTGTCTGTGTCAGTACAAGATAGAAAACTCTCCATTGAATAACATCGCTTGAAGAAACATATATTTGAGACTGGCACAGCCATTGCTGGAGGGAGGTATTGTGGATATTTGTGGCCAACTTAGGACAGATAGATATTAGAAGTTAAGGGAAACATCTAAACATTTAGGTGCAAGGAGGGACCCTGGATCTAGAAGCAATGTCAGGAAACAGACAGTGAGAATACATAGGAGAGTAATGGAAGCTCTACTGTGTACTTGGACCAACTGACCTACTTAACAGAATATTTATCAACTGAGGCAGTGGTTCCTCTTTGTTTCTGCACACCATGCTTACAGTCATGCCAAATATCCATAACAGCTTTCACAACCTAAGATCTTATGGCCATGGGTGTGCAACACCCCAATCCACAAAAATACCAAACTACTGCATCGATGACAGCAGGCAGGCAATACTGCTACACTGATAATTCATTTAAAACAATGTCTGAATTGGTTAAAAAACTACAATATCTAGGCCACCAAAGAACTTCACATTCTTAAAATTACTATCTACTTGAACTTCTGCAATGATTTATTAAAACATATTTTTGGTAAATATACTTAAACAGCTGTGATTTTATTCATGAATGTTGCGTAATTATAATAAAAGAGATTCGGATCAGAAGAACATATCTTTGGACATTAATCCAGCAGCTATACTGATACAAAAATTTAAGTGATGTTAGAATTTGAGGTGTCAAAGGGGGAAATTAAGAAAGAAGAGAAATATCTATCACTTAAACTTTGAAACCCTATCTAAAGTTTTTCCATGTATTACTAAGCACAAACCAGTACAAAGTTATTACATTTTCCTTACTTTAGGTCTCTTACATACAAGCATGCAGGATTTTATGATCTTGCAATCATAAGAAATATATTACACTCCCTTTGACTGTCACGTGAAAGACTTCTTCGGCCTCTGTCATGGCTTGCTCTTACTGCCACTGGGAACACTGCCTGGTAGATTCACAAACCCTAATCAGAGAGGCCAAATATCAGCTATGCAAAAAACGATACACTTAACACTCAAAGTTGTACAATCAAACTCTAATCTAATTATTTCTAGATCAATAGACTCCTCTTTCACTTATTTTAACAAATGAAAATATAGACAAAGAACTAGCAATTAATAAGACTCTTCTAATGCCCCTTATACCTAAATTAATGGTTAAAGGAATAAAGAAAAGAGGAGAAAGTTATTTCAGACCTATGCCAAATTTATTGTCGTTCTGTATTATATCACAATATTTGACATGACATCTTCTACCTGTTCTGCTGGAATAGAAATGACCAATGCTGTTCCATAAAATAAATCCCAGTTGAGATTTAAATATAAAGTATGGGTGTCTGAGTTTCATGTTAAGGTTGCAGCTTTGGTGACCTAGGTGTAAGTTTGGCAAGAGACCTTTGTTGTATATTATCTGCCTCCCCTGTATATTGTTGTTACTACCAGTTGCCCAATGAAGGCCAAAGTCAAAAATAATGTGTGGCATGTTTTATCAAGTGACAGGTGACCTATTAGATGAGGTTGCTGACGCCGGCTAATTTCACCTCAGTACCCCATCTTACATAATCATTTAGATTTTCTGGCCTAACAGAGTCACAGAGATGATCAGGATTTGTCAAAAACCCAATTACAGGTAATAGACAATTACTTCAAAATCTTACATCTAAAGCTTTTGGGGGATTACACAAATTGGGTACAGTCACATTCTACATGCCACTTTGTGGGAGAGGCTTTCCATGGTGTTAAATTAGGAAACCTAACATTGCCGGCACCACTTGTGGAAGGCAACAGCAGCTGCATTTGAATCACAGCAGCTCTATCTGACAGAGTGTGCATGAGTCAGCTAACTAAAGAGCCGCATTGCCACGACAGCCTCTGTAACAGCAACTTGCAGCAATGAAAAATAGATTTATGGAGTTTCTGAATGTAATGAAGTAAGAAAAAGATCACAATAGAATAGCTAATAGAATAGTTGTGCAACTGTGTGTGTACAATAAATAAATAACAATAATAAATAATAGAATAAAACAGAACTCCATATCACACTAGTCAACACCTTTGACCATCTCTGCAAGGTCAAAACAACAGTTATCTGAATCATAAGACCACTGCCTTATTGCTTGCTGTTGCTATGCTCATGTTGTCAAGGGGTTGTACCTGGGTAGTGCTATGCCATATACATCCGCACTGTTGTAATTTGCAATATATGGTGCACAAGGGCTCAGAAAGGGGAGGAAAGTCTATAAGGTTTAACTCAACAAATCTTATTAAAGCTATGAAACATTAAAACATTCATTCAGCCTATCTTTCTCTCAGCTGAGGTAACTACAATTTATGCATTTCTTTTATCTCACCAGCAAGGGCTGTGAGAAGCTTGTAATTAATACATGCACTCATCCGTACCTAAAGATCAATTTCAATTGGAATATACATTTCAACTGAAACATGACAAACCCTAACACTATCAGTACTAACAACCTCATGACCTAAAGCTTTTTTCCATCCAATGTGAATCAAATCTAATGTGGGTCAGCTACAGTATGACTAAAGCAAAGGCAGAGCAGAAAATTCTGCTCCATGACAAAGGCCATCATAAAGAAGCCAACAAACCTAAAAATAGAGAGTGAAAAAAAGTCTGATCATGCCAAAGGCTGCCACTGTCAAGTTCCTGCTCTGAGACCCACTCTGAATTTGACACCAACGTCTAGATTGAGCCCTCTTGGAAACACTTGTTTAGATGTGGATATTGTTGGCTGATGGGCTTGAAAGCCAAAAAGCCATGTTAAACAGTCCGACCATAAATTTTGTGCCGTGCAGTTTCTCTCTGATGAAAAACTCTTTCCAGTTTCTGCTGCTTTACCTTCAAAATGTAGTGGAGTGGAAGTAGAAATGTTTCAGTTTTCATTCATTTATTCAGTGTTGATAGGCAGTGTTTACTTGTGCTAGTAAATTATTGTTATGGGGAAAGATTTGAATGAGTCCACGGAATGGTGAGAAGAATCTGCACTGGATTTTAGCAGGAACTGAATAAAAAAAAAATTCAGACTACAATAAGTGGAAAAATGTTCAATATTGTAGCCAGTCAGCAAGGCCAATAACATAACAACTAGAAAGCACCCTTAGAGCGTAAACGTGTTCTGATCAAAAAATCCCCTCCCACATATCAAAAGACCTGCAAAATCTACTCACAGCACAATGTCTGTGTTATAATTATGATAAAGTTAACATGCTGCTTCGTATCAATTAAATTAAATAAAAATTACCCTTAACCCACATCCCATTAAAAAAAATTTTTTTTTTAAATCTGGAATCCAGGCGATGATCTGGATCACCACCAAAATCTGATTGTTTCTTCAGCCCGTTATCCCCTGGATCCCTTCAAATAACTGTTGCTGACATCATCAATGTCAGCAGGGGTGCAGCATGCAGGGCAATTCGTCATCTTGATTATTCTTCTTACTTATTGCATTGCTTTGCCAGCACATTAAAATAATCATGAAGCTATTATAGAGCTCAATAATTAATCTTGTTTCACTATCATGGATGCTGTGACAGAGGTGGAATGTGTCAGTGTGAACATGCATCCTATACAGTGGACTTATTCGCACCTAGTCGAAGTTTCAGTAAGTGCAACACTTGTAAATATGGATCAGGTGGATGTAGCTAAGCCCAAGGTAGGGCTTACCTACTTCAGGTCCAGCTGGTGCAACTGGCCCTGAAATTTTCAACATTTTTTCTTTAATATTTATGTAACATAAGACATTAAAGACATCAAAAGTGACAGGTCACAGCAGCATCATGCATCACGGACAAATTTAGGGGAGCAAGGACCCTGTCCCCTATCCCGTAAAAACCATAAAAAAACAAATTAAAAAAAAAAAAAAACAATCCTGGAACCATATGATCCGGATCGCCACTAAAATCTAATTAATTGTTCCTTAGGCCATTTCCAATCTCTCCAGAAAATGTCATCAAAATCCATAACTTTTGGGTTATCCTGTTAAAAAACAAAAAAAAGTATAACTTTACCTATCCTTGGCAGTGGTAACAATAACCATAATATAGAAACAAGTCAACCTGGCTGACAACTCTAAGTAATAGAGATATAGCTGGAATATTGATGAAAATACTAATGACTCAATACTATCCCTTATTTC
>KV751367.1:592330-603332 GCA_001698575.1 Mola mola | reverse complement strand
TAGATTTCATTGTTCTATGTAAAACATACGAAAGGATTGCTGAAATGCTACTCATGCTTTCTGGCAAACCCAACTCACCAATTCTAGAACGATATAAATGACAACAAAATCCAGCAGCAGCTGGCTGCTGGCACCACATATGACCACCCTGTGCTGAACACAAAATGCCAAAGCCAGTTGCAAGTCAGTTTGTGCTTTTCGAGAGGGACAAAAGCACACCACTTTGAAGGAAAGGGCTGTGCTAGATCTTTCACACGACATTGCAAAACAGAATGTGTCTGGTTATTAGTTTCATCTGATTCTCCTTGTTTTTGTAATTGTTTGATTTGAAAATTGGAAAAATAGAATTTAAAAAGTTACATATCTTCCTACATCTAGATGTTAAGTTAAACTAAAAAAAAACCAAAACTAT
The DNA here is from genome assembly GCA_001698575.1 of Mola mola. Lineage (NCBI taxonomy): Eukaryota > Metazoa > Chordata > Actinopteri > Tetraodontiformes > Molidae > Mola > Mola mola. The sequence goes on along the minus strand of KV751367.1, from coordinate 602,920 downwards.
ATGAGTGGGTATACCAGTGAATTTGAAGTCTGTCTGCCAACATCAAAATAAAATAAAGTTACTGATGGAAACCTCAGTGACAATAGGGCAGCAATCATCTGAAGCTCAATAAACAAAATTAAAGACCTATTGGAGGACTACAATGCTTTAAGTATGGATGGTGCTGCAAAGACACTAAATTCTACAACACAGATTCTTCAACCCAGTAGAAAGGGATCTATACAATCAGCTGAGTTTGTGTCAAATTTTGTCATAATAAGCTGATCAATTCTAAACCTTGTTCACTACATCACAATGATTTGACATGAAACCCATTACCTCTAAATTCTAATAGTCCAGGCGAGAAGTTGAGCCAAATTTGAAGAATTCATGTCGAGGAGTTTGGATGTATCACATTTATAAAATGGGAAAGACGCACAACCCGCAAAACATAGTGACTTCATCAGCACAGAGGCGTTAATTTCTTTTTTCGTTATTAAAATTCAAAAACTTAAATCATAGAGAATAATTACAACTAAGTCACCATGTTATATTGTACTACTTGGATATATTGTGTCATAGATGGTATCCCAGCAAATGCCATCAGCCAGCTGCTCAGGCAACTAACATAGCTTCTACAGGATGCCTGGAGTTCTCTTCCTTATCTTTCAATGCTTTGCTTCAGCCAGTACTGGAAAGGAAGGAGGTGCGGAGGCAGCGATTGGAGAATGACATGGTTGTGGACAGATGGCTGAGCCAGAAAGGGGAGGCTCCTAATTTTTTTTAAATTTTATTTTCCTTCTGGACTTCCTTTCTGTAGTGACCTACTTATCGCTGCGACACGCCTGCCATGACAGAACCGAAACAAATGTGAAGGGTTTCACAGTGAGGTGAAGAGGGTACATGTGTAGAAATTCTTACTCATCGTGGACGGATGGCCTTCTGAACTGAATAAATGAGGACAAGTTCATTCAAACTTTAAAAAATAAATAAATAAAAAAAAATTACTGTCATTGCCACAAAAAAAAAAAATTGGCTGGCTTATCAATTCCCCACTCCAGTCCAAGAATCTTCTACTTGTCTAAAAGCTTAATTGACGATAACATATTTCTCAAAAACACATAATTAAATTCTAGTCAGCCCCAGGCTGTAGTCTAAGATCAAGATTAAATATCGTGCTGTACATGTTTGCTGACCAATGAATGTAATAAATCAAAGAAACTAAACAAAACAGGCTTTTAAAACATTTTGGATGGCTTTTGGGTATTTAATGAGCAATACAATGAAACAGGACTGCTAATGTGGCCTTCGAATGGTTGCCATGTTTAGGACGATTAAAAGGATTTTAAGGCGAAAAAACGGTCAGACTTGTATTATCAACAGAGTGTTGCTGTTGTTTCCAACTGATACCAAGTTACCAACCATCACACATGTGGCAAGATTACTTTCTGGCATCAACAGGAAACACAAATAACTGCACAAGCCTTTACTTTTTCCTTAAATAGCAAAATTTTACAGTTTTTTGGAACTGCTTTGCTCAAAATAATATCATAAAATTATAAAATATTTGCCTTTTTTTTAATGCAACCAAAGCAGAAAATTAAAAATATACTTGTATTACCATTTAAAACTCGTAATAGGAAGTGCTTGTAACACTATACATTTTGAAAAGACAATGAAAAACTTAAACTAAATCAGAAAAACTTTTTAAAAATAACATGTATTAACATTGCATTCCATTAAATGTGTCCTTGGGATGTATGGAGACTGTAACACTGCACATTAGTGATCATGGGACAGCTTTAACAACCATGTGAGAAGGGATTTAAAGCAGTTTCTAGCAAAGAAATTCCTGAGCTGACAGAAGAACCAAGGGGGAAGGAGCATATCAGATTTTATGTTCGTGTTTCAGAAAGTTTAGAAAAAACGTTTTTGTTTTGTATTCCGCTTGCCTTTTCAAAGTGTTTAGATCAGAATGAAACATCACCTTGCTTCCTATTCCTCCTCAAAATAATTGGCAATTAAGTTGCTTACTTGGGGTCAAAGGGAAAATATTGCAGACTAAAATTTAGATGAAAATTACCATAAGTATTCATGAAAGTACAATATTAACTAAAAGAAAGAACAATAGCATAATTATTTTTAATATTGTTTGCGTTTGGTTCATTATTAAAGAATTTGGAAAAATTTGAGAGGTAAAAAAGGTGGAAGGTGGACTGCCAGTTAACAAGAATGACTGCTTCACTTCACGAAAGAGATTCCTTCATCAGGAATGTGACCCATTTTACATTCACACAAGCATTCAGAGCAGGAACTCACTGAGCATGCGTGTGATTTGGTCTGGGGGGAGGGGGGCACGTGTCTGTAATCTTCACATTGTTCTGAAACCAGAGCGCATGTGTAGCTATGTGCTGCTGCAAGAGAGAGGCCTGTGACTCTCATGGCAGGGTGAAAGCGTGACAGCCAAATCAAACATTCATGTGGTGAATGAGGTCAAATTTTGCTGTGCTCCATGTAGGTGCTTGGCTGGACACAGCAAATCTCAATATATTATTTTTAAGCAAGCATTTTTAAGATAACCACTATTTAAGTAAGATTCAAAGCAAAACGCTGGTGTCTTCACTATACAAACACTATACTTGAATATAATAACGAATTGGGTTCAAAAATAAAACTAACTCAAGTAAGCTCAAGCTCAAATGTTTTAAAAGGTGTATCTCTATATAACTACAGCTCTTGCTATATTCAGCTCTGAAAATCCAACTTAAAAATCCCAAATGGCATTCTTACTCAAGTTTTATCTTTTAAGGCAGTTTTTTTTTTTTTAGATATGCTGAACTTTCAAATTGTGTTAAATCAACTCAAATAATTAGTTTTATCTTTTATCTCACAATCATAACATTTAATGCATGTCAATGGTCCAACCCTTAATTTAGTCAGAAATATTTTTCAATGTCTCAAGTAAGTCACTTTGTCATGATGTTATAATAATACAAGCCTTGACAATAATGCCAACCACTTAGGCTACACCCAAAAAAAGGGAATAGGGAAAGGGTTTTTTACATGTTTCTCTAATAAATGCACTGTGAAAGAGGGAAAGGCTAGCCATTTCTGTGAGGGACAACTGACAACAGCTGAAGCTCAGGTTCATGTGGGGGAAGAAACATGGACAAGAATCCTAACAGGCTAAAAAAAAAAAAAAGAGAGGTGATGGCACCTACAAGGACAATGGGTAAGAGCTAAAAGGGGGTCATGAACATTAATAATCAAATTAATAACTGATATACAGAAATAACAGTGAAGAAAGAGTAGTAGTAGGAAAAAGGTTGCCAATTTCATACCTGCAACTCACACCAGGCCACTTCCACTGTGGTCTCGGTGTCCAAGCCTTTGTATACAGTCTTGAAAGAGCCACGTCCAATTTCGATATCAAACTTTAGGAAACGCCCATCAGGTGATGTTCCCACAGCTTTGGTCTCTGCGTCTTCGATGTCATCTTGCACCTTTTTCTCAGCCTCTCTCTGCTCCGCCTCTGCTCGTGCTTTTGCCGCCTCCTTATCTTCTTCCTCTCCCTCTTCATGATGTACTTTTACTTCAGTGGTGGTTTCAGATTCTGATTGACTTGGTAATTCTGTTCCTAAGCCTGGAGCAGAGCGGGCTGCTAACACCACTTCCCCATCATAGATATCCTGTATAACAGCAGAGTCCTGCTCTGAAGGAACTGCACCTTCCTTGACAACTTCTGTATTTTTACCATTGTTTCCTTTCCCACTTTTACTTGAATCTTCATTTTTAGCTAAATTTGGTTCAGCCCGTGGTAAATGAGAAACTACAGCAGCCTGTTGGTGTTGGGGGACGGGTTCTAGTAGCTGAACCCTTTGGGGTGCAGGGATGGGGATCTTGCTGGGTAAGGGGAGGGCCAATGCTGTAGCATTGGAATCACTAATGACGCTTCGACGCAGGAAACGGTGTTCTGGGTTACATCGATCACGCTCAATGGTGTGATGCCGCCTCCTCACTTCTGCTGGCCGATATTCATTCACCATTGAATCAGACCCACAACTGGGGCCATTTCCACTCTTCTGGGGGGGAGCCAGGAACTTAACCATTTTGGCATCTGGCTTTTCCGACATCCCACCACCCACAGAGTAAACAGTAAGGGGGTACCAATAATTGTCAATTTAATATAAGGATACCTCCATGTCTACTGTATTATCTTGTATGAGCAGTACCTGTGCCTTAAAAAAAAGAAGATAGGAAGTCTTACAGCTTCAACCTCCCAGTCTCTTTTTAATCACTTAAACACAGTCTCTGAATATGTAGTACAGGGACTGGAGGTGAAGGATGGGAGGTGCGCTCTTGTAAACGGTAAAAGATTGAAGACCAGTGCAGAACACCGTTTGCAGAGGTTGATACACAAGTGTCTTTAACTTCACACCATCCATTCTGCAAGACTCACGGTGCAGCTTCTTCCAAGCATAAGGAATCACTGGTGAAGATAAAACATGCACAGCCTACAATGGGGGCTAAAATTCCAAATGTAGACAAAGGCAGGATGGCAGATACTTTGAATATGCTCCAGTCCTGTTTCACTGCAAAAGAAAAAAAGCAAACAATCAGATTGAAGTGTTTCTAAAAATAACCAGCATTATGCAGAATTTCCAAAAAAGTATGACACCAAAGTGTTCAAGAGACGAATTTATATTATATTGAATTACTTCCATATTCAGTATTTTTTTGTATGTTCACCAAATGGAAATACAAGCTTTTATTTTGTTGTGCAACCCAGCATTGTACTGGAGCAAGTAAATCCTTATAATATTGTACTGTATGAAACAGCCTTAAATTTATAGTTCATATATATACCAGTCAACTGATTGGTGTAATGAGAAGCAAATATTGTCTCTGGATAGATGAAAAGACATCCTATCTATCAATCCATATGTCTATATAGATAAGCCTTAATATATAGGTAACATGACACATATCCCGAATGCACTTTACACCCCTTCAGAATGAAAACATCCCAGAGGCTCAAATCCTTTAGACTGCATTTAGCCGGCATTAAATCAGCACAGCTAGTTATTCTTCAATCTGCACCATGACCAACAAATCACATATGTCGCTACTAATGACACTGATATTAAAGAATATTGTTAGAATATCTAACAGACTTAAGATAATAACTGAAATGCCCAAATGGTCACTGTTAAACGTTACTTTACATTTACCACACACACAAAGCTGTAGCTCCAACTAACATTTACACGGTAGAAGCAAAGACAGGTGCCACTAAATTATTTTTTTCTTGAGAATTGGTAAGATTATTCTGCCGTTACATTGTTTTTTGTTTTTTTTTTAAAAAAAACAAAAAAAAACGCTGTACAGCCATTGTTTTTTTTTTTTTGTTTTTTTAAAAAAAAAAAAACAAACAAAACGCTGTACAGCCATTGTATCAAGTGTGGATATGTTATCGCTTATTAGTCTCCCATACACTGCCATGTCTGCAGCCATTACCAGCGTTGGCAACCACAATGTCAAAACCAAACCTGGTAATACCAGCAGCAATAACGTCCCAATAAATGAGACGACAGCGTTCATCAATACAACTTCTATTTAAATGAGCACGACACCCTACGTACCAATTCCTTCTCCTCCTTTAAAGTGGCACCACAGCCTCTCGAAATGGCAACAGCGAAGATACAAAGCGAGGAGGAGCAGCGGCTCTTTGTTAGCCAGCTAACGACAACAGATAGCATGAAGCTACTTAGCTGGTGTTCGCTGATCCTTAACCAGTGAGACGTTAACCAACGATGATTGATTTACCACGTCACGTCTTTTTTAAAATCCAAGTCCGCCCCGTTGTTAGCTATTCAGCTGAAAGATGCTAGTGCTGCCATTTCTGATGTATCCAGAACCGTCAACGTTAACACCGGCATGTGTTTCGCCCTCTATTGACAACTTTGCCTTATCCGACTCATCATCGGCCGCGTTAAGACACTGGTATTATGCCGGTTAAAACAACCACCGGGGAATAACAAATAGCGCCACTGCTAGCCAAGGGGCTAACACTAGCTAGGCGGGTTTTGCTGATGGCCTAAAGAGCATGACCCACCTCCTGGCTGTTCCCATTCAAATTGGCGTTATATCAAGCGTTCAGCTCACCATGCTTAGCTTGCTGTTCATACACACAATTTTCGGTTTACAAAATGGCTCACATCGCAGTCGACTAATACACATCTATAGATAAAAGTTACTGTAGCTGCCATTCGATGGTGTGAGTTTGCTAACAGTTCGCAATATAGCGCTTCATTGGAGCCGATGTCTGGATTAACGAGAGACCCAGCTATCCGGTGACGTTCGCCAGAATGCGTCTGCTGGTGTGAGGAAGAGAATACATAGCTGTCCTTGTGAATGCCTGTTTTTATTTCTTTATTGCAAAATATGCTAGTTGTCTTTGGAGCACTACCTGTCTCAGATCAGGGAGGTCTGTGTGTTTATTCAAGGGAACGATAAAGCTCGCCTTTCACGTTGACCTCCACGAGAGAGAGGAAGAAAAATAGAGGGAATGAAAATAGAGAGCAAAAAAAATCAATAAGGCTAACCAGAATTAGACCTAACATCCTCACCTTCGTCTGTCTGAATTACATATTTTCGGCTACTGTGGTTTTTATTTATACTTTAATTCTTCACTATGTCATTCAATGATGTCTTTAATGTCTTTAATGTTCTATAAAAGACTTAACCCATCATCAAAGAACACAGCGAACCAAATAGGGAGAAATAGGACTATAATACGATGTAAAATACTATTTGAGAAAATATCACAGAGTGATGTACCATGCACCTCTTCGCTTTGGCGTGTATTTAAGTTTGGAGTGTGTAATTGCACCAGATACAGGAAAAAAGAAATTTGGACGTTACAAAGAATATATATTCTTGTATAATGTGTATATGTATCTCTCTATATATAAATACACAAACATACACACTAACATATATGTCAATAATATTCATATAATGAGTAACACTGTACAGTGTAACTCATTGGAAAGTACAGGTATGAAGATGTATCTTCTGAATAAAATTGTTCAGAGTGGAAGTTGAAGGTCCCCTGGAAGTAAGGAATATGAATATTTGGTCCATTGTGCAGCTATGGGATCTTCATAAATCACAGTTTCCATGTGATTACATTAAAAAAAAATAAAAAATACAATTTGCTTAATTTTTCTGAAAAAACCCCCAAAAACAAACAAACAAAAGTGTTCACAAGTTGATCTGGCTGATTTCCTCGTGCTGCCCGATTGGTTACCGAATGCGACGCATATTTATGGGCGGTTTGCGTGGTTTCGAATCCTGTTTATGCACTTACATGTCTGTGACGTCTCAGCAGGTGTTTTTCTAAGTAAATGTGTGGGTTCAGAAATGTAATTACACAGGCAAGTACACACACCCGCAGGAACAGCGACTGGCTCTTTTCGCATTTACATCTTCTTACACGAGAAACGGTCAAAAGGAGGCCTCAAATGATGCTCCAAACACGACTCGGCTCTGTTTTGTTATGAAAATGAGGCATGCACAAGGACAGCTACGCATCCTCTTCCTGGTTTTAACATCTGGCATGACCGCGACAACCACAGACGTCTTCAGCTGAGAGTCACTAGTTAACAGGGTCGCGCATTAATGCGAAACACCGTTGTGGCGGATGGCTACCTACCTCAGTGTGGTATCCACAACGCCACTGACGACCGTCGGCTAAAAAAAAAAGAGACGTTCTCACACCGTGAATCCGCCTTCGCATTTACTAAAGGGAATACGCGTAGATCATCCGATGATTCATGTCAGAGAGATTTGAGGACTCGCAGAGGAACGAGCGACGCAGTTGCTACATGTTGACGGGACGGAAGAACATGTTTTCTTTCCGACAGCGCCTGCGCCACTGTACAATGACCTCATAAATCACATGCAACTATTTTGCATGTGAGCGTCTTCTTGTTATCAGTTTTACATGATGATGACAATGGACTTGGAGCTGTGTGAATTCAAATCACTTGCAGTCTGTTTGTAAATGACTATCATTTGCAATTCTTATGGTGTATCTCTAATTTGCACCAATGTATTTTGAAAATTCAGAAATTATTCAGAATTGCCTTTTTCCTCGAAAAATACCCGATTTGCCGCAAAACTGATATATTGTCTGAAATTATGAGGGCATATACGCCGATCAGGCATAACTTTATGACCACCTGCCAAATATTGTGTTGGTCCGCTTTTTGCTGCCAAAACAGCCCTGACCGGTCGAGGCGTGGACTCCACTAGACCCCTGAAGGTATGCTGTGTTATCTGGCCCCAAGATGTTAGCAGCAGATCCAGTAAGTCCTGTAAGTTGCGAGGTGGGGCCTCCATGGATCGGACTTCTTTGTCCCACATCATCCCACAGATGCTTGATTAGATTGGGATCTGGGGAATTTGGAGGCCAAGTCATCACCCCAAACTTGTTGTTGTGCTCCTCAAACCATTCATGAACCATTTTTTGCTTTGTGGCACGGCGCATTATACTGCTGGAAGAGGCCACAGCCATTAGGGAATACCGTTTCCATGAAAGGGTATACAACAATGCTTAGGTAGGTGGCACGTGTCAAAGTAACATCCACATGGAAGGCAGGACCGAAAGTTTCCCAGTATAACATTGCCCAAATCATCACACGGCCTCTGCCGGCTTGCTTTCTTCCCATAGTGCATCCTTGTGCAATGTGTTCCCCAGACGAGCAACACACACGCACCCGTCCACGTGATATAAAAGAAAACATGATTCATCAGACCAGGCCACCTTCTTCCATTGCTCCATGGTCCAGTCCAGTTGGTGACGTGCCCATTGTTGGCACTGTTGGTGGTAGACAGGGGTCAGCATGGCTGCCCTGACTGGTCTGCTGCTATGCAGCCCCATGTGCAACAACCTGTGCTGCACTATGTACTCTGACACCTGCTCGTCTGTTGGATCAGACCACACGGGTAGGCCTTCGCTCCCCACATGCATCATTACGCTTTGGCTGCCCATGACCCTGTCGCAGGTTCACCACTGTTCCTTCCTTGTAGCTACCACTTTGATAGATTCTGACCACTGCAGACTGGGAACACTCCACAAGACCTGCAGTTTTGGAGATGCTCTGACCCAGTCATCTATCCATCACAATATGGCCCTCGTCGAATTTGCTCTAATCCTTACGCTTGCACATTTTTCCTGCTTCTAACACATCAACTTTGAGGGAAAAGTTTGACTTGCTACCTAACACATCCCACCCACTAACAGGTGCCATGATGAAGAGATAATCAGTGTTAAATGTTACAAGTTCACGCAAAGGTTTACATTAATGTATGTTTCAAATATGTTTAATTATTGCCTTATTACCTTTATTTATAATTTATTTTTTGTATACCGTACCATTTTACTTTTCTTTTGGTCACATCTGTCATGGCAATAGGAAACTAGTATCTTAATTTACGATTACCTTTTGACAAAATGTTATTTTGATCGCATCCAATTTAGCATCTTCCTCTTTCAGCTTTACGTAGCTTTTACTAGGAGTCGCCACAGCGAATCATCCTTGTCTATCTCTCTCTGTCCTGTGCATCTTCTTCTCTCACACCAACTATTTGCATATCCTCTCTCAACAAATCCATGAATCCCCTCTTTGCCTCCTGCCTGGTAACTCCAACTTGAGCCTCCTTCTACCAATATATCCACTGTCTCTCCTCTTCACATGTCCAAACCATCTCAATCTGGCCTCTCTAACTTTGTCTCCAAAACATCTGACCTGTGCTGTCCCTCTAATGTGCTCGTTCCTAATCCTGTCTATTCTTGTCACCTCCAAAGAGAATCTCAACATCTTTAACTGCCACCTCCAGCTCTGTCACCTGTCTTTTGGTTAGTGCCACCGTCTCCAAACCAAACAACATGGCTGGTCTCACTACTTACTTGTAAACATTTCCTTTCATTTTTGCTGCTACTCTTTTGTCACAGATCACTTCTAACACTTGTTTCCACCCACTCCACCCTGCCTGCACTCATTTCTTCATCTCTTTACCCCACTCTGATCTGAACAGTTGACTCTAAATACTTCACCTCATGGACCTTTTCCACCTCTACTCCCTGTAACCTCAATGTTCCCCTTGTCTCCCTTTCATTCACACACATGTATCCTGTTCCGCTATGACTGACATTAATTCCTCTTCTTTCCAGTCCATACCTCCACCTGCCCCCTGCTCTCACTACAGATCATTTATAATTTATCATTTATTTTTTACCTGATTAGCTTAAGCTCTCCTATTTAAAATATTGTAAGACTTGATGTCATTATCAAAACATTGAATGAATAATGTGTAAGACCAAAAGTCGGCTGGTCTTGATCAAATTCCTTTCAGACACCAAAGGATAAGAACACATGTTGTTTTCTTATAATTAGTCGGTGATACGCTACATTAGCATTGTATTTACACACATTAATCAATATCTAAACATTGATGGAATATTGTGAACGTTTCGGATATATTTTTTTTACGAGTAAACACTGCCCCCTGGTGGTATTTCATAAGAAAACACACAATATGCAC
>KV751367.1:574923-585640 GCA_001698575.1 Mola mola | reverse complement strand
GTCGATACGAGGGAACCCCCGAGTCCACCAAAACGAAGGCTCTACAGACCGTCATCGACATGAAGGTGAGGATTTAAGGAGAAGCATGTTTTAGTATGTTTGTGTTGTTTTTGGACACAGACATGACACACTACATGTATGAACTCTTTATCAACCCCAGGATGCAAAGATCAGTTCAATGGAAAGGAGCCTGAGAGACATGGAGGAGGAGTTGCTGATGCTGAAGTCCAATGGACTCCTGAGCTGCGAGGAGCGCCAGGAGGAGATGAAGCAGATGGAGGTCTACCGCAGCCACACCAAATTTATGAAGAACAAGGTCTGAGACATCACAAGATGGAGTTTAGTCTGACTGCACTGCTGTTGCTCTCGGTTCATTGACCCATAAAATCTTACATTAAAGATGAAGCTGACTTCAGTTTTGCTAAGTTTCACGTCCGTTCCTCCCTCTTCGTTGCCTCCTCACCCCCTATCTTTTCAGATGGAGCAGGTGAAGCAGGATCTCTCCAGGAAAGACACAGAGCTGCTTGGTTTGCAGACCAAGCTAGAGACGCTTACCAACCAGTTTTCAGACAGCAAGCAGCACATTGAAGTCCTCAAGGAGTCCCTCACTGCCAAGGAGCAGCGAGCTGCCATCTTACAGACAGAGGTACAGCACATAAAGTACATATCTGTACATTCCTGCCCTTTGGGAGGCAACTTTTTCTTCCTATTTTCAATTGATAGTATTGCAAAAATAAGAAGAGAATTTGCATATATGTTACTCCAAAAGATGGATTCCTCCTCCTTGGCCCATCCTGATCTTTCTTCTATTTTGACCCCTCCTAAAAGTTGTTGGTAGTTTTTCCTCAATTAAATCAAATATTTAAGGACAGATGTCATGATCTTTACAATTGTAAACCCCCTGAGGGATTGTGGGCTGTATAAATAAAACTAATGTGACCAACTTAACTAACCACATGTTAAGTAGGATTTTCTGTTTTTCCTTGTTTCTCTTCTGTTTGATTTTACATGTATGATGCATTTGTGATTACCAACTAAGTTTTCTAGCTTGACATGTCTAGGTGGATGCTTTGCGTCTGCGCTTGGAAGAGAAGGAGGCAACTCTGAATAAGAAGAGCAAGCAGATACAAGAAATCTCAGAAGAGAAGGGCACACTCGCTGGGGAAATCCACGACCTCAAAGATATGTTGGACGTTAAGGAACGCAAAGTTATTGTCCTGCAGAAGAAGGTGATTTTGATTATTTATTTATTCATTTCATTTTTTAAAAATAACCTTAATATTGCATTCATCGTGTTGCATGGCGTGTCTTGTGGCTAGTGTTCAATTTGAATGCCTTTGCTCTGTAGATTGAGAACCTACAGGAGCAGCTGAGGGACAAGGAGAAGCAGATGAGCAGCCTTAAAGAGAGATTAAAGTCTCTGCAGGCAGACACCTCCAACACCGACACTGCCCTCACCACGCTGGAGGAGTCTCTTGCAGAAAAGGTGAGTTTGTCTGCATGTTTTTGCATGTCTTTGATAGTTGGTTAGGTTTGCGAAGGCATCACACATAATCTCCACCTTCTCCTAGGAGCGCATTATCGAGCGTCTAAAGGAGCAGCGAGACAGGGACGACCGGGAGAAGACGGAGGAGCTCGAATGTACCAAAAAGGAACTAAAAGAGTTGAAGGAGAGACTGAGTTTACTGCAGGGAGACCTGTCTGACAGAGAGGTGAGGAAACACCAGCTCGCACTACGACAGGCTGTTTACAGTGTTTCTATTCATAAATTATGAAATGAGCATCAGGCTCTCCATTAGTCTGTTTTTCAATGAGTCTGTACATGATCTAATGTAGTGTCAAGCCTCCAAATGCTCGTTAAGTTCAACAAGCTGCTTTATCCTTACCTCCCTGCATATGGGTGTGTGTGTGTGTGCGCAGACGTCTCTGTTGGACCTGAAGGAGCATGCATCATCCTTGGCCTCCTCAGGGTTGAAGAAGGACTCCAAACTGAAGAGTCTGGAGATTACCTTGGAGCAAAAGAAAGAGGAATGCCTCAAACTGGAAAACCAACTTAAGAGGGTGAAATGTTTGTTTGTTTTTTGTGTTTTTTTTCCACACTCGTCCTCACCTGTGGACACTGAAGTGAACATAATTTGTTGATTGCATTCTGCATGTTGCCAGGCTCAAAATGCAGCCCTGGAGGCTCAGGCCAACACTGAGCTGGCCGAGCGCATTAAGAGCCTCGAGCAGGAAGTGGCTCGCCACAAAGAGGACTCCGGGAAGGCCCAGGCTGAGGTGGACCGGCTGCTCGAGATCCTTCGGGAAATGGAGAACGAGAAGAACGACAAGGACAAAAAGATCAATGAGCTGGAGAGGTGGGTGGATCTGTGCATGTTGTCAGCCCAGCATTACATGTTCACTATAAAGTACCTGATGAACGTTTGATAGTTGTATATGTAAAGTGGCTTGCAAAATTATTCATACCCCTTGAACTTTTCCATTTTGTCACGTTACGACCACAAATATAAATATATTTTATTGGAACTTTATGTGAAAGACCAACACAAAGTGGCACACAATTGTGAAGTACAAAGAAAATTATACATGATTTTAAATTTTTTTTTTTACAAATAAAAAACTGAAAAGTGCGGTGTGCAAATTTATTCAGCCCCCTTTCCTCTGAGTGCAACCAATTGCATTCAGAAGTTTCCTGATGATTGCTGAGTGATCGAATGTTGACCTAATGACTAAATAGAGTCAACCTGTGTGTATTCTAATCTCAGTACAAATACAGCTGTTCTGTGACGGCCTCAGAGGTTTGTTAAGAGAATACTGGGGAGCAAACAGCATCATGAAGTCCAAGGAACACACCAGACAGGTCAGGGATAAAGTTGTGGAGAAGTTTAAAGCAGGGTTAGGCTATAAAAAGATTTCCCAAGCTTTGAACATCTCACAGAGCAATGTTCAATCACTCTGAACACACCATCCCCACTGTTGCACATGGTGGTGGCAGCATCATGCTCTGGGGGTGCTTCTCTTCAGCAGGGATGGGGAAGATGGTCAGAGTTGATGAGAAGATGGATGTAGCCAAATGCAGGGCAATCTTGGAAGAAAACCTGTTGGAGTCTGCAAAAGAGTTGAGACTGGGGTGGAGGTTCACCTTCCAGCAGGACAACGACCCTAAACATAAAGCCAGGGCAACAATGGAATGGTTTAAAACAAAACATATTCATGTGTTGGAATGGCCCAGTCAAAGTCCAGACCTAAATCCAATCAAGAATCTGTGGCAAGATCTGAAAACTGCCGTTCACAAACGCTCTCCATTTAATCTGACTGAGTTTGAGCTGTTTTGCAAAGAAGAATGGGCAAAAATTTCAGTCTCTAGATGTGCAAAGCTGGTAGAGACATACCCCGAAAGACTTGGGCAGCTGTAATTGCAGCAAAAGGCAGTTCCACAAAGTATTGACTCAGGGGGGCTGAATACTTTTGCACACCGCACTTTTCAGTTTTTCATTTGTAAAAAACATTTAAAATCATGTATAATTTTCTTTGTAGTTCACAATTGTGTGCCACTTTGTGTTGGTCTTTCACATAAAATTCCAATAAAATATATTTATGTTAGTGGTCGTAACGTGACAAAATGTGGAAAAGTTCAAGGGGTATGAATACTTTTGCAAGCCACTGTAGGTAGTTTGTGATTGTTTGCCCTGTGCTGGTTTTTGTGATGGTAGGTAGCTACAGCGTTTTTTGTGCCTGCCTCTGTTTTTGTTTTTCTCATTTGGGCCTAGGTCCACTGCATTTTCTAATGATGGCATCATATCATATTACGTTGCAGCTTAGCATATTAAAAAGTTTATTTTATTGTGCTCTCGACATTTGCCATTTGGCTTGTTGGCATTTGGAAAGCTGGTGTGTTGAATTTGATTAGCAGAGTCGTTATAAAATCTGTAGGTACAGCTGCAGCCATCTTTCACGTAATGTTCCTTAAGTGTTTGTGGTCTTCTTGGACATTTGTGTGGTGAGCCATGTGACATTTTTAAACAGAGTTAAATAGACCACGTAATCCTAGAGTTCTCCCTCTTTTCCTTCATCTTCCTGGTCTGAGTCTGTTTTATCTTTACTGCTTTCTTGTCTTTACCTTGGAAATCTCTCACCTCAGCAGTTTGGCTTCCAGGTTAGTATTTTCTTTTTTTCCCCCCCTCTTCCCCCACATCCTTTTTTTTTTTGTCTTTGTTTCTTTCCAGTCTTTACCTTATATTTTGGGGTGTCACTTGCAATTCCCTGAAATATTGAATCTTTAAATTTTCCTCATACTTCTGTTCACACTTATTTTTTTTCTTTTCCCCCCACTTCTTTGTTGTTCCATCTTCCATCCACAGCACAATTTGAGACTGGGTCTTTGCAATGCTGTCAAGTCTGTAAGGCTTTGCCTGTAACTGTCATGTTTTTTTGTCATGTTAGCTTATTATGGGATCAAATCTCTTTATATCCACATATGATTTGAGAGCCATTTATTGGCTGCAATATTGTATTTACTTAACAGGCAGTGACCACTTGACTACAGTCATAGCTGAATTCTATATATTCTGCATGGATCATGGATTTGGCTATATAAAAAAATCTTTTGGATTTTTATTTTATGATTTTTGATAAAAACTCTGACAAATTTATATAAGTATTATATTTACATGAATTTTCATGAATCAGACAAATTCATTTGGTACATATTTGTATTCAAAATTTTAACTTAAATGTTAATGTAACTTTTGTCCATTTTGCTGTGGAAATGTTAAATTCTGTCGACGTTTAACTTCTCTGATGATCTCCGTGTTGTCCCTGTAGGCAGATGAAGGACCAGTCGAAGAAGGTGGCATCTCTCAAGCACAAGGAGCAGGTGGAGAAAAGTAAGAACGCTCGACTCATGGAGGAGGCCCGAAAGAGGGAAGACAACCTATCTGAGAACTCTCAGCAGGCGAAGGTGAGCTCTTTATCGAGGTTTGCATTGAATGTTTGCATGGCCGCTTTGCAATTTTTCTGCCTTTATTGTATAACAAATTGACATTTTCCTGCTCTTGTTCTACAGGACACGCTGCGTCAGAAGGTGGAGCGCATCGAGGAGTTGGAGGAGGCCCTGAGGGAGAGTGTTCAAATCACTGCTGAGCGAGAGATGGTACTGGCACAGGAGGAGGCTGCCAGGTCGCACCAAGAGAAACAGGTACTGTATATAACGTATCTGCAGTACACACATTGATATACAGATAAAAGAAGCACTTTCATACACCGAGATTCTTTCTCCCTCTCCTTTTTGCTGTCACTGGGGTGTTCCACATCCATTTCTTAGTCCCCTCCTCTCCCTTGGCCTTCGTCTCTTCTCTTCAGTTCCCTCGTCTTTGCTTATTGTTTTTTTCTTGTTTTCTTCCTGCTTCACTCTGCCTCTCAGAAGCATTCACTCAAACCAATGCATGAGTCCAACCTCGCCCACTTAAAGTGGTCCAAGGTATGAGCCCAGTTCGTGTGACCTCCATCAGTGACCAACAGCACTTATAGGAGTGACACACTAACAGCAATGCCTCTACGATTCATGTAACCCCTTATGAGAAACCTGCAATAAATGCATTTGTGAAATGTAATCATTTTTAAGGACTTTGGTGGTTTTTTTTTTTGGTTTTTTTTTCTTGTGGTTTGCATTATGTTATAAGGTGTTGCTGTTTCCAGCCTATATAATTGTAATGTAATATTGCTTACCTACTGTTTGTTTATAAAAGTGGCATGCTTATTAATTGACACATACAGTACAAAGCAGCCAATAAATTCAATCATTTGGGGATGATTTATTATCTGTCTAATGTGGTTCAGTTGTAATTAAAGCATATATTGATATGAAGCAATGGCGCTTGCTGTTTGAAATAATAAATACAATTTAATGCTGTAATTATAATGTTATTTGTCATTCAGTTGACCTCAAGTTCTTCCCATAAGCACGCATGATTCATGCTGCCCCACTCTCTTTTTAGAACAGTTCATACTGTTAAGTCATGAAAATTCATGATTGACTCATTGTTTGTGGGTTTATGTTGCCAGATGGAGGAGCTGCTGGGGGCCATGGAGAAGGTGAAGCAGGAGCTGGAGTCCATGAGGGCCAAGCTGGCTTCCACTCAGCAGTCTCTGTGTGAGAAAGAGGCACACCTATCAACTCTGCGAGCTGAGCGCAGGAAACACCTGGAGGAGGTTTTGGAGATGAAGTAAGACTCACACACACAGTGACACCGGGGTGGGGTAGACTGTGGAGTATCGATCGCTGCCTTCATCTTGTGAAATGTCAAGCAATTCTGGCCTTCCTCAGCTGGCTGGTTGATATTGCACAATGAATAATAAATGATAATTGAGCTTTTTACTTGTGTGGTTAAATGGCGTGTTGTCACATTCCCACCTAACAGGCAGGAGGCGCTATTGGCTGCTATCAGTGAGAAGGATGCCAACATCGCCCTACTGGAATTGTCTTCCTCTAAGAAGAAGAAGACCCAGGATGAAGTGGCTCTGCTGAAGCGGGAGAAGGACAGACTTGTGCAACAGCTCAAACAGCAGGTGGAGCTTCTGATACCTGCGGAGGGTTAATAAATGACTGAGTTTCTGATTAAACGTGTCCATATTACTTCCACTTAACATGTCTCTCACACAGATTACGCTCAGTAACAGGGAATAGAGCAAAGGGATTCTGTTTTTTCTCACTAGAAAAAAAAGTTGGAAAGATCAGACACCAGACGTCAGCGTGGCTTTCTGTTGGCTATAGTTTTTGTTATCACCATGCACAAAGTACATGCCAAATACCAGTAAATTAGGATTTTGCATTTTTAGGATTATCTGTCAGATTAGATGGTACCTTTTTTATACTTGTGGTAACTGTATATGAGAATGATGTAGTACTCAACTCAAGCTCGAGATAAAACATTTTGAGTTTCTTTGAACTTCCACAACATGTTTAGGACATCTTGGCTGCGATCACAGAACCTGTTTGATACACTGAAAAGCCCAATTTCCGGGTCATTTTTTTAATGCGTGCTGGCTCATTGTCCTGACATGGGACACATGAATAGAGACAGCTCTGCTGTTCTTGCTGCGAGACATTAAATGCTGGGAAAGATTTTTTGCCTGATTCATGCTGGTATTGCTAGACCTGATTTTGAGGATGTAGCCACATCCTCAAACCTTGGCTTAAGTATGCTTAACCTATTTTAACTGTCTTTTTTTTTTCTTCTTCTTTTTTACAGACTCAGAACAGAATGAAACTGATGGCAGACAACTATGAGGATGAGCATCTGAAGACTGCCCCTGACCAGACAAATCACAGACCCTCTCCAGATCAGGTAGCAGATCTAACCGCTGGTGTTTCCTTATAATCCTGGGCCGATTTTCTAAAATGCCTGGAGGTGATCTGTTAACAGTGTATGTCCATTATAAAGAGAGCTGATCTAATGCCTACTGTCATTTTGATATTCTGTCCTTTAACTTGTTTGTATACCAACTAACCAAGTGCTCTTTCTAATGCTGCCATTGGCTTACCTTATGGCGTATAGGATGATGAGGAGGGTATCTGGGCGTAGCCAAACTTTTGGCCTCCCCCTCTCTCTCTCACAGCCATTTTGTTCAGAAGGGTGAGCTCGTATAAGCCTAACCCGCCACAGCTTTCTTCATCATTGCTCCGTCGCATGTTTACCCGTCTTTTCACTGTGGTTTTCACTTTTTAACCTCTACATCATTCCTTTCTCCTTAATGTTAATGGTGGTGGTCATCATTGCCTCTTGTTTCTTTGGTTGCAGATTTTACCGCTCATTTCGTGCTTCAACGTTGTCCATTTATTGCTTTTTACAGGTTAATGAGACAGGGATCAGTCTTGTATATTTGTGTGTGTTTGCATGCAGAAGCTAAGAGGATGAGATGATTTTGATCCTGGCTCAGTCGCATCAAACCAAAGCATCTTACCTTTGCATACATCTGACACTCATGATTAGCCCCTGACATTTTGACCCACGCAGACAGGTGCTGAACTGACTGTCTTGAACTAAATGTAATCAATGTTTAAGTCGCTTTGTGAGACACTTTCATTGACCTGCACATACCTGAATAAAAATCCTTTTTATATACTCTAATAATGCACCTGAAAACACTGGTTCCAATGTCAGATGTTGCATGCATTGCTGGTGATGTTTGTTTTTCTCATATTAAGAAAAATAAATGGGGTCTTGAATTGAATTGAATCAAAATTCTAGTAATGTATATTGATGACAAAGATTTTTCACATTGTCTTCCTCCCACCCTGCAGATGATCCCCCCTCTTCTAGCCCTGTCCCAGAACCGCAGCAAGTTAAAGCTCTACATCGCCCACCTTACAGACCTCTGCCATGACCGGGACCCCAGTATTCTCAGCCAGCTCACGCCCCCCTCTCACTATCACCACAGTGACCCCGAAGACTGGGAGGAGGAGCTCCAGAAGATGAGTACCGAACAGGTAGCGGAGGAACTTCCTTATTCATCTCTACATTTGTTATTACCCATTAGTAATATAAATTAAAGGAATGTTGCCATAAATAAGAGTTTCAGTCAGTCATGAAAATAAGCATTTTGTAATGAATCATAATGTTGTTATTATTTGATATCAAATCTAGATCAGTGCAAAGAAACGCATTACAACAATATTTCAAACACAACGGAGAAAATTAAATCAACCCAAGTGTATTTTTCTAAAATTAAATATTACTATGTGGCAAACTAATGGAAGATTCTAGACTAGTGCAGTAACAGGCTCTGTACCCCAAATCTAGGAACCTATCGAAATCAATGAAAAAAAAAAAAAAAAAGAAATTGGGCGGGGGGGGACTGAACAGAGTTTATTTTTTTTTTTAATAAGTTTTTAATCAATCTAGTTGTCTTTGTATTAAAAACCAATCTGGGAGTCATAGCAGGCTTGAATACCATATTTTAATTTGCAGAGTGATGTAATCTATAACTGTATCAAGTGATTCAATTTAATGTAAATATAAAATGTTTATAGTTTCCTTACTGGTAATCCAGTTGTGTTATCTGTTTCTTTTGCCCAGTGAATGGCTGATTTTGACTGGTGTTTGTTTTAGTGCTGAATTTGTTGGCCTGGATTACTGCATTGAAACTCTGTTAAAAGAAACTGACTTTCACGTTCTGCCTCAGTTGGAACGGGAGCTGGAGGTATGTGAGAAGGAAAGTGGAGAGCTGCAGGAGTACGCCAACTCTGTTCTCCAGCAGATCGCAGACTACTGCCCCGACATCCTGGAGCAGGTCGTAAACGCTCTGGAAGAGTCGTGCTGACAGCTCTGACCTCAGACCCACCGCAGCTGACGCCTGGTCTTCACACAGCTCATGGCTGCACCATTCGAGGAGGATTTGACAAAGACAACTCCTCAGTGCTTTCCTGTTTCATGGGTCAGGGCTCCCAAACCAAATTGGGTATATTTGGCAAGTCGTCAAATATCACATCACTCAATGCAAACTGAGATCTGCTCAATTAACGGCACTGGCACATGATGGAGTCACAGTGTGAGAAGAAGTTAAATCCTTACCCTTTAGTATTTAACCCAACAAAGTGGATTTTTACATGTAGTGTACTTTCAAAAACCTGACTGCACACCTGTGAGACAGGGACCGGCGTGTTTGGAGACAGAGAGAGGGAGAGGCAGAGAAAGGATATCAGGTGAAAGAAACAAGCGTCCGCACAAGTCTTGAGTTTAATGCCAACCTTCCTCTTTGTAGATGTCTCTCTTCGCAGGAAGTGCTATTCAAGCACAGTTGCCTCATTCGCTTCTGTTTCAGCGCTGCAGCACAGCCAGAGCTGACGGTGGGCTTTCGAGACGACGCTTGTGATTCCACCAGACGTGCCATGGTGTGTTTTTTTTAGAAGTGGCCGAGGGCACTCTGACAAAAGCATCTTGAAACTGTGGTTCAACTACAGTAGAACCGCAAATATCAAGGAAAATTGAGCAGGCTAACAAAATCAGTCAGGAGTTTTGCTGCGAATCTTAAACACTGCTGATGTGATATATGTGTTCCGTACATGTGACAGGAAAGCACTTTGTTTTGGAGAACTGGGGAGCTGCTACATCTAGAGGGGGACACACTCAGTAGGTAAATGATGGAGCCGTGTAGAAGCTTGGTCTGTGCTGCAGTCAATGACCTGCTCGTAGGTTGGCACCCAGTCACTGGCTAGAAGTACAGCTGCTGGTGGCTGACCATGTGAACACTTTTTAACCAAATAAATGCCGCATGTTGTCCAAACCCAGCGTGGAGCCTTGGATGCATCGCTGTCAGGATTTAGTTGTAGGTACGCGCCATCGTTAGTATGGGTCACTCACATGAGAGGGAGATGGGGGGAGGGAGGGAGAGAGAGGGTGGAGGGAGGGGGAGGGGGAGAGAGAGGGTTTTGCACAGAACGTCCACTTGATTATGAGTTATGCAATGTTTCTTTAGAGAACGTTCTAGTGGCCTTGAAGCATGCACAGAGATCAGTACCGGACCTAACGCAGGGATACTCGTTTCTCTGTAATATTGGTGCTAAGGTATGATGTAAAAGTATTGATCTGATCATTCAGTCTCATCCAAAGTCTCAATAGATGTTACTTAAAGCCCATCTGATCTTTTGTTCTCGCCTGAATCACAGAAGAAAACAACGCCCCTTTTTTTCCCCCCTTCTATTTCTCATATCGCTTAC
>KV751367.1:556281-574869 GCA_001698575.1 Mola mola | reverse complement strand
GGGCTTAGTTTTTAATTACCAAGTGCATCTACATTTACAGGAAATGAAAGTCACTTTTCAGCAGGTTTTGAATTTTTAAATCAGTTTGTAAATAACTTGATATATAACACGTCCAGTAACTGAAAAAAGGTAAATATGTAGAAGGTGTTGTGCATTCTTTAAAAAAAAACAAACAAAAAAGCAGTGGTTGTCTCTCTCGTCTAATTTTGTCAATGAGACAAAATGTGTGTGCGTGTGACATTACTGCCCTAACTTGCAGTCTTGTTCTATATAAATATAAAAATAATACATATATAAATATATAAAAATGTTTACTGTATGGATATGCATTGAATGTTTGCACAGAATCTTGAAGAGCAAGCCGCTCTGAACAAAATGACCGAGTTAAATGTCCTGAGCAGAAAATTGAAGAAAGAAGTGTCAAAAAAAACAAAACTTTTGTCCAAAACAAAAAAAAAAGTGTGAACTACAAATGTTTAAAAAACGTGACTGTGTGATGATGGGGGAGTAGTTTTCTTGCATTTATTTCTAATCAAGTTCTTATATATTTTCACCATATGGTGACGTAAATGTATTATCCTGAGATTCCAGTGTTGTCTTACCTGTGCAGATGTTTTTGTCGGTTACTGTTAAAACTGACTAAGCCTAATGGATGAAAATAAGTCTCCGAGTATTGCTCTCCTGCTGGTACAGCTAACACGGAAAACCGTCAAACTCTGTTTGATTTTGTTGAAGTGGTTTTGGAGGATCTTATTTGGATGCTTGTTTTTATTCTTGTTGGCGGTCGGAAGCTTTCAGAGTGGAGACTGATTTCTCCTTTTATAAAACCCCTCAGCTTTCCTCGTTGGGTTCAGTGGAAGGAAGCATTTTTAGTGTTCAATGTCCCCTGGTTTGGGCCTGTGTGTCCCTGCCCTTGCCTTAACGTCTCGTTATCTCTTCTTCTCGACTCCTTTTCGAGGAACGCTGAGCTAATTAAGGGGCTTCTGTCAGGTTCATGGCATTTTTTTCTTAATATGAGAAATGTACTGCCTTCTGCCTGTCATGTTAAGAATCAAACTGTGTAAAAAGATAGCATAACATACGTTTGTGAGTTATTTGGATTTTGTATGTATGTAAATAAATAAATTATCAGCCTTTGGTGGTCTTACTGTGTTTAATTTTAAAGCGGACACTGAGATGATCTCATGTAGGCACCTATATTGAACACGATGGTAATTTCTACACGAAACTTTCTTTGCTGTCTCGGCCAGAGCCTTAGTTGCTCTTTCAATCAAATCTCAATGTTCTTCAGCAAGACTTCCTCGTGGCTTTTGACTTATATTTTTGAGAGCAATTAAGACAGCTCGGAACAGAACAGCTACTTTAATGGGCTCTGTGATGAAAGTTTTTCAAAGTTTTAAATTTTCAATCCTTGTTAGACCACCACTCAACATTTTGCTGGCGCCGTCATGCGTCATCCCAATTGTTCTGATGCATTGAATTGTTGCTCTTATTCTTAAGCGGTGTCAGGATTGTTGACCTCGGGAAAGTGTGCATTCAGTGGTCAAAGACTTAGAAACACGAGCCTACACAAATGTAATAAGAACACGCATCAAATCCTGAGTTTGTGAAGAGAAATACTTAATTTTCCTAATGCCAGTGGGATTCAATGAATCCCATTTAGTTGAGAAGACCTTTTGACTCAGCCATTACCCACTGTTCAAATGTCAGTTTGTTAATGTTACACATGACTTTGCTTTTGCTGCACAGACAGGATAAACCTGCTCTCAAGTCACTAAGATAATCTCCATCTTACTTAAATACCATCATGCAAATTTTGATGTGATAGCTCCTCCAAGATAAAAAAAGAAACATAAAAGCATTCTTTCAATGACCTTTTCCTTGACCTAGTGTTAAGTTTTAAAGGTTAAAGAACTTGCCAATGGTTCCAAATCTGCACAAACCACAAACTGATGGTCTGGTAAAACGAAATTCTACAATGAGAACAGTCAAAACTGAAACATATCTGCCATCTTTATTCATAAATATAACTACTGTAGGAATATAAACAATCTTAAATTACTGGTTTTCTTAAACAAATATTCTTGACACTGTAGTTTGAAGCTCCTCAGGAGAAAAAGTCCCGATGAACAGTTTGGTATTGCATAAAGCCTCGGCAGCGGTTAATTACTACCGCGTGTTGATGGACCGTTGACATACTGGAACTCATTTTTCCTCAGGAATATTAAACACAACCAAATGTACATAGGTAAAGATAGGACTGATCCATCCACTTCAATTTGAAGTACAATTTTGTTAACAGTCATTCAACACGAAAAATATTGGTTGCTTAAGTAAAAAAATACGTCAAAAAAAAAAATTCTATCAAATCCTCAATCCAAGGAACTCCAGTCTTCATGTTAAGAGTTAAAATGCCTAACTATTATTCTGCAATGAGACTTTTCTTTAATATCAAAATATCAACTGTTTTGTGAGCGAGAAAAATATACAATGTAATCTAGTATTCAGTAACAGTAGGCACTCTTGTGTTGGATGGGTGAGGTAGCTACATAGTAAGAACTGTACATAGGCTGACATTAATTAACGCACATCCACAAGGTGCACTCGACTGAAACAGTTATGTTGGAAGGGTGTGTTTTTAACAGATGTGAACATCATTCCAGTGATCAACGCCGCGCCCCCTCTCTTTTTTAAGCCACAGTAGGGAGAATTAAGGGAGGGGCAGGGAGAATTAAAATAAAAAATCATACAGGCGGTCTCTCTCAGTACATGACTGAGCACTATACACAATGAAACACGTCCATCCTCAACAGGAGAAACTTCACCTCACTCTCTCGCTCTCTGTCATTTGCCACAGTCCCAGGTTAAGCACTTTAAGGCACGGGAGCTGCGTTATCCTCTCCAGGCCTCTCTTGGTGATCTTTGTACAACCGTACAGATCGATCCCCGTCAGCTGGGTCAGGTGGTCAGCTATCAGCTCCAGCCCTTTGTCTGTGATTCTCACACACTGTCCAATGTTGAGAGTCTTGAGTTCGTGCATCTGACGGACCATCCTATTAATGCCGTCATCACTGATGTGGCAGGAGCAAAGAGAGAGCGACTTGAGCTTATACAAGCCCTGGGCTATGTAAGCCAGGCTCTGGTCTCCAATCTTGTCACAGAAGGACACATCCAGGCCAGTCAGCCGGAGGGAGCCCATCGCCAGATGCATTATCCCCGTGTCACTGATGTTGTCACACGACCGCAAATTCAGGCTGCAGAGCTGGGTCATATGTGAGAGATGGATCATTCCCACATCTGATATCCCTCCACAGAAGCTGAGGTTCAGCACTTTGAGCTTGTTTAGGCCCTTGGAGACGTGTTTGAGACTCAGGTCGGTCAGCTTTTGGCAGTCCTGCAGGGTTAACTTCTCCAGGGACAGGCAGCCCTCTGCAGCGCTACGGGTCATGCCAGACAGGTGACCGATGCCAACATCAGATACATGTCTGCAGCTGCGCAGGTTAAGGCTCTTAAGTCTCTGCAAGCCCCAGGCAATGAGCAACAGGCCCGTGTTTGTGATGTTGCTGCACCCCCCGAGTTCAAGCATTTCCAAGTTCTTGAGGTACTGAGCAATCCTGCCCAGGCTTGAGTCAGTGATCTGCTTACAAAGGCTGAGGTTGAGCACCCGCAGGGATGGGATGTCCTGCACAAAGGCATGTCCCAGGCCGTTGTCTGTGAGGTTGAAACACCCGCACAGATTAAGGCTTTCAATGTGTGGCATCCCTTGAATCACGTAGCTCAGACTTCGCCTCAAGCTCAGAATCTGAACTTTCTTGATCCCCCTGGTCTGCAGACTGGGGAACAGAGACGGGTTAGCTCGCCGCAGATGGAGCTTGGCTTCCACCCCTCTCCACACCGACTTGTGGTAGGACGCGTCTCTCCAGGCCGCGCACACTTGGGCTACTCTTCCTTTGTCTTTAACGTCCAGATAACTGAAAATAATGGCCAGAATCTCCGGGAAAAGGCACGAAATATGCGTTTCGATTTCAAACATGACTGCACGATGACTGCTTTCGGTAGCAGAGGTTGAGCGTTGGCGACAATACTGTCGTGGTTGGCTTGCCGAAACTCTGCTGCCCAAGTTACGAACGGGCTAACGCTAGCCCGTTAGCTTTGTGCGTAACGCAACAAAAACATCCATCTCGTTGAGGCAGAGTTCGCTGTTATATTTGATAAGGTACAAAATGGCCACTAACGCTACACTTCTTAAGCTGACAGCGTGGGCGCAGATGCAGAAAACTCCGAAAGGCAGTCGTAATATTTACGTAGCGGGTTAGGCTAATGCTACTTCGCTAACGTTAGCAAGCGGCGGCGTAGCGTTGGCTGTCTAAACTTGTGAGCTTCAGCGCTGAACAAAGTCCTCCTGCGGGCTGTCCAAAACGGCTTATTATTTACTTCAGCTCATCGCAGAACGTATCCAATGACTTTATCTGATAGCAGAAACTTTCTCCCTTTACCGTCTGAGGCATTTCCAGCAGTGTCGGAGCATCCCGAATCTCTACAAATGAATAACGGCGTAATAGCGGACAGCGACTCTGGCCACCGACCAGCGGCTCCTAGTGGAAGTAATGTGTTAGTACAGACGCCGTGACAAATGTAACACAATATCCTGTGTGACTGAATTAACACACAGACAATGCGGCATTATGTGCTTTAGGAGAAAATACGTAAGTAATGTTTAGAGTTTTACAAACAAAGTAAGCTATTCTTAACCCCGCAGACACACTGTCATCACTGACACTGACTAATTTAATTTTTGATTAGTAAACAATAGGACTTCAGGAACCCCCATAGAGATCATCATTGTTTAGACAGCAGAGGAAATCATTCGTTGTTTTTTTTTTTTTTTTAATAAAAGCACTGTCAGTCATAATATATCCAACCCAGAGTTTGAGTTGTTCCCCTTAGGCATCTCTCTGGCAGTAAAAAGATCTGTAGAGGGTCTTTTTTCCCCAAATACAATTGTAATCATCATAAAAATGCAGTACATTTAAATAGCAGATGACAGGCTGCACACAGTGGCCCTGTACAGACCTTATACAGACATTCGCTCTGAGTGATCAGGTCACAAGTGGACACAAATATGTCCTGGGCCTCAATGAACAACCACCTTCATGAGTGACATCCTGTTCTGTATGCAGTCAATGGCCGGAACACATTTGTATTCACAGTGCTGTAAGAGGGCCACCTACAAATGTGCAGCACCTGATCTGAATAGAGCCAATGAGTGTTGTATAACTTTTTTTTTTCTTTTTTCTAATGTTTTGGAAGTGTTTTTGTCTATACTTTTCTTGGTCACACCAAAGACAATTTTCCAGGACAGTAAACGGTTTGGCGGCTCAGGAGGGGAAAGCGGAAACCCGTCCACATGGTCTTCAGTGTGGGAGGGGAGTTGTTGACCTCAACTGAGTGTATAGTTCGGCGGTGGAAGGAATACTTCGATGATCTCCTCAGTCCACCAACACATATTCTGAGGAGGAGGCAGAGTCAGAGGACTTTGGGCTGGGCTCTCTCATCACTGGGGTCGAGGTCGCTGGCTTTTCAAACAACTCAGCAGCGGCAGTGCCCTGGGGGTGGATGAGATTTGTCCCAAGCTCCTCAAGGCTCTGGATGTTGTAGGGCTGTCCTGGTTGACACGCCTCTGCAACATTGCATAGACATCGGGGACTGTGCCTTTGGAGTGGCAGACAGCTGTGGTGGTTCCCCTTTTCAAAAAGGGGGACCAGAGGGTGTGTTCCAACTACCGGGGGATAACTCTCTTCAGCCGCCCTGGGAAGGTCTACTCCAGGGTGCTGGAGAGGAGAGTGCGGCTGCTAGTTGAACCTCGGATTCAAGAGGAGCAATGTGGTTTTCGTCCTGGCCGTGGAACACTGGACCAGCTCTATACCCTCACGAGGGTACTGGAGGGGGCATGGGAGTTTGCCCAACCAGTCCACATGTGTTTTGTGGATCTGGAGAAGGATTATGACCGTGTCCCCCAAGGTATCCTGTGGGGGGTGCTCCGGGAGTATGGGGTAGATGGCCTTTTGTTACGGGCTATTCAATCTCTGTATTGTCAGAGTCAGAGCTTGGTTCGCATTGCCGGCAGTAAGTCAGACCCGTTCCCAGTCAGGTGGCCTCATTGAACAGTGACCTCCAGCTCGCACTGGGCCGGTTTGCAGCTGAGTGTGAAGCGGTGGGGATGAGGATCAGCACTTCTAAATCTGAGGCCATGGTTCTGAGCCGGAAAAGGGTGGATTGCCCACTCCGGGTCGGGGGAGAGTCGCTTCCCCAAGTGGAGGAGTTCAAGTATCTCGGGGTCTTGTTCTCGAGTGAAGGGAAAATGGAGCGGGAGATTGACAGATGGATTGGAGCAGCGTCGGCAGTGATGCGGATGCTGAAGCGGTCTGTTGTGGTGAAGAGAGAGTTGAGCCAGAAGCCAAAGCTTTCAATTTACAGGTCAATCTACGTCCCAACTCTCACCTATGGTCATGAGCTCTGGGTAGTGACCGAAAGAATGAGATTGCGAATACAAGCGACCGAAATGAGCTTCATTCGCAGGGTGGCTGGGTTCAGCCTTAGAGATAGGGTGAGGAGCTTGGACATCCATAAGAGGTTCAGAGTAGAGCCGCTGCTCCTCCACGTTGAAAAGAGCCAGTTGAGGTGGTTCGGGCATCTGGTCAGGATGCCTCCTGGACGTCTCCCTGGGGAGGTGTTTCGGGCATACCCAACCGGGAGGAGACCCCGGGGCAGACCAAGGACACGTTGGAGAGATTATATCTCTCAGCTGGCTTGGGAACGTGTTGGTGTCCCCCCGGAGGAGTTGGTGGAAGTGGCCTGGACCCGGATAAGTGCCAGAGAACGAAACGAAAACGAAAAGTAAAGACTATAATCAGGTTTAAACTTTTTAAATTCTTCTACAATCCAATCTACAAGGCTGTCAACCCATTTTAGTATATTTAAGCAAAATGTTATAGATAAAAGTTATATGCTGATCACAGATGTGCATCTATACTGGATTGAGACTGATTCTTGTACTCCTGATAGCATTGTGGTCTGCTTCAGAATCACGTCTCCTGGAGTAGGTGAGCAACATAAATGTTTAGTGCTGCCCATCTCTGGAGGTAAACTGTGTTTTTCTATGTTTTGACCTGTGGAGAAGACTGAGAACAGGAGTCATGTAAAAAGATGTATTGGTGCAATCTTTTCAAGGATCACTGGCTATTAGAGCGGTGGTCCCGTTCCCTAGATCTTTATGTTTTTTATCGGGACTTCAATAATCTCAGGGGAGAAACTCACAATCCCATAGTATATTAAATATACTAAAATACTATAGTTCCACCCACTATCATTTAGAAGTTAATTTCAATGTACTGTTACCTCAGTAAAGTTTTAAGTGAAAGAGCTGAGTGATTCTTCATACTCTCCGTCCATCTGTTTTAAATTTTTTAATTATTAAATTGAAGCCAAAATACTACTTGTTATCTATTGTTTGCTTTGAAAATATACAATGGGAATACATTCTGAGGGTTGATTAAACAAAACTTTGAAATAGGTCACATCATACACACATTCCTGCAAGCGTATGAAGTTATAAGAGGTTCTGTTGTAAAGATACCGCTGGATCTGGACAAAAGTGCATTTCTAATGGTGCAGCAAATTAACAATAGTGTTTTTTCAGCTCAGGATGTACACAACGGAGCATCTTTTTGATTTATGGTTTTCAATCATGCAGCTCAGATGCATTGTTTATATTGTGTATTTTAATGTGTAAACTTCCCGTGTGTTTGTCTCACTGTGGTAACATGGAGAACTTACTGTCATTCAAGAGAGTCTAACCCCAGAATCGCCAACAGTAATCCCTCCCCGCCCTGACTGCAGCTCGCTCGGGGCTGAGGAAAAATAAATAGCCTTCATTCCCGGCATGTTTCAGGGCCTCTGAATCAACAGGGTCTCTCCCCAGTTTGGCTCCTTTAACCTTCACCAGACGTCTCCGGAGCTTTTTCTGCGTGAGATTCAGCAAGGACTCATTCAGACAGAGACTGCTCGACAAGAAACCTCCTAAATTTTACTCGAAATAGTTTAATAACATGAGTCTGACCTTGTGCAAATTAACAAAAGATGCATAAAACAATCCCATGTTTTCCCATTATAAAGTAGGTACTGTACATTTAATGCTGTGAGTGTCTAAAATGAAGGAATGTATCATTGGTAGACACATGAGACATTAGTTGAAGGCTTATTATTGTAACTCTTTGTGCTTATTCTGTGTTTAAAATCTGTCCAGTTTCACATGTGCTGTTGAGTGTTAAAAATAAATACCACATATCGTATAAAATGATGTTTTGTCAGACATAATTTATGTCATCTTTGATGTGAACCAGCTTTTTTTAACCACTGTCAGAGGGCCTGCGCTCGTCTGAGCTATGCTGTTGTAACATTAAATATTTGTCGTGTAAAGTTTAACGGCTTTAACTGATGGACAGTAGACACCGGTCAAACCTGTGTGGGTGGTCGAACCACAGTCATTTGTGCTTCCTCTCTGAACATGCTGAGACCTCAAAGTCTGACTTATAAATCCAGTTTTATTTTACAGGAACTTTGGTCCAACATACACAACATCTTTTAACATAGTATAGTTATAGTTATAGCTAATAGTATCATATTAGCATGCATATATTTTGGGGATATTGGGTCTTTATTTGTCTTTGAAAAGCAATCAAAATGATTTATTCTGCATGACTATAATGTAAGAATACAGACAATTACATCAAAATGTTTTGCACAGTATGCTGTTAATAACACAAGAATAGTAATTCTCCCATAATACCAAAAGCAGAAAACTACAAGTACTAACAGTGTCCAGATAAATTGAGATGCAGGCATTTGTCACTTTGAGAATGCGTTCCCTATTCTTAAGTTACGTTGGCGCACACTTCAGCTTTCTTTCTGGGGTATTCTAATTAGTGTTGCCGCTGTTTTTTGGACCTCATTACTACTATTTCTATGTCTGTATGATTGTTAGTTTTTATGTGTTTATATGAGTAGTTGTGCACATCTTCTTTGCTGTTTGTGCATACATGAGACTGCCTGTATATATTGACTCTGATTGCAAAAGAAAATAAAAGTAAAGTAGTCAGAGGCTATTAAGGGAAACATTTCTGGACTAATAGTTGCAGTATAATGAGAATAAGGACATTAGAATGACTGAATATGTTGCTGTGTGCATAGTTAACGGTAAATATGAGTCCCCTAAAGTTGGTGCAGGTAGTTATCGCTGTCTGTTTCCAGTTTCAGACATTCAATTCACCCTTTTAACGCCATTTTGTTTTAAAACAGTTAAGAGAGTAGATATACAAGAAGGACATCGACGAAGAGAGGTCTTAAAAAAATGATAACTCAACTTAATAATTTCTTGTAATTGTAATGGTTCAAAAATCTTTATTTTATTTAACATTATTATTCCGTACTCATAACTTTAGGAATATGTTTTTGCAGTGTTTTCACAAGTTAAGTGATTATGGCATAATCAATCCTTTTTTTCAGAAGAAATGTGAGACTTTTTACAACCAAGGACACTTTTTTTTAAGTGCTGGGCAACGCTGTAATCACATGTGACCAGCAGGGGGCAGTGCTGAACTGACACAACAGCCAATAAGGGGGAAGAGCCGCGTCAATGGTCGCTCTGCATCCAATCAGATCATCACTACCACCAAGACCTAAGAGTTCATTTTTTTCTTTCCCCTGAGTTTTGCAAAGGAGATGAACTTTAGACAACGAGATCTGGAACAACAAATGTGGCAGGGGAGGATGAGACGTGTGAGAAGATGAGATGTGGAGACAACAGAGGGTTTGGTATACAGGAAGGAAAAGGGGGAAACTGAAGATGGAGGGAGGGAAAGTGAAGGATGGCGATGCCCCTCTCGGCCTCCCCTGTGGCTGGACTTGTCTCTGCTAATGACCCTGTCTGCTGGCTCACACAGACAGATGGTGAATTAACTCCAATTAGCCCACTCTCACCAGATCTCCAATGACAGCTCACACACACACACACACACACACACACATGTACACGCACACCTAACGAAACTTGGATACCATGCAGCATATTACTTTTAATTGTCTTAAATAGCATGATTCATTACTCATTTACTATCATGTTTTCAGAATTTCTCCACTTGGAAAAAAAAATTCTTGACTTTGTTGAGTGAAGTGTCACACGCACACACACGCCTGGAGAGTGTTGCCACTGTGTGACTGTGAGCTTGTAGCATAGTGTACCGAGTTAGTGAGGTGTGACTGATCATCATTCAAACGGTGCTCAATCTGTGAGTGGTTTGTCAAACCGAGCTGTGTGACTGTGCGTGTGTGTGTTTAACAGGTGTTGTCACTGCTGCAAAAAGAGCTCCATCTGGGCTGAGTGACTGGGAGGCTCCCCCGTGACCTACGACCTCCTCTGCAAATGTGGGTCGGTAGGTGCTGAGCGCAGGGCAAAGGTCAGGAGGTCAGCTAGTGCGCGGCTGGGCACAATGACGCTATCGAGCACCGGTGCAAAATAAACAGGAGCGTGTCGATCCATAAGCCACTGTCTTTTCATGAAGCGTTGGCGTCTGCTTTATGTGTGTTCGTGAGTAAGAATGTGTGCTTGAGGAGAGCGGAGTAATCTCTTTACATCTTTATATGACCCCGACTGCACGGACACGGTCGCAGCACCTCAGCTGACCTCAGATCAGAGGATGGCACACACACTGTTTATTGTAGAGCTAACCTATTACACTGTCCAGTCCCATCAGCTCTCTCCTTTGTGTGTGTGTGTGTGTGTGTGTGTGTGTGTGTGCATGTGTACTCCTTCTGATGGCATGACACTGAAGTGAAGAGACAAGTGTCACTGAATCATTATGTCATGAGAGAGGGAGCCAGAGAGAGAAAGAACCAGACAAATGAAGAGCGATGAGCAAGGTGAATGTGTGTGTGTGAGTGACAGAGCAAAGAATAAAAGGGGAGGGAGGGAGGGATGGAAGGATGAAGTAGGGGGTGAGCTGCAGAGATATGCAGAGAGAGAGGAGAGACATTCTGAGCTCCAAGATGAAGGATTTGGGTCTTCATGACTGGTGGGAATAGCGCTGAGCTCTCGGGGGCTGTGGGGGAGCAGTGGAATAATGAGACAGGTTGCTCAGTGGTCAACAGAATATCCAGATTATTTTGAAAGAGTGGGTCCTAATCTTTGTTTCACTGAGGAACATTTCTATATCGCAATGGATGGGAATCTGATCTCTCTATTTGTCCTCCCTGACTTAAAAAAAATACTTTCCTTGGTCTGTGTTTCATTGTGGTTCGGCACTAAATTGAAAACCTATGCACAGAGATCTTTCAGAAGCATTCGGGCAGCAAACTCAGGCATATTTCATATGATTCTGACCAGATTGCCTAGTGACCTACTACAAAATGATCCTTGTTGGGGGTTGTGACAGGAAGTGAGAGAAACAAAGAACCTTTTAAATCAAGCAAAATTTTATTCATAAAACGGCGTGACATTTTAGAGGCAGAGCAGATCTTGACCGCAGTCTTTCGTTATCAATTATTAATTATTAATTTACTGAGACCCGACATTCCCCCATGAGCATTTGGTGACAGTGGCGAAGAAAACGGCTGTATGGATGGCAGACATCTCGGATTGGACGCCCTGTTCTCAGCGGGTGGCCCTCTGCCTCGAGAGGGAGAGAGACAGTCAGCCAGACACAAAGATGCACAGCAACTATAATAATAACAACTATAGAAATATTGCTACTGTTTACAGTAGTATGTTGTGAAATACTACTACTACTACTATTAGTAACAATGAAATAATCGTACTAGTTATACTAGTTCTAAAAACGTGCTGGATGATATTCAGATCCTGTTTGGAAATCTGTGGGCGTCTAAAACTGGATTAATATTTGAACGTCTGACTGGGACCTTTGTAGGATGTCTGTAGACGTGCAGCAAAGACCTCTTTTGGGCTACAGACATCTAAAAACAGGTTCAATATTTAAACTGAAATGTTAATAAATATTACAATTAAGAAATAAAATTAAAAATAGATGAGGGTTACCAAGGAAATGGCTTTTTAGGTGGTTTAAATCTCCTTGGAATTAAGTATTCAGCTGAACCAGTGTCCCTGAATAATATTTTTCAGGTATTTTTTACGATCTGAATTTAATGATAGCGATACTCATAATTTCTTACATAATTATTGGACCTTTTTTGAGGAAAAAAAGGCACATAAAGCAAAATCACACCAGAAGTGGCCGTTAATATCACATTTATTACAAGAGCAAATATGAGTGCAATTACATAAAACATTTAAGAAATGTAAGTAGCATTTCATACTATGATTAAATGAAGATAGAAATTGATAATTACAAACCAACAAAACCAAATCAAAATACAAACAATCTATCATTTGCACATAAATGTTTTCTAGATTTCTGCTCCATTAGGTCTATGTTGGAATTAACTACAGTATCAATTTTAAAAAAAGGAATCGATACCAGATGTTTAGCTTGTGGGTATTGGAGCATTGATCCGCCCATGTCAGAGTCCGCTAGTGTCAAGCGTCTGTCTGTTAGGGTCATTCGGTGTTTCCTGTTTTACTTTGAAGATTTTTTTTTTGTGTCTTATTCCCCATGTCCTGTCAAGTGTTGTCCCTCAGGTGTGTGTGATTACCTCTCCTCCCTAATGTGTCTCACCTGTGTCCAATTGTCTACCCCTTCCTTCTGTATTTAACCTCTGTGTTCCTTTCCTCCTGTGCCAGAATGTCTTGTCTTTTCCAGTGAACAGTCCAGCGTTATTTTCTTGTGAGTTCCTTGCGTTTCATCTTGTTTCGTCTCTCGATTACTAAGTTTGCCTAATCCTTAAATTGTACCTTAGCCACCCAGTTGGATTTCCCGGTTTTGACCTATTTTTAGTAAAACGTCTTTGATTCAGAAAACTCCCTGTGTGCCTCTGCCTAATTGAATCCCCCAGACCCCGTACCTGATAGCCCATCCCTGTTGATAAGGAAACGGTGGTATTCGCTCTGCTCGTGTGGTGAGAAAAGACCTATTTCAGGACACCAGTTTGAGTCCCATCCATGTCAACCACCCCCAAATCCATGTATGTCCATTTAAGTAAGACCATAAATGTCCTCTGAATACCAAAAATTAAACAATATGTTATTTATATTATCTATGCTTGAACCACTAATGTACAACACTATTTAAATTTGAAGCCGAGAATACCTGAGATGTGGGTAATCTATGGGAAAACTATGGCAAGAAAAGTATGTCAAAGTTAATCCAGGAAGTCAACACAGTTCAAAAATAAGTAATTTTACAGCTTCCCTTCATTTCTCTTTCAAATGTCTATCCTCTCAACTGATTGCTTGTGTTACTGTTCGAATTCTTTGACTGTGACAGCCACACAGAATAAAACACCAGTCCTTTAAAACATCAGCGCTCATGTATTGGCATCGCATTTTCAACTAGGGTGCCTTGACGGACTTTTTCAAGGGTGCTTTCTAAAACTAGTTTAGATATAACAGACATAATCAAATGCAATGAAAATATTCCCCATTAGTAGTGAATTATAGCCACTCTCCTACATCTTGCTCTCTCATTCTTATTTATACCTCTGCCAAGGAGGTTATGGTATTACTGAGGCTTTTTTTCTGTCTTTCTGCGAATAACTACTGTATATAAGGATATATAGTATATAAGGAAATAAGGATAACTCAAAAAGTCACCCATGGCTTTTTATGAAAATTGTTGCAGGAACAGGCCCTGACCCAACAAACATGAGGTTATATTTTGGGACAGCTCCTGATCAGGATGCAGGTCCAGGACTTTTTCGGAAAGATTTTTTCCTGCCTTAACCCAGATTAGCGTTCTCTGAGACCTCTATAGTCATTCAGACTGGGCTGACTTGAGTTTTTGAACGTTCTCAAAGGCTGCCGTGACTGAAAATAGGTTGAGAAATGCTTAGTTCAATATTTAGCCAGGGGTCAGTGTTCCCCAGTGTGTGCTAAGGATCTCCGTGCTGAGGATGTAGGCTGCTCATTTACTGCAGCTCAAGCATGCATACAGTATCACAGATGCAAACGCACACACCTGGTTATCCCTCTGCGTGTCATCTCTCAGTTACAACACTCAGCCTTGTTTTTATGCTCCACAAATTGATGTGTTTTAGTCATTTTTTTCCCCCCGAACACACCTCTGTTCCACTTGTGCATTTAACGCTGCACTGTTGTTGTTGTTGTCGTGCGTGCTGAGTTTTCTCTTCCTCTCTCTGCATTCGCTCCCCTCCAGAGCTGATGTGATTTTAGGCTGTGCTTGTAGACAGAGCTGTTATCTGGCCGTTATTGATGCGAGCTGGAACTCTCACTGTCCGCACTCGGCAGGCAGACGGAAAAGGGGCCGCCGCCTCTGGAAGGATGGCTGAATGGAAGATAGGAGGCAGTGGAGGGTAATGCCAGCAGATGAATGGCTTCCCCTGTAAATGTTCAGACTTCAGGCTGTGTGACGTCTTTTTCATGGATTCACACAAAAACACCATGTTATAAAAATGATTTTGGTCTCTCGAGCACCCATCCCACCCTGCAGCTCTCCCTCTTCTCTTCTCTGCCCTGCCTCCGCTCCACTCCCCCTCTCTCCATCTGAACATTATGTAGATGTCAATAATTTAGCACAAGAATCAAGAATTCAGTGCTTAACAACAGGTTACGATATTTGCTATAAAAGCCATAAAATATGCGTTTGTGAATAAAATATGATTCTGACTCTTTCGGAGCAGCTGAAACCTGTCAAAATTGCCATTTGTTTTCTGACGATATCGCCGTGAAGTGACAGTTCAAAAGCGGGGGTTTGCCTTTATCTTGGCAGGTTTTCAATCTCTGCTCTATTTCTGCCCACTGTGGAGCATTATTTTGTTTCCATTGTTTTCTAGACTGTCTTTCATCTCCGGGGCTTTGTTGTTTTCTCACTCTTTCACCTTCTTATATCATGACTTTTTCTTTTCCTCTCCTTTCTTTCCCTCCTCTTTTGCAGTTTAATCCCACTATCCTACAGTAACAGTGCCACAGCCCACTGTAACTGTGCCTCCATCTTCCAATTACCGGCCTCACAAATCGCCTAAATGCACTCCTTCCTCCTCCTGTTTTTTTTCTACTCCTGCCACTGTCCTTCCTTCCCTCTCCTCCCTCCTTCTCCTAACACCCCTCTACTCCTCCTCCTCCTTTACCCCACAGGCCTGCAGATCGTTCCTTTGTTCCTGACATCTGTTTTGTTCGGTGATTAATTGAGATGAGCATGTGGGGTGAAGGCCTGTAAAGGGGCAGCTCAGACCCCCCAGGTAATGTGGATGTGTGTGTGAAGGTGTGTGTCATGGAGGTGGAATAATCTTTGA
Source organism: Mola mola (assembly GCA_001698575.1). NCBI lineage: Eukaryota > Metazoa > Chordata > Actinopteri > Tetraodontiformes > Molidae > Mola > Mola mola. The sequence goes on along the minus strand of KV751367.1, from coordinate 559,431 downwards.
AATATGATGCACGTAAATATCTGTTATCTTCAAAAAGCCGTGCTTATTTCCTTTGTCTCTCCTCAGCATTTTAATCCAGCAGGGCAAGATATTAAGTGACAGCTGACTGACAAGTGACAGTGCATACCAGCATGCCGGCAGATCTCCCAGGAGGCAGAGCTGTGATTTGCAGATGATCATGATACACTATAACCATCACAATGCATCAGGCTATAACACCTCTGTCTGAAATGTACAGTAAATGAGATAAACACTGGAGAAGTAGAGTGACCTTCAAAGTAAATTCTTAGCAAATGACATGCAGGAAAATACATTTTGAAAATGAGGAGGATGGAGAAAGAAGTTGGGCCTAATTATAGCTGTTATCGCGTAGCAGTGAGTCGGGACCAGGCATTTCTTAGGAGGAAGATGATAAAGAAAAAAGCATCAGGAGGACTGTCTGTCGTGAAAATCTGGAAGCCGTGTCTCTAATTCACACAACAGAATGCCTGTTTTTCAGTCTGCGTCACCTGGGGGCTATATAATGGCAGGAATTATGAGGTAGTTTCTCACATGGTTATGTCATCAGCTGATCATTTGAATCAGGTCTGTCTGAAAAGGGACACGTCTAAAACAGGGGCTAAGCCACCTTCCCAAATCAATGACAAAACATATAACATTTCTTAAAAAAAGAACAAAAAAAGCTTCCTTAAACTGGACCAGCACAGGATTTTGCAACATAGCACACTTTGTTTTTGGCTTAGCATCACTTTAATGATGGAGGTTTTTTCTTTTTTTGTTTTTTTTACATTTTAATCTGATATTTATGTGAATTCTTGAGCCCATTTCTATCTAAGATATAATATCCTTTGCGACACCACTGCTTCCATGGCCCACTTACACTCTGAGGCCCCGCTGGTTGATAACAGCTGATCCAAAACATGAAGGGTAGGGGGTCCCCAGTCCAATGCATGATTAACTTCAAGATGTTCTTACTGCATCATCCTGGCCTCGAACTCTCAACCACCAAAGGCTGGTGCAAAGTGAAACACCTGCCGCCTTCACACTGCGACCAGTGACAGTAAGTTTTTATCTAGTGAAAACGTTTCAGCAATCAAGAATAAAGTTCTGAGATGGATATCATTTTATTTTTATTTACTTATTCATTTATTATTTAAACGTATTTTAACAAATACTCTCCATATGTGAAAAAAGTTATGTTTAAAAATGCCAAAGACATCAGGGCCGAATTCAAAATGTTAAAAAAAAAAAAATCATTAAAAAAATTTGTGAAAAAAATCCAGAAATTTACCTATCCAAACATTTTAAATTAATTTTCTTGAGACAGAGATCTATGGAGACTTTGCTATACAGTAAAACGTTTTGTAAACGGTACTTTTTACCTGAGCACAGAAGGCGTTAGGGTGCCGTCAATAGCGCTGATAAACACCTGATGAAGAAATAATGAAGTTAGAAGGTTTCACATCCATCTACATGCACAAGAAATGGCATCATTATAATTTGTCTATATTGTGATTTTGACAGTCTGTTCTGTACACATGACATCTAGTGCACGTCTGTCCGTGGATTCTTTGACATATTCCTCAAAATAAATAGATGTGACAATGTATTTATTGAAGCTGACACATCATGGACAAAGACTCGATGTTTGTTTTTGAGGTTCTGTGATTTATGACCCTTTTGGGCTCAGAGAACATCAGAAGGGACAGATGCAGCTTTAGACCTGACCCCGGTCAAGTCAGGGGTCAGGGGTTACCTGGCTGGTCAGGCCAGGGCAGTGAAAAGTGCTGAGCGAGGTTCAAAACCCTCCCGAAGAGCTCTGCTTGATGTGATCGGGACTATGGTGGGGGTGGGGTTGAAGGGGTAGGGCTCTGTGTTTCCTTGGGGGAGCGTAATCGATGTGGCACCCCGGATGGTGGCACGGCAAGGGTGGGACCTGCTTGACCCACGGGGGCTGCTGGATGGAGGAGGAGATACATAGAGAGATAATCACTAGATATCACCGTCTGGGTAGACAGAGCGGGGCCAAACAAAGACACGCACACACACGCACACACACTGAAGATCAACGTCACAGTAGCAGGCTCATTTACCAATCAGCGTGTGCGTGAGTTTGTGTGTGTTATTCATGCAGCTAGATAGATAGATATATACGCACATACATACATGGAATAGAATAGAATAAATTTATTGTCCAGCCAATGTGGGAAAAATTGTCTTTAGTCTCATGGAAAGATAAAACACAAGACATGTTCACAGGTTTGCAACAAGCACATCACAATACATTCATTGTATTTACACCCCTAAAGTCCAGCCAACTCTACCATATTTAAGGTACATACTGTACATACATACATACATACATACATAGTTTCAAGTCTATTTCGTAAATCTTTTCCAGCTCTCTGCATATGATACCAGACGTACATCCTGTATGTCCATATAAACATACATTACTTCTTCATGGGGGATATTTTGAGGGCTGGAGAGATACACTAGAGCAGAGTTCAGCCCTGATTTATGCTGCTGTGCATTCTGTGGTGGGATAACATCAGCTGCGTCTGTTAGTGTGTGGGCTTCAGCGGGCCACACTTATAATACATGTGTCCGTGAGTGTATATGTTTCGCATGATTTCATGGCCAGACCGGCACCAGACAGTCCAAACTATAGCTTGGGGGCTGAGGGATTTATTTTTTTTCACAGTGTACTTCTGTCACATTTCATCCTCATTTGGAGGACACCGTCACATGAGTGCATTGTGCGCCGCGCTAGGATTCACAGACTGAACCGATTCCAATCTGCCATTACAAACCAGACCAGACTGTAGCTTCGGGTGTCATTACCCAACATCTGAGGTGGTGTCATAATTTTGGAGGAGAGGAAACAGTCCTGCGAGTGCTCTGCATTTTGTGATTATTTTCTAACTGTAACCGAGCGATGCGGACAGTGGTTTCACATCCCTGCAGTTTTAACTTGCTTTTTTTCTGCTTTCTCCTCGGGTCACAGTGAACCCATCAGTGTCCAATTATATCCCTGATGGTATGGCAGAGGCTGATGAAGAGGAGACGAGCAAAGATGAGAAGGATCGGTTTTTAAAGAAGCCTCCTTGGGTTTCTCCCACAATATGTGCATAATGGCTTCCGCTGACA
>KV751367.1:532785-556231 GCA_001698575.1 Mola mola | reverse complement strand
CTCAACACACCATCTTTTAATCTTTTTTTCTATGCCTCTCTTCGACGATGCCCGTCCTCTTTAAGCGTCATCGCTGGAACTGCCAGAGTGGTTTCAGGAATAACAATTATATTTACTGTTCATGCAATCCCCCCCTTCCTCGACTCTATGTGAGTGGATTAATGAGGCTCACTCATTCAGGGTCAGCGACCTCACCAGGGGAGATGACAAGAAGGGGGGGGGTGGTGAAAACAAGAAGGGAAGGTAGACATAGCAAGATGGAGGAGGGCTTTTTCCCTTTTTTTCCCCCCTCCATCATTTCCCTCCCTTTTATTTGTCATCTTCTCTGTGTTGCTTGTCAGCGGTTAGAGAGCCGTGTGGACACAGGGGACAGAAGGGTTGGAAGCAGCAGGCAGAGAGAAGAATGCTTAAGTGCTGATGGCAGCCCCTGGCTGCTGCTGGGGCCGCGGTGTCAGCTCTTATTCTGCCACAGCGTGTATCTGACAGGCAAATGATAGAAAAAGAGGCAGGGAGGGGAGGAGATGAGATCGGGGGGTGCCTGTGATTGTGCCCATTTTTGAGACATGACAAGAGCTGGGGTAAAGAAAAGGAGGACTGTGTGATGGGCGAGGCTCCAAACTCTCTCCCTCCTCTTCTTGTTTTTTTTTTTTTTTTTTTATTTCGCTCCTCCGTCGCCGGTTGGCGATAGATCGAGTTACACTGCTCCCTCAGTGACAGGCATTCCCTCACGTTTCCACGGTGATGGGGTCAGAGGTGGGCGCTCGTTATTGGCTGTTGTCTGTAATCATCACGTATCGTGCCGTGTGTTTTGTTGGCCCCCCGCCCCCTCCTCCTCTTCCTCTCTTGACCTCTACAACCCAGCTCTGTGTGGCGGAGCGTGACCCCCGGGGGCCAAAGGGCCTCCGCCGTCTTGATCCAGAGGTCGGGGGTGTTTACAGAGTGTTGCCAGTTGTGTGTGTGTGTGCGGATGTGATGATCACACAGAAAAGACAAGTAATACTTTAGATAAGGTATGAAACAGACACACACTTCCTCTTCATCCTCTGCGCTGTTTCCTTCTTTATCTCTTCTCTACATTCTCTTTCCACTGTCAGTTTGTGGTTGACTGGCGTTACGCAACTTCTTCCACAGCTGTTGATCATTCTGTCTGTATATTAGCGTCCTCGTATGTGCAAGAGCGAGGGCATGTGCACAGTCACTGTGTGTCCTCTTGGTTTTCACACGTGGTAAACAGTCTGTCCCACAGCGGTCTGTCCTCATTGATTCAGCAGTCAGGGACGAGGGTTATAGATAGCCCGCCTGATCAATCGGCACACTTCCTCGCAGCTTGCAGGGAACGTAAGGAGAGGGGTTAAAGGAGACAAATAGATGAAACTAAAAATAATGAAGTGGCGGGGCTGCAGATATATAAAGGGAACGTGAGAAAGAGGGATGGAATAACTGAGGCAGAACATTGTTTCTCTTAAATTTGTCTGCACCCTCCATATACAGTCAATGATCTGCGCATGCAATGAAACTGGCTGCACGTGTGAGAGGGGAAGTGACAGAGAGAAATGAGGGGCCACTGTGATGAGATGGAGATAACGATACAGCGTCCTGGTTCCTCCGGACAGAAACCACAAACATCTCACCTCATAGCGCCACCACAGAACAGAACTGCCTCACATAATTGCTCCTGTTGGTGTGCGTGTGTGATAGAATTGGGTCTCGGTGACAGTGGATGGGACGTCAGCTCATCAGGAGTGGTCAGTAATTGATGGAAAGCCTGACTAACATGATGTGTTAGACATATGGGGCCTGTCTAATCAATGGGAGCATGTGACTGGTTTGGGGTCTACAGTATGTTTATGTGTGTGCGTGTGTCTGGGATCCAAAGCTGGCATGCAAGAAGAAGAGGCGAGGAGGCAAGAGAGGAGAAGAAGAGATCTGAATGAAGCAGATGCTTAAGGGCAGGTTTTATCCCACCCACCCTCTACCCCCCACACTCAGTTTTTCCTCCCCTCCCCTCTCCCTTCCTCTCTCTCTCCCCCTCTCCCTCTCCCATGATGAATCAGCTGTCACTCAGGCACCAGTCCAATCTACTGATAATGAGAACTGCATCAACACCCTCTCGCTTCTCTTCCTCCCTCTTTCTGTCAGTCTTTCTACTCACACACACACACACACACACACACACACACAAACTAAATCATTGTCTCTCCATATTTCAACAAGCACACACACACGGACACGAGTGTGCGCCACACTCACATAAACTCATTCATCTCTCCCTCACTCATCCGCCTTATGATTCTCCTCCCCTCTTTCTTCCTCCCTCCCTCCTCCTCCGTGCTCTCCGAGCTGAGTAGTCAGTGGTGGGACTGAGGCAAAAGAGGAAGGATAAAGCAAGAATAGAGACAGAAAAGAACAGAGGCGCAGGAAAACGGATCATTATCCTGCAAATGAGCAAGAGACCGCTGAATGAATAACAGAGAAGGGATTACAAAGCGTAGGACTGAAAAAAACAGAGAGAGAGAGAGAAAGAGAGAGAGAAGAGAAAGCTGGCTGAAGATTCTTTCTCTCTCTCACTTTGACTCCCACCAGCCTCTTTCTGTCCTTCCTGTCACCCTCCCCACTTCCCGAGATCTCCTCAGTGAAGGATGGCATGAGCATGCTGTGGCCCACTCTCAGCTTGTGGAGCAGTGTGTTTGCGCTTTCTCCCATCTTCCTGTCACTTCCTGTGATCCACCTCCACCTCTCTGCTCCAAACGGGGCTCAGTTCAAAGGGTAAAGAGAAGGGAGGACCTGACCTCCTTCATCCTCTCTCCTCACACCCAAGGGCCCAGAGAGAAAGGGAGCAGAGTCTGATGACTTCCACCAACAGCGAGCTCCTTAACCCCGCCGACCACAGCCTGATTTCCCCTCCCCTCCCGAGCCCAACCACCTCCCTGCCTCCTGTAACCCAGACTCTTGCCGTCTGAGTCAGTGGGGGAGCAATCCTGGACCATGTTTGGATTAAAGACTCCACACTTCTACCTCCCAGGTAAGACCGTTTTTATTCACTATTTCATCTTCTAAGGTCACATGGCTGTACAGAGTGAATTTCCCTCTCATTCATTCATTCACTGAAGGTATAATCAATGGTTTGAACGGCGCCACAATGATTTATTGTCTTCTGCCAGCGAAGCAGAGGCATCCAGAGCATCTGTGACAGTCTCAGGTACTCGAGCTGCTGTGCTGCATGGTGTTTTAAATGAAATTAATCCATTTGATCACCAGATTTCTCTGCATTCTCTCACAATGTTGATTCAAAGACAAGCTGCATACCTTTACCCCTGTGTTTTGTCTTTGATACTATTGAATATCTTTAATTTGTTATTTTATATTTTATATTTTAAGTATTTTAAGGGTTACATGATATGTCATCAATATGTATCTTTAAATAATTAAGAGCCAAATTTCAGATCCACTAAAGACAACTACTTTGATTATTTAAGTTGTTAAAGTAACTATTTACTTTTTTAAATTTTTGGATACAGCTTTGAGATGTGTCCTGTCTCTTCAGTCCTCTATCATATCAGGGGGAATATTTGGACTTCTGGTCTGACAAAACAGTACAACTGAACAGTAAATGAACATATCTTTAATCTGTGATTTTCTGCCTTTCGTGAAATTCTATGGGCAAAATATATATATTCTGGGCCACAGCATGACAAGGAAAGAAAGAGGAGCCAGTGTCAGTGTGGAGATAGGTGTGAGGTTACCTGAGAAAGGTGCTTAAACATGCCCGGCGGCGAAATGACAGAATGACACTGAAAAGAGAAAGGAGAGGAGGGAGAGAGGTCAGTGAGAAGGCAGTGAGAAGAAGGGGAAGAAAGAAAAAAACATGTAAACTGGGATTCTGCAGGACACGATATGAATGATAATGTTACAGACAGAACACGTCTTCCATGAAAGCAACGTCCGTCCCCTGACACCTCACCCTGATCCCTGACCTTCGGGTCGTCTGGGCCAGACTTTGGTCAATGATTAAAGAACCTGCTGTGGCAAAAGGTGAGGAGTTGGAGAGGTGGGGAGCGATGGGAGAGAGAGCGAAGCGAGGAAGGAGGGGTAGATGGTGGGAATTAAAGGGTGGAGGGCAGATTAAACAATGTTCTTTGCCTTGTGAATCTTTCATGCTGGTTTTTGAATTATACATCTGCTTTCATAAATGATTGAATCAGAGTGATTATGTGGTGCCCTGTCATTGTTTGTCATTTGAGCGCGTGTGTGTTCTCCGTGTGTGCGTGCACACTCGAACGAGAGAGGAAGAAGAAAAAAAATCTCTAGGAAGCAACAACACCACCCCTCCTCCTCCCTCCCTCCCTACCATCTTGCTTTCATCCTCTCTTTTTTTCAGTTTCCTAGGTCTCTCTTAATGTGTGTGCTTGCTGTATGTGAACATCTGCGTGCACTACAGTTGTGTGTGTGTGTGTGAACTTGACTGTGTTTTTGTGTGTGTGTGTGTAAATGGGTTTTTTGTCATAGCTGAAACCTTTGTGTGTGTGCGTGTGAGTGTGTGTGTGTGTGTGTGTGTGTGTGTGTGTATATGTGTGTGTGTGTGTGTGTGCACCTTTCTGTTCTCCTCGTGTTTGTGTGTGTGCTCTCATCATTCACACACTGGAAGATGCCCCCACCCCCCCAACCCCTCCTGGTCCTAACTGCCGTTGCTGTGGAGACAGTGTCAGCCACACGCTTGCTCCTCAATGATCATTTGACAATGTAGGGGGTGAGGGGTAAAGGATGTGTGTGTGTGTGTGTGTGTGTGTGTGTGTGTGTGTGTGTGTGTGTGTTGTGTGTGTGTGTGTGTGTGTGTGTGTGTGTGTGTGTGTGTGTGTGTGTGTGTGTGTGTGTGTGTGTGTGTGTGTGTGTGTGTGCATGTGTGCACACTGTGGAGCGATTACTGTGTGATTAGTCAGGGTAGAAGGAGTGGAGCAGAGTAAGGATGAGACAGGAATAGAGATTAGAAGCAACAATAGAAAATCAGGTTAATGATACATTTTATCAGCATGAAAATCTCTCAGGCAAGAAGGGAAGAAACATGTGAAATAAGAAGAATGACAGTGAGAGAGTGTGCGTGTCCTTCATTCACGCCTTGTTACCCAGAGCACACTGTGACCTTAACATGGTATCATAAGGAAAAAGAAAGTGGCATTTTGTTATCTCCCACTCTCTGGACCCCCTGGTGATATGTGCCACACACATTAAAACAGTTTACAGTTTTCCCTCAGTGGCTTGTCGGCAGATCGGCGCTCAAATGCCTTTTCAGAAATCGCATCTTTTGAAATCAGAATGTATTCCCGAGAGAAGAGGCTGCTAGTAGTTTTGCAAGTCACGAAATAAAAAAGACCCATCTCTTACTATGTTTAAAGGATAAGGCTGGTGCTGCTCCGTATTTTTCTTGTTTCAACAAATCCCATGAAAAGAGAAAAACCAACACTGCAATTCTTTCTCTCTATGCTTGTATGCTGGTAGGCTCTGATGTATTTCAGGGACTATTTTCCGATGCAGGTTGATACACAGATAGATTGTAACAGTCAGACAATAACTATTGGTAAAGATTTGTCATGATTCCAGGGGATTTTACTGGTAAGAAGAAAAATCATGGGATTTATCCGATCATAGTGTATATAGAGTCCAAGCAGGCGAGAGATAATTCATATCCAGTTCTCACAATGTCACCAGGTCAAACGCGGCTCGAATGTCCTCGGGAGGAATGAACGAACCCTCAGTGACATTTGTGTCTCTGTCCATGTAGGCATTTTGGTCATAGGGAGGGGGGCTCACACAGATTATCCGCGGCCAGTCAATAGGGTGAGAAAGCTGCATTGTTGATGTGTGTATTAGCCTGCTATATTTATTGGCTGCTGTTGTATTTTCGGGGGGTGGGTAGCTGTGTTTGACTTGACCTCTGAATTGATTTCCATGATATGTGTTAGAGCTACAAGGACACGGGGGCTTGTGATTTATGGCAGATGTCACAGGATGTCACACGCACAAACTTCTCATTCAGCCTCAGGCCGTCGTACACTGCAAGCGTGGCGTTTGATAACTTCCCTCTGAGTATTTTTTTTCCTGCATTGCACAGCGGCCCAAGCTCTATATGCAAGAGAGGAGCAACAACGTCAGCAGGCCTGGCGAATGTGGCTGAGACGCCACAGCCAGCTTTCAGAAAGGAAGAAAGAAAAAAATGGTGGTCGTGAAAGCAGGAAAAACAGTCCATTAAGAACAAATAAATACACATAGCTCAGTTTTGGAGCTAAAACTGAGCAGGGATTATTTTGAACTGGACCCTTAATTTGACTCTTCCTTTCCAGTGCCATTCTATCATCTGCTTCACTCCTTGTTTTTCATTTTACCTTTGTTAAAATTCAGGTGGACTAGTGGCGGAGACAGAATTCCATCTCTGCCTTATTTTAAGTGGGACATGAAGTGTTGTGTGTGTATGTATCGATGGTTTAGTGGGTGGAGAAGCTCCTGGCATGCCTGCGTGTATGTGCGTGTATTTGCGAGGGCCTTTGTGTATTTCCGCAGGAGGCTGAGATTGGTGCTGCCTCAAAGGAAGCTGCTGTCAGGCTCTCTTATGCCGTTAATTGTGTGTGCGTGTTTGTCTGTACGCAACTGCATGTGTGAGTGTTTGTGCTCACTAGCGTGCGCTGATGAAGAGAAAAAAACAAAACAGGGTCACAATGCTCCACCTCAAGGGCGCTGTTATTAATGAGATGAATAAAAGACCATGACAACGGCTTGATAACACAGAGGAGATAAGAATCCACACGCTTGTGCACACTCACACTGTGGGAGCTGGGCAACTCTCTCTCGCCAAGATACAAAGAATAACAGCGCAAAACAACCGTAATGTATTTTTTATGTGATTTACCCTCCAGAGAGAGCGAAAGTCGACCCGAGAAGGATGTCAGAGAAAAAGGGGATGAATAAAACAATGTGTTTGGTAATGTCTCAACCAGAAAACAAACAAGTGGGCAAGTGAGCAAGCCAACCTAATTGGTCAAAGAGCCGATGTCACTAATGAGCTCTTAATTAACAGAGGATTCACTCCAAGCGCATGTGTACCCCGCAACACAAACAGAAACACGCACACACATACAGACAAACATGCCTCCTCTGTGATGTTTACATTCATTTAGAACAAGCAGAGAGCTTTGATGTGAAATCTCACATGCAAACACTTCACACACACACAGAGACATGCAGCCCTCCCGCTCACTGAACTGGGGGGGTAAATGGCAGCAGATTTTGACCTGAGGTGATAACGACAACTCCTGGAAGCTCACACTCATACATGCACTGGCTTACACGCAAACAACACACCCATATGATGAGTGCTTTCTAAAAGCACACACACACACACACACACACACACACACACACCAGTACGTGGAGTAAACGTGTAATAAGCAGCGCGGTGTATGATAACAAGCAGATGGCGGGAAGATTAGCAAAATGAAAATACAGCAGTGAAAACTTGCTGGCATTAATATCTTTAACACACACACACACACAGAAAGACACATACATAAACACACACACACACAGGAGAGATAAAGATACACAGTCCTCTGCCCCTGCACGTCCTGCAGCATTTGCATGTTCATGAACCAGGTCAAAATACAACTGATTGAATGTGTCAGTGTGTATGTATGTTTCTGTATATATATATATTACTTCTTGTTGGGACACTTTCCAGGCATGCCCCCACACCCCAAGCCATCTTAATGCAGCAAAATGTAATTTTACACACTCACACACACACACACACAATTTTTGGGGGAATATTGATACTGAGGCAAGTATCAACACAAACACAAAGTTCTCACTATCAGAGTAGCCATGAAAAAAATCTTTCTAATGTAGTCTTGACCCTCCTGAACAAAATTCAATTCACTTCCATTTGTGCAATCTTAATTCAGATCAAATTTTCCAACGAAGGTGCATCCGCAGAGCTGCTGATGTCTGACATTCAGATGTGTTAAGTAACACGACAAAAAAAAAAAAAAAAAAAAAAAAAAAATCCATGCAATTAACAAATCAGTAAGCTGTCAAACATGCTCCCACATTCTCCTGCATGTATGCACCCTATGACATGCACATCAACAGTGCACAAACACACACAGGGCACATGTTGGCTCATGTGTGATCTCTTGCCACCTTGTTCTGCCTCTGACTGCATTTGCATAATCTGCATAATGATGCCGGTTTTAATTGCCCACACCCAGGTAAAGGATCATGTGGTTAAGTGGGAGATCATCATTATGTAAATAATTGGCCTGACCACAGCAAGCTGCTGCTCTCTGCCACCCATCTGGAGAGAGAGAGAGGGAGAGAGAGAGAAGGAAAGGAGGGATTAAACTGCAGAGGAAGGAGGAGGTTGGAACATCTGGGAAAAGTGAAGGCTGACATAATAAGTGTAAGAGGAGGAGGAAATGTAAAGAGCAGAGAGGATTAAAGAACTAACACATCAACCCCAACGAAGAGTTCATTCAATGGTTCCAGATCTCTTTTGCTCTAAAGTGAAGCTTGATCTTTTTACCTCCTTGGCGTTGTCCTCAAACACAAGTCACACTCCTATTCTTTAAGTTTATTTACAGAAGATCCCGCTAACACTATCCTACTGCTGCATACACACTGAAGCCCCAAATGTGTAAGCATTTGCACTGGAACATAGACCAATTTAACTATTCCCTCTCATGTTTGCTTCCACAGTGTTATATACTGATCAGCCACAACATTAAAACCACATGTATTACATTGGTCCCTCTCACACCAACAAAACAGCTCTGACCTTTTCATGTCCTTATTACAACATGGACAGGGGACCTTTCAGGTTTTCCACTGCTACCTGGCAACAGGACATAGTTATTGGATGTTTGGGTCTTGTGGGGTGGAGGAGGGTGGCGCCTCTGTTCTGTCTCATCCCATTAATGCCTGATGGGACTGGGATGTGAGGAGTTTGGAGGACAGGCCATGCAAAGTTTCTCAGCAGAACATAACAACTTTAAAGAAGATGATAGGTATTCACTTGTCAGTGGTTTTAATATTTTGTCATCCAGCCCTATCAGGGTATAACATTTTATTTGGGAAAAAATCAAAAAATCAAAAAAACCCTCCGTGTTTGTGACGCTCATATCTTTAGCGGGCTGGCGGAGGTCCACAGATAACCCAAAGAGAGTGTGAAGTTTTGAGACTACAGTAGATCGTACATAAATGAATGAAAAAATCTTTACATTTAGTGCAGTTTAGCTATGATGAGATTGTCCAAAGTCATATTTAGACTCACTAATGCAATAGTAACTGATCAAAACTCACATGACTTACAGCACCAGAACATTATTTTTGCAGAGGAATGACAGCATTTACTTTTAAAGTCTTAAAATCCCCCATTTCCCCCACCTATAACCCTATATCTTACCTTTAAATTCTTAATGCCCCTGTAAACACATTAGATCCTGTGATTTCGGTCTATATTAGAAGATTATAGGGGTACTGAAACACACACATGCACAGACAAGTACACGCTCTCACACACACACGTGCGCCTGCCACTGCATCCACTGCACAGATGGTAAGGGCAGCAGCCCCTTCACACACACAAAGGGACAGTAATTCTCCCTGCAGTACGTGAACAGAGCCGGCGCTGGAAGAGAGCAGCGCACAGCATCACTCCCCTTCCCGTTTTCTTGTCTCAGCCCCAGGCCAACAAACATCACAGGAGAAAACTGACAATGTGCGAGCATGTGTGCACAAAACCAGAATGAGTGCGGGTGTGTGTGTGAACTCTACTGAAATAGTCTTGAGGAGGACAGATGCGCGAAACACAAGAAGAGGGAAGAGAGGGAGAAAATGAGAGGGGGAGATCAAATGAAAAAGAGAGGCAGAGTTTAGAGAGAGGGAGGTAATAAACAGGATTAGTGCTTATCTTTGCAGCACTGTGTGTGAGCGCGCGCGTGTGTGTTTTGCCTGAGGACAGAGTGACTGACTCCAGTATTACCGTTGCCAGTGTCTCCATCCCCAGGTATCCCTCCTCTCTGGACTACAGTTATGTGTGCTGGTACACAATGTTCTCTATATGAGTGTGTGGGTATATGTATGAATATGTGTGTGTGTGAGGGGGGGGGCATGCACGTGCCTGTATTAAAACAACAGCCACTCTTACGCTAGTCTGTGTAGTTTGAGGGTGTATATGTGTGTGTGTGAAAAGGTGAGAGTAAATACATGTACTGTTTGGTGATACACTAATGATCTTGTTCTGCTGTGTGTGTGTGAGGATAAAGGGCAAACACTCACATCTTTGTTGCCTCTGTAGTTTGTCCGCACTGTCTGAATTGCCAATAAATCTGGCCACAGAGCGTGTGTGCACACACATGACAGCGTGAATGCTCAGAAGGTGGGTCTAGTTGCTGTGTTAATGCTTGTCCGGCTGTGTAGCGCCATTGTGTGTGACAGGGTTTCTGTTTATAATCTCCTTCCTGACCAGAGCTAACAGGCTGCTACGGTGTCTCACTTTCGCTGGATGGGGAAGGAGGAATACATTTAAATAATCAGTTCATGGCTGATATCATGCCTGACTGCTTTTTTAAATGAGCATCTGTGCGTGTGTGTGTTGATGTGTGTGTTCATGAGAGAGCATGTGCATCTGTTTTTAAAGACGTCTTAGTGAGTTCCTTCTTGTAGAACTATACACTTCTCCACCGGAGGTGAATAGACAGAGAATGAGAAGAGCAGGAGACGAAGACAATCTGTGCATGTTTTGGTGTGCAGCCGTGTCTGCATATAAATGTGTGCATGCTTGCGTGTGTGATGAATAAAGGGCTTTATGAGAGAGGAATAGGCTAATGACCAGGTCTCCAGAGGCAATAGGATTCCTGGAGCTATTACTACCGGAGTTCATAATGGCCTCTGTACTTGGCCTCTTTTACACGCTGCTTAATGGGGGATCCTGCAGTCCACCGCCAAGCATAACCCACCCGGAGAATACACACCGCTGTGCGCTTTGACCCCAATACAAACACAAACACACACAGAGCAGCAGATGTTCGATCAGGTTTATCGTCTTTTCCCTGCACCTGCAGTTGTACACACACACGCTTGTGTGTACATTTGACAGTTTATCTTCCTCTCTCTCTCTCTCTCTCCCTCTATCTCTCAAACACATAGGCACACACATGCAGCACAGCATGCATAGGTCACAAAGGATGGAAGTGAGACACCCACCTCAGAGAAAACTGAGAGTGTCTGCCTTCAGTGCACAGCCAAACCATAAATCATGTCAGGCTACACTTGTCTCTGCAGACACACACAATGCTTGTTCACTCCTCTCTTCTTCTCTTGCGCGGGATTGAATACAAGTCAGAGGGATTTGGGGATTATCGGTGAGCTTCACTTTTCTCTTTTCTTTTTCCATTGCTTCCTTCAGTACTTGTTGTTTCCAGGGAGGGAAAACATGTGTGTGTGTGAGTGTGTGTGTGTGTGTGGGGGGGCTAATCTACGTGCACGTGTGCTTCTATTAAAGGGTGTGTGCGCCAGCTTGTGTTTGTGCATGCTTGTGTGTGCGTGTTTCATAACTGAATGGATCTCGGGGAAAAGACTTGAAGAAGATGGTCTATTCATTGAGTAAAACATCAAGGCTGTTGGAGCTGTGCTGTGCGTCTGGCATCTTAGAAGTGCAAGAGTAAGAGAGAGGAGAAAGAAAGTGTGGGGCGCGTGGACAAGGTAGAAATCTGCACTCAGAAGCACAAATCGATGCAAAACAGCTGTTAAATAGCTGCAAAGTGGAGCAGCTGCTCGGGAGACGTGGAGAGAGGGATGAGGAGATGAAGGGATGAAAGATCAAGAAAGAGAGACTGGGAGACAGAAAGACAGAGAGACCCAGGGGACGTGTTGAAATATTAGACTAAATGAAGCAGGCAGCAGACTGAGCTTACCAGTGTATCAAATGATGGCGGAATTCGATACTTCAGAGGGGTTTTATTTAATTAATTTAAGAAGTCATGGCTTGTTATGAATGTTTGCTCCTTGTATAACACACAGTGCTCCCAGAATGATCTCATTTGAAATTATTGTGACTTCAGTGTGGTCGCGAGCCTTTAGCTGTTATGTGGAAACAGCAAGGAGGCAAACGTCTCCTGTTCTATCACATTCATAGGATTTGACTCAGTAAAAACTGAAAATACCCCTCAATCTTGAATCATTTATGGATTCCATAAACAGGTGCTCGCAATTTGGCCAGCGTATGTCACATCCGCATACATCACCAGCGCAAGATGGCAGCACTTATACCCCGGATATTTTGACTTTATTTTTGTACAAAGGAAGGAACAATCTTTATTTATATCAGTGATTTCTGCACTTTTGACATCAACAAGTTGTTTACCAAAATTGTTGCATGCAGTTTAGGTAAAATTGAAATGATAAATTCCAACATTTTAGCTAATTTTCTTCAGATGAACTCAAGCAAACTAAATTTACTGAAGGATTTGGGCAGCAGCTTTAGTGGGTTTAAAGCTGCACTAACTTTGCAGTCCCCTTCAGCCCCGTAGACCACTCTCGGATGTTCCCAATCATTGTTTTGGTTTTTTACAGCGGGTAAATTTTGCTATTTTGGTCTTGGATCAGCCCCAGAAGACAGCTGCGCTCGGTGAAACACTCTGTATGCTACAGAACCAGAATGTCCTAAAAATCAAAAAAGACCCAACTTACTCGGGGGGCCCGAAACTCTAATGCTGTTTAACCGCACTCTCAATCGAATGTTCACCACCAAGCTCACCATAACAGCATCAGTGATGAACGTTAGCAGCATCAGCGCTGTGGTGGGTTAAATGAGCCTGCTCCTCCGTGTTCACTGGAGCAGCAGGAGGAGCTGACTTGGACAGATCGGATGGTCTCCAGTGGACAGTAAACATGTCCAGGCTGTGAGGTAGCCTACCAGCAGTCTGGGGCCACATCTTCCTTCTCTCCATCCCTCCATTTCTCCAGGGAGCGTCAGTGGAGCAGGTGCTCGCCCTCCCGCTCCTCCTCCCCCCCTCCTCCTCCTCCTCCTCCCCCTCCCCCCTCCAGCTTCACACCCCGCCCCTCTCTCTCTCTCCCTCTCTCTCTGTGGGAGGACGGTAAACGTGTTGTCCTTCTCGTCGTCTCCACACCACTGTGCGTTGTGGCGCTGATATCCAGGAGATTACACGGTAACCGCCGCGCACAGTCACAGTGGTTTCCGCTGGGGATGCGCAGAAAGCGTGGATCCGCTGCTGCTTGCTGAGGCGGTAAGTTGTCTGCTGTTTCATACATCCTTTTATTTTTCTTCTTATGTCAGAGTGAAAAAACAAGGTCCTATCTACTGCTTTTTGAGTTGAACTGTTGGATTATCATTGTGCTAATGTGACAAGTGGTGACATATGACTTTTATATTTTTAAAAAGTAACAGTTTCTCATTTTAAGGGCCAGAGTGTGTGTGGTGGTGACTCTAATGCTAATATACGAATGTATTGACGATTATGTTGTATTTTGTGTATGCGATTGGACATTTAGAAGGCATATACTTTAGTTTTTTTTTTGTCTACTTCCGTGGAGGAAGTCCGGGCTTGTTTTCGACGAGGCTATATTTGGACATGGATGAAGTGCAGACTTAAGCAGCAAAAGCGTGCTGCGAGTGATTGAATCAATGTGTAATCAGACAAACTGGTTTCGCTTGACGAGCAGCGTGAAGACACCAGCAGGAAGCTCCTGGTCGCTCCTTTCAAAATAATGCGCTGTCCGCGTGAGTCTCAACGGCCAGCGATAGTAATGAAATTATTTTTACAGCACAAGAAAATACGACTGCTTATGTTTGTTTTACGAGGCCCATGTTGACATTATAAAGGCTTGTCGTTACGTAGGGAGCGTTGCCTGCTTTTATTTTTGAGACACTCTCCTCGCTTCCGGTCTCATCCTCAGCGTGTGTGCGTCTTGATGGAGCCGCAGGAAGCGACGTTTCCCGATCCGTGCGGCGGTTCCCTGACATCTTATCTCCCTTGCCAAACTCGTCGCTGATCAAACAGCGCTCCTGTTTGCGCGCGGCAAACTTAACGGACAGGCAGGCAGATACGAAACGGGGTGTCAGCCGTCCCGTCTGCCTTGTGATGCTTCGTCACACGGCGCCCATGGGAGCCGCAGGAGTCGCTCTTTAATGCGGCACCTTTAACACTGACTGTATTGTTTGACTCGGGTGGATGCCGCCGGGCACGTTAGCAGCAGCCAAGCGGATCACGTCGCTTTTGTGTGTACACACACCGCAGGCGGACGCCAGCACGCACTCACACGCACGGTGCAAGCGCCATGTGCTGGCCGTGACCTGCCGTAGAGCAGCTGCTCAGCAGGGGTCACTGAATAAACCTCCGATCCCTTTAATTAGCAGACCGGATACCGTGTGCTCCTACACGCCGTGGCTTCACTCACAGTTTGGTTTCTTTACGTGTGATGTTTCCACTATATTCACCTGTGACTCGATAGCGAAATGCGAAGGAATCTCCGTTAGTTAAAAATAGTTTGTTTTGGATCCCAGTTTATGTTTATCCGGTTACCTAGTACTACTTTAGAACAGTGTGTTTTTTTTTTTTTCTCCCATGTTTTCAACGTCACAAAAGCTTCTATGCGGAAAATGACAAAATAACAATTTTTTTTTTTAACTTAAGATTTGTTCAACTACCTGAACTTCTTTTGGACTAAACAAGATTATTGAAAATGTTAGTTTAAGACAATTTGTTGATGTTTCATGTATTAATTGCGAAAATTATTATTCTTTTGTTTTTTGTTCTTTTACATTGAAACTGCATTTAAGTAAAATCCCCAAAGAGGCATTTTCATTGGTTTGAGAGCATCATATCACATGATCTGGAGCCGTTTAACCCTATTAAAAATATTTGCCAGTTAGTGCTAGCTGCACCTTGGACGTCATTTTACTGTAAAGTTCTGCCCCCAAAGTGCAAGATTGATTTTTGGATGTGATATTCTAAATGTGATCACCTTGCATGTATTCCTCATTTCCAAAAATATCTGTTAGGTTGTACAGAATGATTCTAGACCGCACAGCCTTCATATTTTGCATACAGGAAGAAAAACAAGACGAGCTCATGTTTCAGTCACAGCACCAGCAACAGACATACTAGCGGCTAAAAGTCTAGTATATGCAGTGACACAGAGGACGGAGGTGCTGACAGGAATAAACTGACTGCCAAATCTATGCACTGATAATAAACAAGGGAATAAATCCCACCTGGAATGGTTTCAAAACTCAGATCAGTTGTTTACTAGAGCAAGCGTTGTTCTACAGGATTTCACTCACAGCACACGCCTTAATTACGCTCAACACTTGACTTCAACCTGTCAGTCTGGTCTGAGTCTGTGCATCTGCTCTCGGGAATTGTCTTTGGACACCTTTGTTTTTTTTTACAGCGAGTGTCTCCGCGTGTGTTCTCCCCCCTTATGTTTGTTCAGATGGTTGAGGTCTAGCCACCATGATGTCGGCACCTGGCGAGCAGGGCCGGCTCGGGGCCAAAAGAGGAGGAACTGTGACTGGCAACTGTCTGATGCCATACAGCTCCTGTAGACACTCCCATGACTGGTGGTGAACACACACAGAAATACTTAGACACAGCCAGGCAGCCAAACAAGCCGAGACACAGCAAAATTGGTTTACCTCAGATTATTTTATCTTTTTGCATCATCGCCACATAAGAAAAGTGCAGCTGAGCTGCGCACAGAAGAAGAGGTCGATAGCACAGAGGGGAAAACTGAAGTAGAGTCGGCGTGGTGACGGGAGAGGCTGTCGGTGTGAGCGGGAGGCAGTGCGGGAGCGATAGAGAGGGACATGATGGGGCAAAGAAACAATCACCCAGGCAGATTAGAGAAGGAGTGTGAGAGCCCCTGAAAAACCGCTGCTATTTCTTTCTGCGTCTTTGAGTCGCAGTCACAGTTCACTGATTAGAGAACTGGAGACGGGGCCGCTCAAAGAGGAAAAGTGGCCCGCAGCCTGGAGGGCCTGATTTTAAGGGAGGAGACATGACAGATGAACAGGGGAAAAGGCAGTGGCTGTGATAATTCGTAGGCCTTTCACAAGCATCTCCACTGTGTTATGATTGGACAGTAAACACGGCTCTCCTGTTCCGGACACACTGTTTAATATGAAACAGAATAATGACTGCCACACTTCCCAAGCTTTCTCCATTCCTCTCCTTCTGCCTGCCTCTGAGTGTCTTGGGATGTTTATTCCTGTTTATTTATTTATATCATTTTTTTTGCTAGAGGTCTGGGTTATTACAGTATGTGGTTTTTCTGTTCCATTTATTCCAGAACCGTAAATGCCTTAAGCCTGTTTGGTCCCCCGGGGGTCACATGCATACATTTTGTGACGCACGGTGAATCCTGAGTCAGCTAATTGTGTATGCATTTACTTCCAGTGCATGTTGGCTGATGTCATTGCTCTGTCTTATGTCACTTCTCGGGAAATTGGTGTGTAGTTTGGTGCCTGTTTCTGTGGCCATGACTGTGTGAGATGCTGGGTTGAGAAGAGTGCGTCTGTTGTTTATAGATTGTAAGGAAGTGTTAAGTGTTTCTGTGCGAGCTGCGGAGTGACTGGAGCTAGTAAAGCCATTTAGAAGCCCCTGGAGTAACCCTGGAGACTGCTGTGTTGACGCCAATCTGACTGCTATTACAGACAAGTTTAAGAGGCTGTAAACCATTTGGCTGCTCTCCCTCTCCCGCCTGTTCTTTCTGCCTTTTCGTGCGCGTGCGCGTGTTTTCATATGCTTGTCAGAGGGAGCTATTGAAACAGCGAAGGTAGCTATTGTTTGTCCATAGAATAATGTCTTAAAATGTAAATATAATGCATGTTGTGGTAAGAGAACATCTCATTATTGGCCTGATGTTAGGTAGCTATTCCCCAACACAAATGAGCATCGCCAACTTAACATTTGAATGTTAACATAGCAGTGACAGCAGAACACACTGACTCAGACATGCCAATGTGATGAGGGCTAATGAGTGTGCTAAACCTAGTTTTCCATAATGACCTATCTCTGCATACACACACACTGAGCATTTTTAATGAGCTGATGGATCAGAGCAGGTCCCCCTCTGCTGTCCTGTGTTGTGGGTGTTTCCCAGTTTTGTGTGCGCGTGTGCGCATGCGTGTGTTGAGAGTGAGAAAGTGAAAGAGAGCACACGAGACACACAAAAGTTGTGAAAGACACAGGCCTCAACATGTCACTTACATCATGCTGATCATGGTTTTACTGTGTATGAAAGGCGTGAGACTGAGCTGTCATTTCCGTTTATGACCAAACCGGGGTTGGTTTTACCATAAATTTACGGATTTGTGGCACATGTTGGAAAATTTTTAATCATGGGAGACTGCTGGGTGTCGAGGGACCAATAATGGGTGATATTGAAAATGTGAAGAATTGCAATTAACAAAACAAAACAAAAAAGTTGTTAGATTGTAACTTACCCACGCAGGTCAGCCTTTGGCAGTATAAGCATGCTAACAAGTAAAATTTTCCAAATTAAAGGTTGGGTTTGAAAGGTAAAGTGCAGCTTATGCAAACTGGGCTAGCTGTCAACAATGGAGAGCTAACACTGAAACAGGTTTTAGAATTTAAATACGGAATATTTTTGATTTCGATCTTTTTTTAAAGGTTAAAAGCGACAGCTGTAAACTTACACACTGACCCAGTTGCTACAACAGTGATCTCAAAACCTTCCAAAAACTTAAGTAATGTGATCAACAGCAGCTTTTTCTGTTACTTGTTGATTTCATTTTTCCATCAGGTTTCTTGTTCTTCTTGTGCTCCTCATTTCCAGCCTCCATGACCACATGGTAACATTTCACAAATCCACATTCTTAAAACGTGAAACATTAAAGTGAAATTAGGAAACACCTGGTACACCTCAGACGAGAGATTGTGCCTTCTGCGATCTAAAGATGGGAGGGGGCCCTGAGGAACTGGACTCAGATGATGTACTCTACCATATTTAGCTCCTTCAGTGATTCTGTTGGTATAGAGAGTGAGGCGATGAAAAACTCTGACCCATATCAGTAACGTTATTGCTGCAGAAATAAGGTTGGTCTTATGTTTTTAAAGGAGGTGGGACACAACCTGCACAGCTGCAGTATATTTCTGAAAGTCTCATTAACTATGGCACCAATACATAAAGGATAATCCATAAGAAAGGATTTCCTGAGCTATTTAATTTTTAACATAATGAAATGAGCACACATATGTTTTGGGTGGTCTCAAAGTTTAGGTCTTTCTGCCGCATTCTCTTGGCTTCCTCGTTTGTAGGTGGGAGACGGAATCTGCACTATTGGTCCCTGAACCTCCTCTTTATATTGGTTATGCTGTTAAAACACTGTAGATTAATTTCAAATTTAGTTAAACTTAGCCTGCCTGTTAGTACAACTACTGACAGTGCAACATGTTTCAGAAAATAGCTATTACCTCATTTAAATATCTGCTCAATGTGTTGCTAAATTGAGGGTAATTGCCAGCAAGTTACCCTCCTAATTATTCCTATCAAATCGTTATGGCTAAAAACAGAGGATAATTGGCAATATAGCCAGGTTAACCTACTATAATTCTTATTTTCCCTGAAAATACGCATTTTTCATCCAACCAGCACTTTTCGTGGTTTGCAATGAGCAGTACGGCCTCATGGGGGCGCTAACATGATGGTACAGCCCTTCATCCAGCCAGCAATTTTAAAAACAATTCTTGCAGGCAGTTAAATTTCTTCGTTTGTACTTAGGGCCTCTGTTTGTTTCACCCGACAAACCCCCCTGCTGTCTGGGGCAGTAAGAGGTCAGAGGTGAAGGGTGAAAGTTCACCCAGAAACCCACCTTCCCCCACCTCATTCCTGTCCCTGAAGCAGACAGAGCAGACGAGCAGAGAGACAGAGTGATGGATGGAGGTTTAACACACACACACCCTCCCCATCATCACCATAAACCCTCCTCCTCCTCTTTCTCCCCACCACCCCCCTGTCCACCGCCACCCTCCAACCTCCCTGGAGTGGAGTGCAAGCCAAAAGGAGGAAGGATGAGGAATGAGGAGTGAAAAGAAAACGACAGAGCACAGTTTGAGAGCGAGAGCGAGTGTGAGAGAGAGAGAGAGAGAGGAAGGCTAAAGGGAGAAAATGTAAAGATAAGGAGAGTGACGGAGAAGAGAGCAGGAGGCAGGATGGAGAGAGGGTGATAGATGGAGAGGGGAAGGCGGAGGAGGTGGAGAGGGGGAAGTGGATAGAAAAGAGGTCACGTGACTGCATAGCAGCTGCAAGGCTGAGAGGGAGAGCGAGAAAGGGTCTCACAGAGGAGCAGAAAGAGCGAGCAGGAGGAGAACAGTGAGCAGGAGGGTGAGTGCGTCTGTTCGCATGTTTGAATTATGAGTGCATGCATATGTTAGGAGGCTATGTGTTTGTGAGTGACACGGATAAATATCAGAGGAAGCAGCCCGTGAGAGGAGATTGCAGGAGAAGGGAAGAAAGAAAGCAAAGGAACAGTGGGGAGATTATGTGTGTAGGCTTTTGTTAAATAAGCTCCAGTACGCTGAGATAAACGGGAAGGGAAGGAGAGAGAGCGTGGAGAGAGGAAGAGAAAGAGTCGATAGAAGCTGTCTTATCTTCTCTCCCTTGACTGCTGGACTCAGCAGAGGTGTAGATATGGACACACACACACACACACACACACACACAGCCTGTCAGGATCTCAGCCTTGACTCTCTTCATCTCTCTCTCTGTCTCTTTACTGGCACAGCATGTAAATATGCAAACCTATGAAGGAAAGTGGTGAATAAAGAAAAGCTAACGATTCAAATTAGTGAACAGTGAACTTAAAAGCAGAGTGTACGTCTGGTGAACCCTATGATGTCAGAGGCTGCGTGCATGTTAATGGTGTGCATTACACACATTAGATGTGTCAGTTATTAGTGAGATGTGGGTTGACAGGTTATGCGTCTGCGTTGCTTTGCGGCAGCTTCAAACAAGCTGAGGGAAGAGGGCAGGGTCCCAAAACATGGAAAAGCCTTTTTTTTTTCTCCAAAACTTTCACGGTATTTAACACTTCCAGGTAAATTTTCTAAAACATGCAGAAGAAATGGGCCAATTTGCATTGCTGGCGCTTTACATGATTTCATACAGCAACACTACACGTTGATTTTGTCAGGATGTGACTCTGGTTTATCGTCTCCTTTCACTCTGTTTAGTGCTGAGCTTCCTCTGCCTGTTATTTCTCACGTTTGAAAGCAGGCAAGCGGAAGGTAGATACCTAATCTGATGTTTTAGGATTTTTGATGCTCTCAAGTGAACTCTTTTTCTTCCCTACAATCGTCTGTGTGATGAGCTGATGAGTGTGCTT
Source organism: Mola mola (assembly GCA_001698575.1). Classification (NCBI taxonomy): domain Eukaryota; kingdom Metazoa; phylum Chordata; class Actinopteri; order Tetraodontiformes; family Molidae; genus Mola; species Mola mola. Next base: position 535,818 of record KV751367.1, on the reverse strand, counting down.
ATTGCTTTATGACTGTTTGTTTGCTTTCCCTGTGGCGTATTTTTGTGTCTCTGTGTGTGTACATGTATATTTGAAAGATATGTGTGTGTTGTGGTGGTAATGAGGTCATCACTGTGGCGGGCAGGGGGGCTGCTGGCTAATTCCAGCTGTAATTAACATTAGTGGGTCAGTAAGAGGGTACAGGGTGAAGACAAAGGTTACGCCAACTGCATCTGATCTAAGTGTGTGTTCAGTAGATTGACTAGATAGCCTATTTTGTGTGCGTGTGTATGCATGTTAACGTGTGTGTGAGGGTGTAAGACTGCAGCGGTACTTTGATAATGTGTGTGTGTAGACACTCCCCAAGTTTCTTAAGATGTGTTGACTGGCTCCCTTGAGGAAATGGACATGTGTGCGCTCATGGGTGTGATTTGCTATTAGGGTCACCGCTCTATTTGTCACAGCTCTACTCCCTCCACTGCGTCTAGTGGAGCTGACCCGCACGTCTGAGCCTACTATCATGTCCAGACACAAAAGGAGACACGTATGCACATACTTTCCCGGTGAACACTTGTGTGTGATGACTTTCTTGCGTTCAAGATGGATGAGTTGCCGCCTGTGTTGAGAAGATGATGATTTTCCTTACAAAATACAATACTAGAAATCAGGGATCAGGTTCAGCGATTTGGAGATTTTTATTTAGAGATCGCAAACAATAAACGTCATGTATCGATTTTCCTCAAACATTTCTTCCCACTGTCCCCCTCAGGTATGAACCATGAGTCCAATAAATCTCCATCTTTAGGAATGATCTCCACGGCAACCCGCAACACTGCTACTGTCAGCCCCCTCAGCCCGCTAACCAATGGGAACGCAGTTGCCCAGTCTGCAAACTCCGGATTCGCTGCTGCCCTACGTAAACTGGCCAAACAGGCCGAGGATCCCAGAGGTGAGTGGCCATTTAGCCTCTTTATAACCCACAATTCCAGCAGCTTCAGGTCTTACAGATCTAACACACAGAAACACACACACTACAGTCAATAGTAGTCAATAGTCAGCATAGTATAAACATTTTTATTTACTGTAGAGAGGTAAGAGTGGTATCTCGTGGCTCGTCAAATCTCCTGCCAAGACAGCAACTTTCCCAAAATTAATTAGTCCTTTAAAGTAGAGCTCTGGGTATTTTTCCACCCAAGCCCCATTTCTCTTCTTTTATGCTCTAAAAACTGACAAAATCCACCTTTTGTTTTGGAAAATTACTTCCATATGAAGTTTGTTCACTAAGACTATTAAGCTTCACAAGTTTATACCAGGCAAGACAAGGCTACGTGGCAATGGGCAAGTCAAAGTGTTGAAAAGTAAACCACAAACTAAGGATCATTGCTGATTATTTACCAGATTACCACAGCATGGTGTAAATAGTTTTGAATAAATCTACACAAATTGGCTTGTCTTTTGTTGTCTTTTGCTGCACCTTCAACAACAGGACGCAGTGAAAGGTATATTATATGAGATGTAATGAGATATATTTTGTGAAATTCCAGAGCCAAAAAGACTCTGGAATAGGGTTTAGATCGAAAAATACCAGAGTTTTCCTTTAAAAAGATGTTCACGACCAACTTGGCTAAAATTTTGTTGCAACACAGTACCGGTGATACAGAACAAGGTTGTGTTTGGTCGATTTGTGTAAAAGTTTTACTGCCTGGTGACTCTTGGGTCTTGTCATTTCATCTGTGTTCTAATGAAGGTGTTGAACAAGGGCTGACCTATACTGACCTCTCCCTCTCTGCCACTTCCTCCATCAGTTTACATTCATCTCCAAGTAATGAGTATCTTATTACAGTCAATTATAACGAGCTCTCTCTCTCTAAATCTATTCTCCCACCGTCTTGTTCTCTCACTCTCTCCCTGTAGCTCCTCTCATCCTTCAGGCTATATATGAGAACATTCATTTCCACCTTCTCCTCGTCTCATTGTTTCCTCCGTTTTAGCGTCTCTGAACTTGCTGGTGTTTCTGTGTGTCTGTGTGTGTGTCTGGTGATTAGTGAGTGTGGGAGTAATGGTAGAAGGAGTGCTGGAGACAACACACACACTCATACTCTCTGTTTAGCACAATTAGCCCCGCCTCCTCGCTGTGTCACAGCCCAGCCTCGTTTTCCGCTTCACGCGTGACACCCTCTTTAGTTCCTTTTTATATCTGATTTTTGTCCCTTTTCATCAGCGTCACATGCACTTTCATCTTGTACCATATCCCTCGTCTCTTCTACCTCATTTATCTTTATACTGTTTGCTTTATTTCTGTAGCGTCTTGTTAGAAAGCTTTTCATCAAAACGTCTGCTTACCTCGTCACAGGCCTGCACAGTGACAGAAAAGTTAGTCTTATCTTTTTCATGTACCATCTGTATTATGTCGAGGGGGGATGTTTGATCCTAAAATCTTTTGAATCTGATGAGCTGTCTCATAAATGCATTTTATTTCGGCCTCTCCCGCTGTCAATAACGCCGAACCACCACCACCTCCACCTCAGGTTCTGTCGTCAGCGGCGAGTCGTCTCCAGTCTCTTCCCCAGGCACCAGCCACAGCTCGCCGGTCACCACACCCAAGCGGAGCTCATTAGGGTCCCTCCTGGGCCAGACCCGGGTTCACGGTGTCCCCGGCACTCCTCCCGTGGTCAAAATTGCCCCCACCAAGACCAGCAGCGGCCTGTGGAGGGCCGAGGGAGGACAGGTAAGAGGCGTCGTTTCTGGGCCAACTTGAGACGAAACGCTCTGTGTGTTTCTTTCCCTCTCACAGTCTCTCAGCACAGACGAGCCGACTCTCTCCGTCTCCTGTTTCTGCTCCCTCTTTTTAAAGAAATAGTCCGGTTCCTCATCAACATCAAAGTGTCAAAACCAGCGATCCCTCCATTTCTGTCTGTCTTACCCACACTTACTTTGTTGTGTTTCATTCTTTCATTTTCATTCCTCTGGCTGACCAGTTCATGTCTGTTTTGGCAACACGTGAAGGGTTTGTAAAAAAAAAAAAAAAAAAACAAAAAAAAAACCACACTGGAT
>KV751367.1:512657-528487 GCA_001698575.1 Mola mola | reverse complement strand
CAACCTCCCCCACAGGCTACAGATGGAGAATGATCTCCGCCAGCGAGAGAGACAGCAAGAGCGCGAACGAGAGAAAGACAGGGAGCGCGAGGCTGGGCTGGAACGCGAGAGGGAGAGAGAGCGGGAGGAGGAAAGGGGGAGAGAGCTGGACAGACAGAAGGAGAGGCAGAGAGAGAGAAAGCAGCAGATGGTCCGGGCAGCGGAGAGCCACTACCTGGCTGAACTGCAGGCTCGGAGGGTGCCACCAGAGGACAGGACCAGACCAGGGGACAGGCTGACCCCGAACAGACCGGGTATCTACACACAGGCACACACACTACACACTCACACTGTAATGGCATCCTGTGAGTTACAACCTTGGCTCAAGAGGAAGCTACATGATGGATAAAGCAAGATATTTATGTTTATTGACTAAATTCATTTAAAAGATCAAAGAGTAGTGTGGGGAGACTCTGACGGCCGAGAGACAGGAGGGCAAAGGGCCTGTTTTAAGTGGACAAAATGCTACTGATTGGACAGGCGGAGTTAATTGATCTGGACTTCCTAAAACATACACAGATACAAGTTGAATTTCTGAGTGCAGATGACAGCGAGACTTCCTCTAGTTGGGAGAAGATGTTTTAAAGACCGACTCTGATGAAAATCTACTTTTTGACTTTGTCCACATGGTGTGTTAATGTAATGTGACACACATCATGACAGAAATAAGCAGTCAATGTCATGGCTGAGAATCTCTGCTTTCATTCAACCAGTGAGAGTCTCCTACAAATGAATTTCTGACAGCCTGGGTCTTCAGCATAGAAAACTTAAGGATACTGATGAGTTGCTGGGGTGGGGCTTAAGATTGCGGGAATGAAATTTACCATTCTGATGCATCAACTTATAGGTGCCCTTGTACAAGTAACTCTTCCTCTTCGTCCTGGGTATTTGCATCCGGTTAAAGCATTAATTTTTAATAAAAATTGCTTATTGATGCAAACACAATGCCATATTATTTGCATACAAGAAATATCACCATCTTTTAGGTAGACTGATACCTCTAATTTAAACCTTTCTGATTTCCTCTGGTCCAAAAATGAAATTATGTGCTCAAATAGCTCATTATCTAATCACCAGTAATCTTTAACATCATGGGTCAGTGTACGAAGTGTAATATGTCTATCTTGAGAATTGGATAATATGCTTTTAGTTTTTTGGGGTTTTTTTGCATCCTAGTATTAACTCGACACCCTCTTGTAAATGAATAAAAATAACCTTACTGGTAATAGCAATTAATAATTAATAAATGATGAAGTCATGAACATTGCAGATTGTTGGGGTAGTTCAGTTACCATGACTACATTTACACCTGTAGGATTTCAATATTATTTCTGGATAAATATAAAAAGTATATGCATAAAATGTAATGAAATTTGATCTTTAAACAGCCTAAACAGCACTGCAACACACAAAAAAGATGTTAAAACTTTATTGTGGAGCTATTATTTCTTTAAATATTTCTGAATATCATTAAGGATGTTTTGCTGTAACTAAACATAGTAATTCATGGATTCCAAACTCTACTGTTTCTGCAGACAAAACTAAGGATGCAGAGCACCCAAGTTTCCCAGCACCTAAGCCTCTGTCTCTGCAGCCGGGCTTTAACTCCTCCAGGGGCACTATCCCGCAGTCAGTGCCCAGCCTGGTGCCTTCTCACCTCGGGAAGCATCACACTGTTGCTGCTGGAGGGGTCCACGGAGCTCTAACAGCTGCCGGGATGACTCAGAGGACCAGCGACACAGCGTGGTTAGCGCGGCAACGCGGTCAAGGCCAGGAGAGGGAGAGTCCGCTGGAGAAGGACCTCAGGTCACCTGGGAAAGGGATGGATCTGAGGAGAGACAGCCACAGGTGATGAAATAGCTTTAGATTACAGCCACACACACGCAGGTGCCGGTGAATAGCCTTTAGAGGGCAGTGCAGCATGCCATGTACTGAAATCAGCACGCTGGTTTAGTCAGGATGCACATTTGCTTTGTCAAAAGGAGCAGATATCTTACTTTCAGTTATTTGGAATTGCTGAATTGCTTATGTGCGACCACCTTCTTAAAAATAATTCATTCTTTAGTTTGACAAGATGTGGAACTTTTTCTTGCTTTTCATTTACCTAAACAGAACCAATTCAGTTCATCACAACCTGGGCAGCAAAGATGTGACTCCCTGCCTCGGCGCTCCGCCTCCCCTTATCTCCCCTAAGGGTTCCCATCATCCCCCTGCTCCTCTGCCTATGCTGTGGAATCCAGCCTCCCTTGTCGACACCCCTGCAGACTCCCGTCGGAAACTCAACCCTCCCACTCCACCGAGTCGGCCACCCCCAGGGTTGACCAGAACTGACAGACCCACCCTGAGCTGGGGGGAGAGTCTACAAAATGGGATTAGGAGGAGGACAGAAGGCTCAGAGAGGTTGACCTCACTTAGAGGGACTACTATACAAGATGCCGCTTCCTGGAACAAGGCAGAGCAAGGCAGAGCCGTTCAGGGCCTCCATCAGCGGCATCACGTCAACAACCTCCACCAAAGATCCTGTATACCTCCAGACCTGAGAGAGCATCATCATCAGCAGCCCAGCAACATGCTGGTGTATGACGAGGTGCTCCAGCAGCATCGCCGGCTGCTCAGCAAACTGGACCTGGAGGAGAAGAGGAGGAAGGAGGCCAGAGAGGGAGGTGAGCAGCGATGATGGCTCGAGTGCCATTAAAACTAATCCCGCAGGAGCGCAGTTTTTTGATGATGAAGGATAATTTCTGTCTCTTCCCAGGTTATTATTATGACCTGGATGAGTCATATGATGAAAGTGACGAGGAGGAGGTGAAAGCCCATTTGAGGAGAGTGACAGAACAGCCCCCACTCAAACTTGACACATCCTCCGAGGTACACAAGCAGACACACTCCATGTAGAAGTTTAAAATTATTGTTGGAGTGATATTCACCTAGCAAAATCTCTTCTTTCTCCAAAGAAAGTGGATTTTCTGCAGGCGTGCAGTCTGACCACACTGGCCCATCGTGATGAGATTCTAGCACGGAAGAGGAGAAAGAGGAGGAGAATGATGAGAGAGCGCAGCCTCTCTCCACCAGCCGTGAAGGGCAAGAGAAAGGCCCCCTCACCCTCCACGCTCACAACTCCCTTAACTACCCCGTTCTCCACTGAGCAGATGAACAGCACCCCTGAACTGGAGGAGAAAAAGGGCTTCCTCCTCATGTTCAGCCTCACGCATGTCAGCCTGCAGCAGAGGAGAGGTAACGACCTGTTTAACATCTACATGTTTATGACTATGGTATTTCAAGAAAATAATGTTAGGGTACATTTGAAGTCGAGGTCACGGGAGGATTTTCTTCTTTCTCCGACAGAAGCAGTTCTGTCAAAATGTAGCATCTCTTAAAAATGAATGAATTTCCTTTAAGTTCTTAAACTAATGGGATTTAAATGTAAAACTGTAGATCCACACATTTTAAAAATAGGGGAAATTAAATATTTAGATTTTGGAAAGTTCTTTTAAACATAAGGCTTATGTATATATGTAGGGAGAGATTTTGGTAAAATAACAGTTACCCAGCAATGAACACATCTTTTTTTTGAGATAATAGTCCTCTGTTGAGTGAACGCTGGGTACAACATTCATTATATCATCATTTCATTATTTCTAATTTGAAAACCTATGCAAAAGAATTAAACTTTACAAAACTCAAGGTGAAAATTAGATTTGTTGTGTACTACCTGTTTAAAAAGACACTGGTGCATAATCCGCAGCTCAGTTGCTCTCCATCTCGATTTCTCTGTCAAGGTTCTGTTACTGGAAATAGTTAGTACTGTGTAAGTCATACTTTCAAATATGAATGACAGACGTTCGCATTCTGTCTTTTTATTTGCAGATAAGGAGAGGACAGAAGAGCTGCTGAAGGCCATTCAGACGAAGACTGTGACGTTAGACACGCTCAGATATAATCCTTTGCCTCAATGCAGCAGTCCTGCTCCCTCAACCGGTGAGACTCACACACATGAAAATGCATGTTTAAAATTGCAAAAACATTTTCTAAAGAGATACACAATTGTATTTTCAGGTGTCCCCTCATCAGTCCCCCTGCCGTGTCAATCCAATGGTCATCTGTACCCAGACTCTCCCAGTCCATCCCCTCCCTACCTAAACAAACCTAAGCATCCCCCTCAGTGTGGCACATTCAAGTCCTCTCTGGACACTCATGCCAACCGCATCCCTTCGCCCTTGGCCAATCACGACAAAGCTGACCTCATGGAGCCAAACAGGAAGCACCAGGGCCCCCAGAGCAGCATTGTTTCATCTCCCCTGAAAAAGGAGCCCAATCCTGCGCAGAATAGACAGAATCGGCCCTTGGAGAGGTTCACACCGGAGGCCTTCGCTCAGCACTTCCACCAGGCAGTGCTGCAGTCCACACACAGCATGCTGCAGAACAAAGGTTAGCCGCTCAGCTCCAATAGGTGCATGACCATAGGGCTTGATTGTGAAGTTTAACATGACAATGTTCTGCCATCTACTGGTGAATTTGTGCAGTGGCCTGGCTGTTAAAAAGTTTTTGGCTCCTTGGCACTAAAAAATGGCTGCAAATACTAACAATGCATTTTTGCGTCACTCATTTCCTCCAGGAGTCTCAAATTGCACCCCTGAAGCTGGTACGAAGGCTGACTGCTTGTTGCCTCGCAGCATCTCTCAGCTTAAAAGTTCCAATGCGAGCCCGGCCTCTCAGCACACACACCTCAACGGCAATTACCTCCATTTCCCCTTAGCCACCACCAACTCTGCAGGATCAAGGGAAAACTTGTCTGATGAGGACGAGGAAGAGTCCTGTCAGGAGGAGGATGATGAGGAGGAGATGGAAGAAGGTCCGAAGAAGTGGCAGGGTATTGATGCTATTTTTGAGGCCTACCAGGAGTACGTGGAAGGTGAGTCAATGTGGAGTTTTATGTCTGTAGAATTTAACTGTTTTTCAAGGTTTCACTGATTCACACTTGTACTTTTGAATGAGCTGATTTTATTTAAATGTAGTTTCCTCAATTACAACTACAACTCAACGAACATGCTCAGTTGCAAATACCTTAGTAAAATGTTATTAAAATCTTAACTGATGAAAAATGGTAACGATACCAATACTGAGATTTAACAGCCATAATCTGATATATAAAAACACATTTGCGAGTGCAATTTAGTATTTTATGAAGATTTATAAGCCCTCTTGTTTTAAGACTGCGTCAGACGACAGATGTCCTTTTTCTCCATGAGATTATTTGGACTAAAATTCAATGAAAATTCGGCAAAAAACAACTAATTCGCTCTAAACTATGTTGCATTACAACACTTGAAAAATAACTGTTTGTTTATCCAGTCCCAGTAAGCAAGCATTTGCTCCATTTATGGTTGAAGTTGATCGCTGTTCCTTTCCTATCAATGGGTCACTTCTGTTGACTATCGCCTATTTTCTCTTAAAAACACATATTATTAATTATGAGATAATACACACCTAAAATCTTTCAACAAGGGGACAGATATTTTTGTTGAGGGGCTAGATTTGGGCGCCACAATCCTCTTTGGTCATTTGAGTGACGGAGATGATAGAAAGTGTATGTGTTTCTGTCTGCACAGAGCGGAGTATAGAGCGGCAGGTTCTTCACAGTCACGGCAAAAGACTCGAAGCGCAGAATTACAACCTGACCAGAACTGCAGAGCAGCTTTCTCTCACTATGGGGGTAAGTATCTGAGGCCGTGGCTGCTCGCCCGCCTCTTTGGCCGCCTTTTGTTTGTTTTAAATTCTCACTTTCAACTTATAATTATAGCTTATTTTACTGTTTAATTTTTGTTTTGTTTTAACTTAAGACAGTCTGTTTTATCGTGTATTTTTTTTTCTGTTGTCCAGCACTCTGTAACCGTCGTGAGTGGTGCCACCGATTGCAGGAAATCTTGGTTCTGTTATGAGAGCCGTGTCATGGTTTTTTTTTGTTGTTCATTTGTCAGGAGCTGGTGAGTCAGAGGCAGAAAGTGAGAGAGGAGCGGGAGAGACTGCAGGCCCAGCTGGAGCACTTCAGGAGGTGTTTGACGCTACCTAACATTCACTGGGGCAGGGGGCAAGTCAACGCGCACTCGCTGAGGTGACCTCTGGTGCAGACTCTCTGATGCCTCTGCCAGTGAAGGAAGAGTAACAGGGCGGACTAGAGCCAGACAATTCCCTCTGCTTGAAGCACTTGAAGGAGCCGGGTGCTGTATTTGTTACCTTTCTGGCCAGTCAGTCATGTTACCCGAGTGGTCCCAGATTCAACCTGCCGCAGTAAACCGTGGTGACCATATAGTAACATCAGCTAACCACTCTCACTACTACCTGAGATGGCTTCAAGGGCTTTCCGCCATTCAGCTCTTATCGTATCAGTATTTGCATAAACTATATTGATAATGAGATGTATCACTTCCCACAAATCTGTAGCCTCTCTGGACAGTAATGAGAAGCAGTGGTCACTTACTAGGAATTTTGTTCACAGAGAGTGAAAAGTTGAGTTGAGGAATCAAAGCACACCTCAGGCCTTAAAACTTGATAGGATGCACTTGAAACGGAAATGGAGGGAGTACTTGACTGTCCTCTGTGGGGTATAATGTTAGACTGTCTACTGATCGCCATATCAGACGCACAGAGCTGTTTGTGTGCAGGTAAAGGTTCTGCAGAGGATACAAAACGTCTAACAGATCATATCTATATAATAGCAAATGCTATCTGTGAGGTTTTTTGAAGTTATGCATTTTCCATTGGTAAAGTCGTTTGCGATAGATGAAGAATTTTATATGTGTTAACCATTTCTTGTGGGAAGCCATATGTTTTCGTTTGGATTGCTGCTGGTCAGAATAACAAAAAATGTCTGGAAATAGAAAATGGAAGATTTTTAGGACAGTTGTGTTTGAAAAATGTGACGTCAAAAATGTTTTTTGGGGGTGGGGTTAACCAGGAAACACTAGGAATGTAAACAGACAATGTTTTTGGTATCAGGTTTTGTCCCACAGTGTTATCAAAATCTTTGGACTGTAATTCCGGTGGATTAGCCCACTGCATGCCTATAAATATTGACAAAACAAAACTTGAAAGATGATGGTATTTTTTTCCTCCAGGCCACTTCAAGCATTCTGTTGTTTTGTTTTCTTAAGATAATTGGCAGTGCAGTAATCCCAGACATGTCCAACCTTAAAAATATATGAAGTTGATTTAAATTTCAAATATTTCCCTGAGGAAACAAAAAAGGCCAAAGCTTTATTCAGTCTAGTTTGGGATTGCATCCTAACTAATAAATTAAATATCTTGTCTTCAACACACGTATAAGAAGGACACTGTGCCTCTGTGCATAACAATAAACTACGCCTTCCTTCGACTTTTGATTCGATTTTTTTTCTCAAGCCAGACATTCACAATTTCTGTCTGTTTCCCTCTGAATGTTAAAATCCCAGGAGCCTGTTATAACAAGCACAAACTAGCGTGACCCAAAAGTACTTCCTGTGAAAACCCTGCATATCTGTTTCAATCAGTTGTTATGTAATGTATTATTTGGGATGTATAATTGTGAGTTATTTATTAACATATAATGCTGTAAATTCTAATGGACATTTACATTAAAATATTTGTAAAGGGTCTTTTGTCTATTTTTGTCAAGATTAACAGCAACTTTTAGGCATAGTTTTACCTAACACAAAGAGAGGGCTACACTTGTCTACTTAAAACACACATTTATACTATTCAGTAACACCATGAGGAGCTGATGATCAGTCCCCTGTCAGCTCCATGTTTCTTGAATAAACATGTCTTCTGGGGCGAGTTTGAAAAAGAAAAAAAAATAAGGTCAAGGCTGCACAAAGAAAAATGACAGTTTTTAAGGCCTATGACTGGTTATTCCATACATTACTGATACCTGGAGAAATAATATAAAACACCATAACGTGACCGACAATCATAATTTTTATTCAATGTGTTGACTGGGACGGTGCTACAGAATCAGTGATGGGTGTTTGGATTGGGTTTAAGTGTCCATCAAGCCCAAATAATTGACTCCTCAAACCATTCCTCTAGTGTCAAATACAGGGAGTATTTGTCAGTGTTTACATTTATACTTGTCTATTTTTTTAAAACGCAGACCTGTACTTCACTAAATTTTAGAGTTCGTTTTGTTGTCCGTTTTACTCCACTGAGGCTATTTAATCACTTGTAAATTGAAGGCATGGATACATGTTTTCATTAGTCTAGCTGACAGCCTTCCAGTCAGCTGTTAGTCGGGTGGAAACAAAACTCATCAGACTCCATCCTCTAAGATAATTAACAAGGTAAGTGACATTAGGGCTGCGACAACTGAACATCTGTTATGATAACTGCAAAAAACACAAAAGAGAAAAGCAGGTGTTGTGTTGCATGGAACTGCTCATGTAGAGAGTTTTGAACTTTTCTTGGGTAACCAAGTCATGATTTCTGAATCTTGATGAGTTGAAATAAAATTTATTTCATTGTGATTTTTTTTTGGCACCAAAAGCAAACTGCTGTCCGGTCCCGTTATATCCAAGGGAAGGCAGACACTACTACAGCAGGTATCTCTGAAACTGAGCAACTCAAAACTACACAGATAACTAAATATCATTAAAGTTAGGTCAAAATCAATATATATATTCTTAATATTGAAGCATGTATCTCCTAAGTAGGCTACTGTGCTACAGCAGTTTATTTTCACAAGGTATTTCGTATCAACAAACAGACATCAAATGACAGATATGAGGCAAAACAAACACTGCATTGCGTAGATTAAAGAGACACACACGGAAGCTGATAATAGATAAATTAGAATTATGCAGTGCATGGAGCAATAATAAAACACAGTAAAACACAGTGGGAAAAGATCTTTCGCCTGAATAAAGACCCACTGTGACAAACTAAAGGCTGATTCTGGCAGTAATATCCAGCAGCTATTCACATGGGTTTTGGATGACTATCAGCAGAAAGTCATTGTCTGTAGAAGAGAGGAGATGGAGACATATTTAAAAACAGAGCCGGAGAGGCTGTTAGCTCAGAAAATATTAAATGATAATTTTCATCAAGTCAACAATATGTACGTGCTACACACTTACCTGGTGCGACCAAGATCTCATGTTTCTTGGAACGGATGCGCAGGAAGGTGAGATCATTCTGCGGATCGATATCCCTGACTGTGCTCCTGGCCTTCATCGTGAGGTGACGAAGGAGTCCTGCATACAGAACCGCAGTAGAGTTATCTAAAGTTGTTCTGATGGGAATACCTGAAAAGATAAAAATGTTTACAGTCAACCTGTGCTGTAAATGGGTTGTATTGGAGAAAACTGCTGTGCCATCCTACATATCAAAGCTTGATGGCTTACCTTCCTCATTCACAACTATTGTGCCAATCACACCTTTATGGGCTTCAATCCTCTTTAGTGTTTCCTCAACTTCAGCCTGCAGAACACAGTGATATTATACAATAGATCGATCAACATCTCTTGTAGTAAAAACAGATATTGATTTTCATTTTAGGCAAACTGTGTTAATTATAAGTTTATTTCTAGTATTTTAGGCTAACATGGCTAACTCATACAATTAATTCCAGTGTTTCTTTGTTCTAACATTATCATAAATATTAGTAATAATGCAAGTTATCAAAATGCAAATGTAAGAAAAAGTTTCAGACACAAAACTGCTCATTTCCATGCTCAGTTCCTACCATCTTGCCTGTGAAGGTCCGTCCGCGACACTCTCTCCGCGTCTTTCTGTTGCCAGGAGAAACGGAAACGACGTCACGCGCAGGCGGAAGTGTGTAGCGCAGACTCATTGTGTGGAGGTGGCTTGTGAACTGTTTATCGTTACTGCAAAAATGCCGGAGTTAGCGGTGGAAAATGTTGTCGTTCATCCCTTAGTGTTGCTTAGCGTGGTCGATCATTTTAACAGGTCAGTGAGCTCTATATCTGTGTTCAGTCTTTAGGTGAAATATTGAGAAGCGATATGTTAATGCTAAGCTAAGCTAATGTTAGCCCTGCTGAGTCAGAGTCCCGTTTAGAGTGAATGCAGATATGACCAGGCTAGTTAGCTCGTCATATACTTATTTCTTTTACAACCATAATGTGCTAAACGGTTGAATATGATCAATCAAACTGGATACAGTAATAGTTTAACTCCTTAGTATCTATATTCTACTGACACGATCTTATCATTCATTTCTTTGGCAACGGACAACTGGATTTGGATATTAGCTTAGCTTGCCGTAGTAACCTAGCCTAGCTCGTCTATGAGTCATGGTGTTTAGTTCTGGCAAAGTTAAAGGAAATTAACTAAAACAATTGGTTATGTTTGTTTCATCATTCAAAATCTAGGATAGGAAAAGTCGGAAATCAGAAACGAGTGGTTGGTGTCCTTCTGGGATCATGGCAGAAAAAAGTTCTTGACGTCTCAAACAGTTTTGCAGGTAAGTGTCATGTTGACAATATTTGAGGGGAATGGAAGAAAAATAATGTACAGAGTTCTACATATGCGAGATTTTGTGGGTAACCAGCCAACCAAAATTGGTTGAATATTTTGAACATAAAAAATAATAAGTACGTACCTAGAACATAATGTGGTATTATTCCTATCGTTGTTTTACAGTCTTTTTAAAACCATATGTAAAACAAAGACAAACATGGCAACACAATGAATGTCATAAGCCTTTTTTTTTTTTTTTTACTATATAGTATGACAGGCAATAATCCATGAATGACACAAATAGCAGCATCCCGGTTTGAGCAAATAAATTATGTGGTATTGATAACGTCAATATTTATCACATTAAATTTGTTAAAATTTGAATGAATGAAGTGAAAATGAAAGAGGGCAATGTTTTACAGCGGATAATAAAAGAACATTAGCGCAAGTATATTTTAGTTCGTTACTGATGAGTTGTCCAGGGTTTACCCTGCCTTCCCCCAATGACACTGGGATAGGCCCCGGCCCCTCTACCCCAGCGACCCTGCACAGGATAAGTGGTAGAAATTGGATGGATGGATGGACGGATAATATATAATCTTGTCTGTGGCAATGTAAGCTTACCTTATGACTGGTTTTGACAGTAAACGGTTTTTAAAAGAAGGGGATTCTGCTGTTGATAGAGGCTGCATATCCTTGGCAACATGTTCTGCCACAAGCTGCATCACATCACTGGAGATCTAGAAAAACCCAACCTCGGTTGTTTGAGTTTGCTCACACCCTCGTCCTTTCTCTTCTGCTTGCTAGCAACATCGTGTATTTCAGTTCGCTTAGTGTCAGCATGAGTCTCTGAGTGTTTCCTGAGGTTATTTGTGCTTTTTTTTTGCTGTATATTTCCCTCTGCTTCCCCATATAGCGTTCAAATGACTATTACATTTTTGTCCTGTTCTTTGATAAACTGAAAGTAATTTTTTTCGGTTGGCCTGAGACTGATGAGACAGGGTGTGGATAAACCCCCAGGGGTTACCACCATCCCTGTTAATGAGGCATTCTGTAATAATTAAGGTATTTTGCATGCATTATTTATATTAATTGAGGAATAAAAGATGATCTTTTTGATACAGTACAGCCATGTATAAAGAGGGTTGAGTCGTACCAATAGAGGTGTCAGTTTATTTGAGTTTTAAGGTTACCATATTGGTAACCCTACACAGACAGTGTCAAGTGTGAACTTGCAGTGATACCACAGACAAAACAATTGGCCCGGGCAGGCCTGAACGGCCTTGTTTTTATCAGGTGCTGTGCTTCTGCTGTAAATCGCTGGTTTTTAATATTCAACCAAATAAATCCCAGATGCCTTTGTAAGAATTAGTTCAAATACTTTAGAACGATACCACCCATTTCTTCACAGGCTGAGTAGGTGGCTGATCATGTGTGGTCCGTGAAGGTCCCTTACCCTACTTGTCAATAGAACGGATTCAGTTCTTTAATTCATTGTGGTTTTTCCTTTTCTCAGTGCCATTTGATGAGGATGACAGGGATGACTCGGTGTGGTTCCTGGATCATGATTACTTGGAGAACATGTATGGGATGTTCAAAAAAGTTAATGGTGAGGAACTACCAGTGTCTTCGTAAATGAGTTGTTTTGCATGTCGCCTGCATTAACTCGATTATATACTTGTGTATAACTGTCTTCAATGGTTTTCAGCCAGAGAAAGAATAGTTGGATGGTATCACACAGGACCCAAGTTACATAAAAATGATATCGCCATCAATGAGCTCATCAAGCAATACTGTACCAATTCGGTATGTATTGTTTTGTGTTTTTTGTCCCTCACAGCTCACTGTGCATAGGTTGTGACATCACTTTGTCCTTCACATATTCATTCTGATGTGGAATAATTCACACGTCACAAATTTGTCTTTTATCCTACCAGGTGTTAGTCATTATAGATGTGAAGCCCAAAGATCTCGGTCTACCCACAGAAGCATACATCTCTGTGGAGGAAATACATGATGTAAGTCATCAATGATTGGTTTGAAGCAAAAAGTATAACAGCTGTTCCTTGAAGTTGGAATGTACAGTTTTTACAAGGATTTTATTGAATCAAGCAACAGCTTCCTGGTCCTACCACCGCGGCCAAAACCGCGGTCCTTCTACCACCCTTCCCTCTCTGAAATGACAGGACGTGGCGAGTTACCGCACAGTGGTGTGAAACGACCTTAAAGGGAAGTCATAATATAATAGCGTCAGCACCATCTTTTACGACGTGTCGTTACTCTAACATCTCCTTCAACTGGAAGAGTTATGGACGTGTTTCTGTTTTCAATTGGCTCCAGTGCCTCCTTAGATCTTTAACATTAAAAATATAGTTCATTGTATGAGTTGTGAAACAATTGGATGCATGGTTTTCTGTTAACAACCTGGAAGGCCTTTAATGAGCTGTGTTTTTTTTTATTTTTTTTTACAAATTTTCTGCCCCTTTCTGTCCTTCTCTACCTGATTTCTTTAAAGAGATCGAATTAAAGGTGACAGAATGTAGTGCAGGCTTAGAATTTTGTTACATCTGTTGGTTTCAAACTGTTCTCTGAGAGTTTTGTGGCTTTGAAGTTTTGTAGTATGTCGCTTAAAAATACGTGAGTAACATTAGAAAAATGTACATTGTTTTTTTTGTAGGATGGAACGCCAACATCCAAGACATTTGAACACGTCACCAGTGAGATTGGAGCTGAGGAAGCAGAGGAAGTGGGTGTTGAGCATCTGCTGAGGTACTAAACAGACCTTTGATTCACACATAATGCAACCCAGCTAATTATGTAACGTCCCTTTTGATCTGAGGAAATTATGATTTTAGTAGATGATGTAACTGCTGAAACTAAAGGTCAATGATATACTGATTAAAAAATACTGACATCTGTGCTCATGCCCACTCACTTCTTATCCGTTGCATACAGAGATATCAAGGATACCACAGTGGGCACTCTGTCACAGCGCATCACAAACCAGGTTCATGGCCTGAAAGGACTCAACTCGAAGCTTTTGGACATCCGCTCTTACCTGGAGAGAGTGGCAGCAGGCAAACTTCCCATTAACCATCAGATCATCTACCAGCTGCAGGATGTCTTCAACTTGCTGCCAGATGTAAATCTGCTGGTATGTTGTTTGTGTGTGAGGTGCTTTTACATCATTTACAACAACAGTTGAGAGGAAAATCATTCCAGTTACGGCGAAGCTAATTTATTTTAGAGGACATCGCCTTTTTTTTTTTTTTTAGCTTAATTGGTTTCATTTTGTTACTGTGTAGGACCTTGAGAGCTGGATTCTTACAATGAATTTAACTGCAGTTGTGCGTCATTGTAACATTGGCAAACTTGTTACATTATAAAACCTGCCAGCCACATAGTCCAAATGATCAGGCAACAGTGATTCACCCCTTTTCAGATGACACTGCTCATACTTTTATACATTTAGATGTGGAATAAACAATACAGTGGCCTCAAAAATGTATAGCAAACTTTTCAAACCCAAATCCAGACTTGAAATATAAAATCAAGTGTTGTGATAGGATAGCACGGTGCTTCAACTCCAACAACACTGGTATATTATTTTGCACATGGTCTACCTATAGTTACAGCTTGCTCAGCTCAGTTTTAGCAAGAAACTTGCATGAGATATACTGTATTTCTAGAGTTGATCCATTGAGAAAGTAATTGAGCACCAAAACAATTGTAGCAGGATAATTGCACAAGCAGGAGATGAGCTTGTTTTAAACCTGAATACAGCTGCAGCTCTTTGATTGAATAGATTCACACTGCTGCTAATCTCCTGTATTAGTTACATATTATATATATATGTTGTTGCATTGTTTTTGACTCGTGGAATATGTCCTTACCTATGCAGGAGTTCACAAAAGCCTTCTACCTTAAGACCAACGACCAGATGCTGGTGGTCTACCTGGCCTCGCTCATACGCTCTGTGGTGGCTCTGCACAACCTGATCAACAACAAGATTTCCAACCGAGACGCAGAAAAGAAAGAGGGACAAGAAAAGGAGGAAAGCAAGAAAGAAAAGAAAGACGACAAAGACAAAAAGGACGAGAAGGACAAAGATAAGGAGAAGGAGAAAGCAGATGGTGCCAAGAAAGATGAGAAGAAGAAGAAATGAAACCTCTTCCTTTAAGGCCTTCTCTCAAATCAGTCTTCATGTGGATGATGCTCTACTTTCTGGCCATTCACAGCTCTCTATGTGGGTCTCAGGCTAAAAGTAGGACTCTGTATGGGGAACGGTGTCATTTGAGATTTGACCTCACCATCACATGTGGCACTCATAAAGACTGTTCATACAGAGATGATGATGTTCTTGTTTTTGGTCTTCTGAAGTACAACTCTCCTGGTGTGGTATAACAACTGATGATGCTTTTTTTGTAATATGGAATAAAAAAAAGTTTCTGTATAACTCATTAAATTGGGATCATATTAAAAATTGTTTTTGCTTTTTTTCAATGTACCCATTTTATCTTTCGAAATATTAAAGGTATAAAATTGTTTTATAATAGCCAAGCCTGTAGGCAAATGTACTGACAGTGTTTGCTTTAAGGTAACTACATGGAGTTATGGTGAGGGTGGGGTAAACCTAGCCTAAAAAACATACCTGTGTATGGTTGTTCAAATATTTCCATAGGGCAATATGAGCTCAGTTATGCCTAGATGCTCAAATTATACACCAGCTTTAAAATAAGAGTGAGCTAAAAAGAAATGAGAAGCAGTGACTACATCTGGATGTGCACAAGGCATTTGAACGGTAAATCATGGCTATATTTAGTCCAAACATTAAAACGATTCAAATTTGGCCCTAACTCCATTAATTAGATTGAAATGGTGTTCTCATCTCAAGTCACAGTCAGAGTAAGTAGATCAGATCAGATCAGAAAGATTCCCACTAGAACGTGGATGCAGGCGGGGGTGTCCCCTGTTGCCTCTACTTTTTGGCATTAGTATTGAGCCGTTCACACAAATTTTCAGAGACGGTAATGACATAACAGGAATCGTAATGAAGAACAAACTGTCACTGTAAATGGATGACGTGTTACTATAAACGACGGACACCCATATCATCAATACCAAGCTTAAAAAGACTTATTTCAGAATATGGATATTACTCTGGATATAATGGGAATGTGGGTAAAACAGGCAATGGATGATAATTACAACATTCCACAAAGTGTACAAAGTCAGAGTGCATTCAAATGGCCTAACAAAGGTATTACATATCTTGGAATATATACTCGACCATCTTCACTAAATTTATATGATGTTGATACAATAAAATACTCCAGCGCATT
>KV751367.1:472251-483066 GCA_001698575.1 Mola mola | reverse complement strand
AAATTTGAATATTGTGATTTTTAAAAAAATATTATATATTGAGTTATTTAAAAAAAAAAACAACTAAATATTTTCTACACTCATTACATGTAAATTAAAATCTTCAAGCATTTTAGTATTTTAATTTTGATAAGTATTGCCTGCAGCTCAAAAAATTAAAAAAAAGCCTTACATAATCAATAATGAACATTTCCACAATATCCTGATGTTTTGATTTGATTTGATTTTTTTTTAGATGCACTAGTGGGCTCTTACCTGTACAAAAACAATTCAGTTTCAGAGGGGGAAAAAAAGACTGGCATGAATTCAATACCTGATGTGTTTTTCTTCCCAGCATATCTGCATACTGAATGATCAAGCCAAGGAGAAGTACAGAGTGTGATCATATGAGGTGCTGAAGTGGTGAGCGATTTGGTGAAGACTAGGACCACTGTGATGACCCTCCTTAGCTTTCCTGTGTTTTGAATCTTATTTATTTTTCTACGTGTAAATCTACAAATGTAACATGTGGGCTGTAAATAACTTCATGAAGGTTTGATTTTTCCACACTATTAAATACATGGGATCAAACATGTATATGATGAATATTTATGTTGTTCATTTATTTAATATCTTATGTATATATTATCAGTCTGTCAATTGCAGCCTAGCCTGGAGATCGCAAAATGTTCTGGCTCAGCGTATCAGATCTCAGGCTACTCCTTCATTTTCAATAAGCTGTCACTCAATTTAAGTAGCTGTTTGTCCATGTTTTTCTTTTGAATTATAAAACACACAAATGTCATTGTTATGCCTTAAAATGGCTGACTTGTACGTACGTGTAATGTACGGTATGTTTTATTTAATGCTTTGACTGAGGACCTGTTGCAATACAAATCCTGTTTCATCCTGTGATCTTGTTTTTATTCTCTGCTGCACTTTGACACAATCTACTTTTAGCCACATTCAATAAAAATACTCTTTCCATTCGCTGTCATTCTCAAAATAATTTTGTATTTCCATTCATGACAGGGGTTAGTGAGAAATTAATCTAGTGACCTTAATGATATATAGTGTATCTCACAAAAGCAGAATATCACAGAAAATTTATATTTCAAAAGTTACACTTTAATATATTCTATATTCATTACACAGAAATTGAAAAAGATCAGACTATTTTGTTTCAATTTTGATAAATATGGCTGATACAGTAAAATATTAAGGTTTTACTTTGAGAAATTCAAATTTTTTTTAATTTTCTGAGCTAAGGCACATAATTATTAAAAGAGTAAAATGCTTTTTAAATAAATGTTAAATTAGTCTAGAATATAATAGACATTTTGAATATGTTAAAAAAAATGGATGGAAAAAAACGATTTTCTAATTTATTTGAACAGTAGCAGCTAACAGGCTAATTGTGGCTAATGCGGAAGTTCGTCGCGCACTGTGACGTTAAAGTTGACGCTACGTTTTGATGACACAGTGCTAACGCCGTCATGGAACTAAAATAGTTGTAGCTACTTGGGGAACACCGGGTTTATATGAAACTGCCACCTGACACGTCTTAGCCAGAGCGCAACGCCGTCAGTGACATTGCTTGACACACTTGGTGTGTTGCTAATATTAGCCTTAGCTTTGTTCTAAGGGTTAGCGTCGCGTTTCACCTTGTGACGTGAACTCCGGGCAGCTGCGGCTTCTTCCAGTCTTTACAGTTTTGACTCTACTGTACTTCGGATTTAATTGGAATTTACTAAATGCGCGTGCGAGAGCAGCAGCTTTCTGCAAACGCCGAGACCCAACCATGCATAATAGAGAGGCGACGACTGCCGTTTTGAAGCAGTTTGACATCGGAGACAAGTTCTCGTATTTACCGTCGCTGCCCAAAGCGTCAGTGCTGATCCCGCTGTTTGTGAGGAGTGGACGGCTGTACACGCTGATGACCGTACGGTCAACAGAGGTAACGCCACCGGGCGAGTGATGTCTCTGCTGTATAACTCGGCTTTTGACCGGCTCGTGCATGTCTGCAGCTGAGGACCGGCGGCGGGGAGGTGTGTTTCCCCGGTGGGAAGAGAGACGTCAGCGACAGGGACGACGTGCACACGGCGTTGAGAGAGGCAGAGGAGGAGATAGGCCTGCCGCCTGATGACGTCCAGGTGGTGTGCAGCTTGTTCCCCATCATCAACAAGGTAGGAGCGTGAAAGAAATCCTCAACGTCAGGGCATCTTTTTTGTTCAAAGTTAATGCTAAGGATGCATCAATATGGAAATTTTGGGTCGATACCATACCGATATTTAGAATAACATTTCCGCCGATAGTGATACAGATACCCAGTTGTGTAATGAAGAAATCCTTTATATGTGTTCAAAATAATAGCAGTCCAACATGGCTAACCAGATCAATCTGTGTTTTCGGTAGAAATTATATTACTACATGGCAAATGATTTACCAGTAGGTGTAGTAGAGTCATAGAAAACCAACAGACCCAACATTCATGATATGCATGCTCCTGAGTCTGTGTAATTGAATAATTAACTGGAAGGGACATGTTCAAAGTAATAGCAGTGTAGAGTTCAATTAGTGAGGTCATTCATTCTGTGAAGAAACAGGTGTCAATCAGGTGGCCCTTATTTAAGGATGAAGCCAGCACATGTTGCACATGCATTTCTCTCTGAAAACCTGAAAAAAATGGGTCGTTCCAGACGTTGTTCAGAAGAACAGCGTGCTTTGATTAAAATGCTGATTGGACAGGGGAAAATGTATAAAGAAGTGCAGAAAATGATAGGCTGTTCAGCTAAAATGATCTCCAATGCTTTAAAATGGAAAGCAAAACCAGAGAGACGTTAAAGAAAACGGAAGACTACCATTCGAATGGATCGAAAAATAGCCAGAATGGCAAAGACTCAGCCAATGATCAGCTCTAGGGTGCTCAAAGACAGTTTGAAGTTACCTGTAAGTACTGTGACAATTAGAAGACGTCTGTGTGAAGCAAAGTCCAACTGTTAAAAAAAAGACATGTGCAGAAGAGGATACAATTTGCCAAAGAACACATCGACTGGCCTAAAGAGAAATGGCAAAACATTTTGTGGACTGATGAAAGTAAGATTGTTATTTTTGGGTCCAAGGACCGCAGACAGTTTGTCAGATGACCCCCAAACACTGAATTCCAGCCACAGTACACAGTGAAGACAGTGAAGCATGGTGGTGCAAGCATCATGATATGGGGATGTTTCTCTTACTATGGTGTTGGGCCTATTTCATACCAGGGATCATGGATCAGTTTGGATATATCAAAATACTTGAGGAGGTCATGTTGCCTTATGCTGAAGACGAAATGCCCTTGAAATGGGTGTTTCAACAAGACAATGACCCCAAACACACCGGTAAGCGAGCAGCATCTTGGTTCCAGACCAACAAAATTGGAGTTATGGAGTGGCCAGCCCAATCCCCGGACCATAATCCGATAGAAAACTTGTGGGGTGACATCAAAAATGCTGTTTCTGAGGCAACACCAAGAAATGCAGAGGAATTGTGGAATGTTGTCAAATCATCCTGGGCTGGAATACCTGTTCACAGGGTCAAGAAGTTGGTCGACTCCGTGCAACACAGATGTGAAGCAGTTCTCAGAAACCGTGGTTATATAACCAAATATTAGTTTAGTGATTCACAGGAATGCTAAATCCTAAAGATTTTTGTCAGTTTATACAGTAAATATTGGAGTTTGTAATGAAAAATGAAGACACTGCTATTTTTTTTTTTAACAGCCCAATATTGATTTTTCTTTTTATGCAATTAAAATATTGATACATTTTTCTTCATGTTTTGATGTAGAATAGAATGTGCAGTGTCCCCAACACATGGAAATAAAAACTATTATAATCATTATGAGCTTCACTCACGTTTTTAAACACACTATTATTTTGAACACAACTGTAGCTGCAGCCAGGTGAAGGACAGTGGATGTAGCCAGTGCAAAATTAATGAGAAACAATAGATTATTGGCCACCAATACTGATGAATGCAGCCCTTTTTCGCCAATATCAGACGACAACCTTAGTACTGGTCGATACCTATATTGAGCAGATAAATTGGTGATTCCCCGTGAATACCCCACTCTTTTCACAGAGCGGACTGCTGGTGACCCCGGTGGTTGGCTTTATAGAGGAGTCATTCTGTCCCTGTCCAAACCCAGCTGAGGTCAGTGACGTCTTCTCAGTCCCTCTGGACTTCTTCACCCGTGAGAAGAACCACCATTCTGCCTACAGCGCTGCTGGGATGGTGGGGCTGATGCACTTTTTCCTCTTTCTGGACCCTGATTCAGGAAACCAATATCACATATGGGGACTGACCGCCGTGATTGCAATACTGGTTTCTACTCTCGCTCTCAGGAAAAAACCTGAATTTGACGTTGGCTATGACACCGATGATCCGTTGTCCTTCTTCCAACAGGTTCTACATCGAAAAATTAGTAAACTCTGACTGCCTGATTTCCACTTAATGGTATTGCTGCGTATGTAACAGAATTTATCTCCTGAATTAACTGTGACGATAAGCGGTAGAAAATGGATGGATGGACAAAAGTTCACTGTGAAAATTTGAAAGAATCGAATCGATGCGCTTACATTTTTATTAATTCATTTAATGTAGCAGCAGGATTACAGATATAAACAAGACTATACAAATGTCCAGACCAAGGCAAAGTACATGTTAATAATAGTTCAGATGTATAACACACTGGGATTGACCTTCTTCCCACCTGCAGGGTCTTAAGGCTAGATACTAAAGCTCAAGCTACATAGAACAGATAAAACAGAACTGTTGGAGAATGAAATAGAAAGCGAACTAGGAAAAGTGAGAAAACCAATTACACACAAGATACAGCTCACACTATTGGCAATTAACAGTTAATTTATCATGGTTGCTCCGGTTGATCAAGCGTTTCACAGCAACAATAGTAATGTTGACAAGCACATCAACACAAGAACGTTCCCTATAAAACAGTCTCCACTGTCTCATCCCTTTTACCTCATGTATAAATCTCATGAGGCATGAAGAAGAAAAAAAACATTTTCAACAGAAAATAAAGTTGACAATTCACTGGTGCAAGTATTATGTCGCGAGCACTCACTCTTGATATCTTGCGATTGATTTCCACTACGAGCTTCGGTTATTCTTGTGGTTAGAAATAAAATCACTGAAATGTCTCCTGATGTTAAACAGTCCTCAAGAATTCAAAGAAGATGGAGCAAAACAGTGGCAAAAAAAGGGACGCCAGTAAACACAGCAGAGTAACAGTTAAGTTATCAAGGCACACAAAGTTCAGTTGAAAGCATCACAATTTAAATTCAAGATACCCCTGCAGTATATTTCACATTTAAATATACATGGATATTACATGACTGACAGACAAAACCTGTAATGTTTTGTGTGCTATCTTCACCATTGAGTTCATGTTTCGTAACTGTTTGTTTTTTTTTTCCCCACATGTTCGTGGCCATCAAAGAGTCAGACTGAGCATCCTGGATTGCTCGAAAATAAATGGGTGGACGTGAAAACGTGAATTTACACCACAATCCGAGACAAAACAATCCGACAAATGTATAGTGATAATAATGACATTTGGTGCCACCCCACCCATCCCGTCTGCCTCAAAATATATGTTCTCTAAAACTGTAGTTGGTCCGATGTTAAATGTAGAGCGAGCTCTATGTTCACGCCTTGACGTAAAACTTACATTCATGAAACTGAAGTCACAGGTTGGCTTTCTGTGTTGGTATGGCTTGATGAGGCATTTCTGTTCTGCACTTCTGCAAACGTCATGTGCTCTTAAACTCCCCTACCCAAGAGGAAAGGAATGCTTGGAAACATCACTACTGCGCGCTAACCTGACCTACACTTAATGGATGATTCAAAGTGCCATTTGTGATGCATGGGGGAAAAAAAAAATAAATAGAAAAAGAGACCTATTATATAACCTATTATGTTATACAGGTTGGGTAAAGTAAATAGTGAAAGGATAGAATTTCAATATTTGCTTGTTGTCAATGTACAGTTCAAATGTTCATTCAGTCATAAACTCCACAATAAACAATAAACATGTCAGGGAATCATACCAGCAATGATATTCTGTGCTATGAGGATAAACGTTTAGTTTTACAAAAATACTCTACATTTGGATGGATACAAAATTCTAAAAAAGATAAGTTACTTTAAAATGGATCACTAACAGCCGCAAAATAGTATGACTATGAAAATGTAAACAAATGCATATTTACCAATGTGTTTCTAAAATTTGAGTTATTCTAAAAGTTGGCTTTCTTTTTGATAATGCCAAATTAACTACTGTTGTAGATATGGAAAGCGCAGCTGTGTTATTTTGACTCAAAAAAAAAAAAAAAATTGAGTAATGTAATAATCGTTTCAAATTGGTGGAAATGTTAATGAGATGAATCTGTAAAACAAAGTACCATTAACATATCTTTGATAAAACTTGTATTTGAACAAAACAACACGCTGAATTGCTATCCGTGATTGAGCTGCATAATTTCAAAGAGTAAGTACAAACAAGTAAACATATGAGGATGAGTGAGACAAGATGACGATTTACAACAGGAGCTTTGGTATGCCTGGGTGCATTCCAGTCTGACCCCAAAACAGCCAGCTCTCTAGACTCAATTCTTCTTCAGAACTAACAAACGATGTGAGTGCTATTGATATAAGTATAAACTGTTAAGGTATTAACATCACATCAGAAGTGCCCATCACTCCAGTACATAGCACCATAGATAGAATCAACATGGCGGTCTCTATGTAACAGAGATTTCGTCTACCAGTGAGCCCCTGTTCAGAACACAAGGGATGGGTACTGGATGCCAACTTTACATGGTGCCAGCCTGGACACGATACCAACACTGACACAAAACTTAAATATTTAAACACAACACAAGGTAAAACGATCTCGACTGACAGATTGAACAGCAAATAATACAAATAGTAATACGATGAAAATCCTTCATTTCAAACACACAAAATAATTGAATCAGTATTTTAGGTATTTTGTCAGTGTGTAAAACAAACCAACACTGGAGAATTGCAATGCTTTTGAGGGAATGCCTATTTTTTTTTTTGACAGATTTGACTGGACCACTGAGGTTTGATACAAAGAGGAATTCAACAGTGAGCAGACATTCTATACAAAGTTGTCCTAGACCTCAAAAATACTCAGACATGATGTGATAAAAATGCATTAAGATGTTTTTACCGTTAAAAAAAAGACAACTGCCTTATTTTTTCTCTCTTTTTGTGATGTTATTTTTTTTATACTGGACTTTTACAAGTACAAATTCAATTGGGTCAGCAGAGCGTTGTGGACGGATTAAGGATTAGCTAGAGGTTATAAAGTGCTTGAGAAATGTTTAAAAAAAACCACACAACATTCCATTTTACTAGTGGAAAGTTTTTTCCACGTAAAATTGGTAAACGTAACCAACTTCTTCAAAACAAACAAAAAAATAAACACACTATAGTATATCATTAAATCCTGGAATTTTCACCAAGAAAGCTTCTACAAACCCAGTGATGAGGCCTGAATGCATGACAACACTGGACAGAGGCCAAAATGAAAGGCTAAGTCACATTATTTACTAGGATGAATCTCATTTACAAGTGTTTAATTGTCCTCTCTGCATACAAATCACCTGGAATATTAGAATTTCAGTGAGTTTCGTAGACTAACCAGTATCGTACTTGTCTTTTGAAAACATACTGTACTTAATTTATTCTTAGAGCAGATTCTTATCAAATTGGTGACACACACGAGCAGATTGTTAATTAACTGCAAGAAATCTCACATCATCACTTTCAAAAGAACTTTAAATTGAGTGTTTGAGACAACATTTCATTCCTGTTTTTATGTCAGATAATGTCACCCACCTTTCCATGGATGCTCCACATGAAAAACCACCAACATCACACTTACAAAATGAGATTCAGCCTGTTTGTCTTTACTTATGTGCAATCCATTATTCACTCCATGGCTGGTTGGTTTATTTTACTGACTGCTCTTACACTTACCTATATAAAATTACTTTTCCCCTGTCTCCCTGTCACTCACATTCTTCATCCCTTTCCATTTTTTTCTCCACCAAATCTGTTTTTAATCACCATCTCTTAGGCTCACATTTCTTAAAACTCATAAAAAAAACACAAAACAGAACAAAAAGCACTGCATTTTTGAGACTTATGTATAAAGCAGTTATTACAGGCCTCTCTGATCCTGCAAGAGGGGTAATAACAAAGGCGGATTCATCAATTCAAGGTTAAGGGATGTATAATAGCTATAATTCATTATAAATATTCTGTAAAAACAAGGAGTTACGTGATCATAGTTTGGGTTTTGCAGTTGTGTAAAAGGGTCTTTTAATTTTTAAATATTTAAGATTTCTTGGGTTTTATGGTACTAAACTCCATACACTGCCATTCTGCTTGTTGTAAGGATGTATACCTTTCAGCTACATATCATTTACTGGCATTACTGCCAGCATGGTCCAAATATTGATCACTGGTTCTGCAGACTTTCCAGTATTTTATCCATGTTGGGTGATGCAGATATTGATGCCTGCAACTGGTTCTCTAAGCTACTCTGTATCTGTGTCTGCAGATTAGTCTGCATTGGAGTTGGCAGGCTTGGTTCAATGGAGGCCTGTAAACTGGCCTGCAGAGCTGTTTGTGTGTTTGTCTGCATTACATTTTGTAGCCCAGTATGCATGGCACTCTCTAAGCTGGACTGCATTTGTGCCTGAAGGGTGTTCTGTAAGCTGCTATGCATTGTGGCCGCCGTTGAGGGTGCAGCTTGGGACATGGGCTGGTCCAAAAGAGGCTGCATGTGACTGGAGTTCTGGGGCTGGCTCTGAGCTGGCAGGGTCGGTCCAGACGAATTTAGCAGCTGAGGTGAATCTGGTTGGAAAACAAAGTGGAAATAATCAATGAACAGCGCCTAAAGGCTCTGGCAGTGGCAAGGGGGCAACTCAGAAAGCATTTGGAGATGTACAACTCAAGAAATCAACACAAATCAAAATTATCTTACCATTCTGTATGCCAAACACAAACAGGTTAGTCTGTCCTTGTGGAGTCACATCCCCTCCCACTGTTGTCTGGAAAAGCTGCTCAGGGGGCTGCTGACCAGGATTTGCTACCACACCCACACCGCTACGAACCACAAAGATGGTTGTGGCCGGGGATGGAGCCTGACTGTTAAGCTCCTGTGAACCAATATTGCCCTGCAGGCTAGAGAGAGATGTCTGTGGCAAGAACAGCTCCACAGGTTGACTACTTGAGATACCGCTGGAACTTGGACCCACTTGCATTGGCTGCTGTTCCTGGAACAGACTCTGTCGTTGGTTCTCAGTGGATGCTGAGTTGTTTTCGGTTGAACTCTGATCTTGGAAGGACATGGGCTCTGCTGGGTCTGGCTGCGAGATTCCCACACTGATGCCCCCTATAGCAGAAGGACCTTGGGCCTGAGTGCTAAAGAGAATTGTTGGGGGGATAGCCTGCGGGCTTAGGTCTGTGGTGCAGAGAAGCAGACCTGTCTGCTGCGGCTGGGAGAGCTGGCTCTGTGAGACAGGGTTAGCTTGTGATTGGTTTGGGATACTTTGGAACAAGGTGCCCTGTTGGCCCATTGGAAGCTGTGGTGGCTGTTGTTGGTTCTGCTGCGGAGACTGCTGCTGCTCCATCGGGGTACTCGGGTGCTGTATTTGGGAAAGCTGAGCTTGGGGTTGGTTCTGAAACATAGCAACAGACTGGGGTTGGTTGGATGTCTCCATGGAGGAAATGAATGCCAGCTGCTGTTGCTGTTGTTGGGGCTGAGGGTTTGGGGATAGGTATATGGTTGACCCTGCTGACTGTTGCTCTGAGTTGAGAGTGCCACTCGTTAGCACAGTCATTGTATTCTGCAGCAAGGCAGCCTGGACCTGCTGTTGGGAGCCCTGGGTCTCAGCTAGGGGTCTGGGCGACTGGAAGAGTTGTTGTGGGGGAGATGTATGGGGTGGAGGCTGTGTTGGGAAGCTAGTCTGGATGGTGAGCAGATCTCCAGCCTGCTGAAGGAGGGACACTGGCTGTTGTACCTGGGGGGAGGAGTGAATCTGGGGCTGAAGCAACTCAGCCTGTAGCTGTTGCTGTAAATTCTCCAAAACCTGTTGTTCCTGCAGTTGTTGTTGCTGTTGCAAGTTGCTCAATGCTTGATTTTGTTGCTGCTGCTGTTGTTGTTGTAGCTGGTGTTGTTGTAAATTGGTAAGTATTTGATTTTGTTGTTGCTGATCCTGCAGTTGGATGTTGTTAAGGACTTGCTGTTGCTGATTTTGTTGCATTTGTTGCTGTTGCTGAATATTCTCAATGATTTGCTGCTGCTGTTGCTGCTGAAGTTGGTCTGGTGGCTGTAACATTAGTTGTTGCTGGATCTGCATGGTACCAAGAACCTGCTGCTGTTGTTGCTGTAAGTGTTGTTGAAGTTGATGATGCTGTTGAAATTGCTGTTGTATTTGCTGTTGTTGTTGTTGTTGTTGTATCTGTAGCTGTTGCTGTGTTGAGAGTGAGTTATCTGTGGTTCCCAGTCTAAGGCTATTCATATTTTCCTGGACGTGCTGTTGAAGAGAGTCTGCCGAAGGTGTGGGGCTGTACAGAACAGAGCTCAGCTGCTGCTGGGCTACAGCTGCCTCCAATACCTGCTGGAATGTGGTGTTACCTCCAGCCTGTAGCTCCCTCACTGCCCTCTCCAGCTGGGCCACCCCTTCCTGTGGGAACATTGGAACCTGTGACTGTTGCGGCTGGGGCTGGGGCGGA
>KV751367.1:443824-472108 GCA_001698575.1 Mola mola | reverse complement strand
GAGACGGAGTAGCCATATGGGGCATTGCCACAACTACAACTCCTCCACTACTACTGGAGCTGTCAGGAGCCAGGTTTTCCTGAGGGTCTCTAAGGAACTGCTGTGGGACTTCAGGTGTCACGGGGGGAATTGTAGTATCTCCTGATACTGGGAAGGCTGTTGGAGGGGGTATTTCTTGCTTTTGTATAGTACCAAGAGACTCCAGGCAAGGGAAAACAGCGGGCGCCTGGGGAAGATCCACATCTTCAGGTTGTAGAGGCATTGGGCTCTGAAAGGACTCTCCACCTGGATGGGGACTAGAGCTGAGCTCAAGGGTCTGTTGGACTACGACAAGAGGGTCGGCCGAGGGCTAAGAAAGGGAAAGGAGGAACCAAGATGTTACCATCTGCAATTCAGTAGTAAATCTTTTCTCTTTCTTGAAAATGAATGGTGTCTTACCTTAAAGATATCCGTGGATGGTGGATTGCTTGAAACTTCCATTGGTGTGTCCTCTTGCCGTTTCGAAGACTGATCAACGCAATCACTTCGCTCAGAAGATATAGATTTCAGCTGGTCATCAAATATACACGGCTTGAGCAGGGAGGTTCCCTCTGTTTTTACTGTCCGGACATTTGAGTTATCAGCTGAGGGTAAGATTTGAAACACAATACCATTTTTTGTGTGACAGACTATGCACAATAAACACATCTATGTCTTCAGCTTCATGTTAACTCTTAATGGTGCATTGTGTCTGATGCTATAATGTAACTGTAAGTTTGGCATTTTAAAAATACTGAAAACTTTCATTTACATGCATCTGCTGTAACCAAAACAAATTCACGATATTGATATATATATAGCCAAAGCAGGTAGCATTTTTCCTCATATGTTCACAGTATTTTAAAATTGTGATCATGTTAGCCATAAGCATGTATTTATTATCTATTCCTCTTGAGAGATTTAATGTTATAGTGTAGAATTAATACTAAAACTGGTCTTTACTTACAAACACAATATCCACATGAGAGCTAAAGGTTTCGAACTACATAACCTCTGTGATTGAAAAAGCGACTGTACCTGAGTCTGGAACATAAGTGAAGGTCTGTGCTTCATGAGATCTACCGGCATTGGTCATTACAAAGATTCCCACAGACACAGGAGAAGTGATTGACGGGTTATGGAACTGAGGGACTGTCACTATTAAATGGTTCTGGAAAAAATATCCAAAAATACGACTGCATTTAAACCAAAATATCATGAACAGTAGAAGATGGCAAGTTTGACAAAATGATTTATATTATTCAAGAAGAAACAGATGGGTGTGTGAATCTCTCAGTAGCATATACCTGATGGAAAAGGTCCATGTCAATCTTAGCCTCAGCTTGCCAGGAACTGTCATCTACAAATAAAACAAGAAAATTCTCTTTCAATTTTCCCTTCCAGTAGAGGTTTACATACAGACACCCATTGTCACAACAATTATTGAGATACACCCCAGTACAACAACAAGCTAGCTACACCACCTGCAATGTTCTCCTGAAAAATAACTTTGGTTCCTTTAAGGAAGTTCTTCCCAATGATAAAGACTTCCTCTCCTCCTCTTACTGAGCAGCTGTGAAGACTCTTCTTCAGGATCTCTGGCACTCCTGCTGGCTGGGCTGGAGAATGACAAGGGAATGAAACAAAACTCACATGACATCTAGGTTTGGAAAACAGAAACAGAGAAGAAAGTTCTCTCTTCCAATGAGACCGAAACATTGATGCCAACGTTCGTAAATGTTATGTACAATCACTGGAAACATGCCATTTCCTGGCTTTTAAGTCTCACACCTGTTTCCACTGTGAGAACAACATAGATTGTTTAACTGATGTTATGCCTGAACTACTCACTGCAGAGGATGGGCGATGAGGGGACTTGTAAAGTAAGGAATGATCCATCAGCTTGAGGGATGCTGACTCTGAAGGCCAGTCTGGCACGTGTGCTCTTCTTCTTGGACCCTGCCACCCCAATACGGGCCTCCACATCAGCATTACGCAGTTTCAAAATTCCTACACAGTCCACGCTGTTGAAACAACAAAGGTGAATGTCTGACAAGCTCACTAAATATCTTGAGTATTAACCATACACAAATTATCTACAAAACATGGCAACCCCTTACGCAAGTTTCATCTCATTGCTGGGCTCCAGAGGGATCTCAATAACAGTAGTGCCCTCTATGTCCACCTCCTTGCAGGCAGTGGTGTTGCGTCCTGTCACTCTGCAAGCCTGGTAGAATCCATGAGGCTTCACTCTGCCTGCATCATTTGCTACAAACACCTGGAGCACAACTGGTTCATTCACACCCTCCAACTGGGAAGGAAAAAAATAAAAAATACTTCAATAAATTGACTCATTATAACCGAAAACATCACACCATTCAGAAATAATATTATTGTTAGCTCAGAGCACATGTTTTGTATTTTCCCTCTGTCTAAAAGTAGTGTGTGACCATCTTCCTGAAACCTTGACAGTGGGGAATCCCTGCTGTGTGCGGTCTTTGACAGAACCTCTGCTGCCCTCGGTCAGATAGCGAGCTCTGTGCTGGGTCTCTGGTTGCACAAGGATCTTTAGCTCCTTCCCATCACTCCTCTGGGGGAACTGAACAGACAAAGATCCACCCTTCACTGCAGTCCCTGATTCAAAAGAGCTGCAGGGTAACAAAAATCATATGATGACTTCAATAGAACTTTCAGAAATTCAATTACCACAGACAAAACTAAATTAAATAAGCTTTACTACAGACGTACTCTTAAGTTAAAATGCTGTCAGAATGTGAGTAGTACAAGGATAACCCCACCTGGCCTTGGGACTGGTTTTGTCTGTGCCCAGCTGGGATAAGACAAAGTGAGGGGCCTTGGCACTGTCAGCATCAAACACATCCATGCTGTCCTCAGGCTTGGGACCTGGACGCTGGCGTGGGGTACGTTTTCTAGACTTGCGTGGCACCTCTGTGTTGTCATTGTAGGAGATGGAACTGATCAAGCTGAAGTTGGAGAGTGAGTCATCAGCCCACATGCTGCTGCTATGCTCCGAGTCTGGACCCGGTGGACCACAAACAGTATGCTCCTCTTGGCAAGACATCTGGCTGTCATCAAATAGATCTTCTGGTGGGGGGGATATGTTCAACGCAGGCCTCCGTTTTGATGGGGTGTTCTGAGCCTGCTGGACTCCTAACCCTGACAACACTCCTGATCCTATGTCTCCTGTTGCAGTATTTGTTCCACTGTTGCATCTGTTGGGGGCAGATACAGCATCCTCCATGCTCTGCGCCTTTGAAGCTCCAGCTCCATCCCCTCCAGCTGAGTGGACATGCTGAGGAACCTTGAGATGGTCTGAGGATGAGGTAACGGAGCCAGTAGATGTGGCTCCCACAGCCAGGGAGTTGGTGGCAGAGGGACTGGAGGTGGAAGAGGTGGCATCTGCAGTAGTATATACAGGTACATAAGTTAGTGCAGATGTTCAGCACAGAGTAGGCTAGCAGTCCCATTCAAGCATCTGAATTTGTGCATGATTTGTATTGATTTCCCCTCTTCCCAACTCTAATTTCAACAGATTGTTGTGAGCTATATGCTCTCACTATGCATGCGAGAGCTGTCAAGCATTGATCAAACATTCTGAAGTTAAAGTTGAGAAGGGTTAGGATAGGTCCCACAATATTGATTCCTACAAAAACTTTCTCTATTCAAATCAATGTGAAAAAACTGACATGCTTTGTTTACAAAAACAAAAGCAAGCTACAAATTTTTACATACACATTGCCAGAAAGAAACATAACAAAATCTGGTCAAACTTTCTTGTACAGCCAAATTTGCAAGCTGGTAATGTGGCACCAAATTAAATTTGCCAGGGTTACAGTACAGTTTATGCAATGTGCATTCAGTAGTATACAGTAGTTTGCGCATGCCAATTGGAGGATTTGGTTGGGACTGAGCGTAGCCATGGAGACAGAATAAACAAGCCTCTGACCTATGGAGCAGTGAACTGCAGACCATTTTATATGCAGACACTCCCTGCCTCAGAGGGAACTTCCTGCAATAAAAACGAGACAGCCAATGAGCAACAAGAGAGCTGATCATTCAAGATTCAACTTCTGTCAATGAGTAAATTGGATGAGTTCATACACTGAATGAATAAGTTTTGGAACTTGATCATTTCTAGACATGTTGAAGCATTTGTATCTTGTTTATGATCTAAAAGAGTACTTATGCTGTTTGATCAGCAATGTTAAGGCCGGCTAGTTCTAACAATATAGTTAAAATGCCGCGTTTACACAAGCGCGCTCTCCCGCATGACTGTTGACTAGTTAGTGTGCTGGGTTAATGGACTGTGGAATCCTCTACAGCTACAGCTGATGTTTGCCTTCCTAAACCATGATCCAAGATCAGACCGTATTCATTTGGCTGCTAAATGATATTTTAAAAAGGCAGTCCAGTAATTGTTAGGGGCAACTTCACTGTTTCATAAAGAGGCAAAACCTTCGTAATTATAGAAAATGTCAGCTGCTCCCATCATAGGAGTAGATAAATCAGTTAGCTTTAAAGATAGTTTGAAACCTAATTGACCCAGTTTTAAGTGTGCATAAGAGTATGCATGAATGACAAATTTCTGTTTCCAATACACCTATTAACTTGCTGTTTATGTAATACAGACTGAGGAGCATAATGTATTGTAGCATGGATGTCTGAGATGACTGCCAAGGGACAGCACAAGGATCAGCAATACTGGTTATGTTGCTTGGGGTTTTTCCCTCAATATATATTTCAACCGCCTAAGAAGCCAAGTGGAAAACAAACAATAAGCACAAGCATCAAAGAGTAAAGAACTGCTGAATAATGAGTTAAATGAAAAAGAATGAGCTATGTTAGCATGCAGTTAACGCAAACTTAATACTAATTGAAAATTGTTGCTTAGAGTAAAGCTTTTGAGGAAAAGATGACTGTACATAGTTTTGATTACATTGAAGCTACTAAAGCCGTGTTTCCACAGCATGGATTAGCCCTGTTTAACTTGACTCTACAAACTTTGATTATTAGGTCCTTTTCTAACATTTTGTTTTCCATGGTGGATAGCACCCCTAAACATAGGAGGCATTCTTAGCTGATGTCCATAATGATGAAATATGGAAAATATGTCAGACTTTGTTATAGAAACTGTGGAATGCAGCACGACCAAAGACTGTAAAACATACAAAACAGTGTATGATAAAATTACTCTGGCTGTTTCATGTTTTGTAAGCCATAACTCCAGGGACAATCCTCTAACAGATCTGCAATGTTTTTCTTGTTTAGCATTAGTTTAACTCACTTCAAATCATATACAAGGGAAAAGAAAAGAAGAAACACAGATTATCCACAATCGCTGATACTGGAAAATGATTAAAGTACATGCAGGAAACATGGCAAGAGATTCTTAACTATGTATTTACTGAATTTAAAAGTTGGTCCACAACTATATTCTATGTTCTTCATAAACATAATTTTTCAGTCTATTGGTTTTACAGTGTAATTGTTCGGGAAAGTGTTGTCTACAATTAATATAGTTTCAGTAAGTAAGATAAGCATGCTACTGTTAGGATTATAAAATATTTTTGTTACTCAAACATCCAAAAGCACCTTTAAGGTTCACTTAACACAGACAGTCCCAACACAATAAAAATCAGTGTTTCACAATGACAATAATGGAAAAGTGACTCCAAAATATATTTAAAGATATTCCTCCACATATGCTTAATACATAAAGCATATATAAAAATCATCTTAAGTGTCTGACATTATTTTTGTAAAAATTAGAGCTCAACCGATACACTGGTTAGGCCGATATTATCGGCTGATATTGGCCTATCACAGATATCAGTATATTTTGATACTTCGGTATCGGCTTATATGTTATTAATATTGCTCAATATCAAAAAAATAGCTTTTAAAGAACACATTGCAGAAACAGGTGAGATGATTTATGTTAAATTTCCAGAGAAGGTTACTGTTTCAGTGCACTGCTGTCATTTAAGTCAGTATAAGTTTATTGTTTATCTATAAAATACTCTTCTGTTTCATATCTTTGTTACAAATACTTGATAGCCTAAGTTGAGGGATCATTGTGAAAAAATTTGTGTATAGTGACCAATATCAGTTATCAGAACTTTTTTAATCTTACCTGATATAGGTATTCGCTCCAAAAATTTCATATCAGTTGGGCTCTAGAGAAAGATAGTATGATTTCCCTATTCGTATACTTGAAATGGCACCTAATACTTCTCCCTTGTTTAAAACTCTAGAAAATGTTTTATTTTACTTTACATGTTAGACTGGCACAGTGGTGCAGTGGTTCGTGGTGCTGACTTTGCATGTTCTCCCTGTGCCTGCGTGGGTTCTCTCCGGGTACTCCGGCTTCCTCCCACAGTCCAAAAACATGCAAACTGGGGGTTAGGTTAATTGGTCACTCTAAATTGCCCGTAGGTGTGAATGTGAGTGTGGATGGTTGTTTGTCTCTATATGTCAGCCCTGCGATGAACTGTCCACTTGTCCAGGGTGACCCCGCCTTCGCCCAAAGATGCTGAGATAGGCTCCAGCCCCCCCCGCGACCCCTAACAGGATAAGCGGTAGAAAATGGATGGATGGATGTTAGACCATGATTGACAACTAAACTATTTGTGTCTCAAATCATGCTCATAACCCCCCCACCCTTAAAATTCAGCTTGTCCTTCAATGGACAGAACATTTACACGGTCGGCGATAAATATCGGAACAACCTGACATTGTCGGACTCTGAACATAACATCGTTCTACTCATGGGGGACAATAAATAAAGTTCAAACCCACCTATAAAAATTAACTTCCAAACTGTGCCATCCCCACTTTTACTTAAATGGTACCACCATAGACTCACGAGCCAGTAAAACCCCTGATAGACCCAAATTAAATCTAATACAACTGTGTCTTGTCATGCCAGCATTAAAAATATCTTAAATATCTTAAATTAAGGATATTGGCCAAATATCACAAACTCCTAAAAGAGTGAAGCTGCCCCCAGGCACTGACTTATGGCCATATAATTTCTTAACCCCTACTTTCTAGAGGAATAGTTTGGCATAGGGAAACTGATCCCAGATCATGGTTTTCATGAAATGAGCAAATAATTCACCTGAAGCCAAGGCAGCGGGGGGTGGTCCCACCTCTCCCCCACTCTTCTGGCTCATGGTGGGTGAGTTTGTCTGGGTGGACGACGGCTGAAGCTGGAGTTCTTTGGGGAGGAGGTCATATACCGACTCTGTCATAAAGGATGAGCAAAAGAATATTAATTAAATTCAGAAAATCTCAGATCAGATTTCTTCTACATTACAAGACCAAATAACTAGAAAAGATGGTCAATTTTATATGTTGAAAGTCTGTGATGGCTCTGAATTCAGTAGTTCTGTCTTAGGTTTGTTCAGAAACAGAGCCCACTGACTGCAGTTGCAAACATTTACTGTAAAATTACATTTTATTTTTAAAAAGAGAATGCTTAATTAATAAGAGATGCAGAATTTCTTTAAACTCTAAAAAATATTGCTGATTAAATTGAACCAAATTTCAAAAAGACTCAACACACAGTCAGCAAATTTTCTTCAGTAAATAATCATGTAAATGCATGCAAACCTGGTGGGACTGAAAGCAAAGTTGGGTCTTTTGACACAGAGATTTTAAGAAATGAAGTCTGCAGTCTACACACAACAGGCTGCATTTTTATGAACTACATTAGCCTCCCATGAAGCACAGCATAATAAGATCCAGAGAGACATCCCTTCATAATTGATGTCAAGGTGATTCCTAGAAGACTATAACCAGCCACTGCAACTAAACTGGAGTACACCATATTTGGATACAGATAAACCCATCATTAGTCTCGTTGCCAAGAAACAGTGATCCATCAACACTGCGACATGGATATTACAGCTGTTCATCGGCATTGCCCAGCATGTGTAATAGTTATATGATACTTAGGTATGACTTAACACCAGCAGAATGGTGAAAATGACAAGACACATGATCTTGCACTTATTTTGACATCAACAACTCTTGTCACCATAGTTTACTGAAATAACACAGTGGTCACAGCGTAAACAAACAGGAAAAAGTATATATACCTGTATATACAGTATATAAAATACACAAACATCACCTATCAGTGGGCATACAAACTATACAGAACACAACATAATCTTTACTTCAACTCTTGATTTTCCTTTTCAGAGGAAAACCAAAATGTTTATTCTAATTCAGGAAACATTTTTACTGCGGTCAATATTATTTGCTGTCCTGCTTGCTAAATACAAAGCGGGTACACTATGCACCTATAATATTATTGGGTGGCCTTGTATCCATCTAATAGTGCCATGAATTACTTTTATAACAAAAAGAACAAATACCTGAAAAAAATATTTAGCCTTTTAGCCATTCTTGGTCAGTTTCCAGACTTTATTTGAGGAGCAGAGGAGATTTTCCTTCTCTGCTGACATGAATTCTTACTTCTGGACCACCTTCACATTTGCAGCACATGGACATTTGACACATGAACCTAACTTTTGTCCTGAGAAACTGCTTCCTTTATTTACTGACAAACTGTAACCTCTGCAGTACATATCGCTATTTTGCTGTAGTCACAGCCACTCTCCTCACTGCATGAAAAAACCTATTTTCAGACACAAGCTCCTGCAAACCTCACTAAAACATGCATTTGAATGGCTGTGTAAACCACTGACATGTGCTCAAGTACTCTCTACCAAATTAATGCACATACACAAAAAGTAAAAACATGGCATCCATGGTCCATGGCAGTGTATTTATACACCTTTTAAAACTGAAAACAAAACAATAACTTTCTAAGATGTATGGACAGAAGTCCACATAATGTACTTTATTGCAGTCTTAAAGCAAAGTGTGTATGATAACCACTTCAAACCTCTTCCTCTTTCCTTTTTGGTTTGTTCATGGTGTACAGTATGGTCTTTGTGTATGGATGTGGTACAGATTGACTGGCAGTGACACCATAAACTGGCATGAAATCAGTCTTGACTTGGGATGGGCATTTTCAGTAATTTCAATATTCAAGTACTCGCAGGCTAAACTTCACTGCTCTGTTATTATCACAGCAGTATGTGCTAACAGGCTAGCAGGTGATGTGATGCAAGACTCTCTGGTTACTTCTCGTGCTTTAAGTGCACGTGGTTAAAAATCAAACCTTCTATAAGTTAAAGGCCACATATTTTGTTTTGTCCAAGTTTCAGGCCGCACTTTTCCTGCTCAAACCGGCCATGGTGCATGTAACACTGACTAAGTTCAACTTTTGTAGCCAAAAGCAACACTGAGCAGATAGGAAAATAGTAGAACGCGACTCCAAAAATAATGACATCACCAATGAGTAAGATTCAAGTACTTGAATATTCATACCCAGTGTGCTTTTACAAATACATTACAGAAATACAGAGAAATGCCCATTAACTAAGGATTGGAGAAGGTTCCCAATACCAGGTTGGATGATGTGCACTTAGTACATCAAAATTAATAAATGATGGGTTAATCAATCTCACTGTGCTGCCAGAGTGTTTGCAGGTCAAAGAGCAAAGCAGGACACGCACAAAAAAAATTAAAACTGTAACTGTCATCAAAAACAAGAATTATGAGTTTATGTCACCTGTTCACACACACACTGTGAGGGGAATATCCGATGCAAAACTGGGGGTTAGGTTAATTGGTCACTCTAAATTGCCCGTAAGTGTGAATGTGAGTGTAGATGGTTGTTTGTCCCTATATGTGAGCCCTGCGATGAACTTGCGACTTGTCCAGGGTGTCCCCCGCCTTCGCAGGATAAGCGGTAGAAAATGGATGGATGGATAGTAGGTTATCATAGCTTATTTTCATACTGCTAATAATCAATGCAAGAACAACCTAAATGATATTATAATTAATTCAGGGCTTTGAATATGCTGGTGTGCCAGATTGCCCACTGACTGACTTAAACAGTGCGCAAAACGGTGTTTGTGCAACGATTCTGTTTGGCGGTGGTGAGAAAATAAACATGTAACCAGTGGGAGTTTTACTACTATAACAATACTCGTGTTAACACATTTCCTCAGTATAAATACAATTCTCTATTTAAAAATATGACGTTGTGGTTTTAAATTAGACTGCAACAAGTCACTGATTGTCCAGGCAGTATTTCTGCTGATGACATTTTAGATGTCTAGAAAGTCTCACGAGGAAACGCTCAAACAGCCAGAATACTTTACTGTTCATCAGGCGAAAGTCAGTAATGCTGAGTAATGGCAGATGAGGGTGTTTGTTCCAAGTAAGTTCATTCATAACCTCTCAACACTCACTACTGACTACACTTCTCTTTGTCTTCTTTCACATAACATCCATGATGTTCTCTCCAGTCAGCATTTATCATCACAGAACATAAACAGTCAACATTTGGCAAGCTTGCACCTCATCCTTCTGCAACTCACTGCTGCAGATATTCATTCCAAAAACTTCAACAGCAGTGTTATAGTCCAGGCTATATGCATGTAAACAGTGTACATGTACTTTTTTTTCCGGTTGGCTTTGCATGGAAAACTTCCCTTATGATATCCTTTTGTTTAGCAATGTGTAAGCTTTTTTTTCCCTGAGGTTGGCGTGAAGGAATAAGTATAGTGGAGCAAGCCTCCATTGGTATAACAAGTCAGGCCTTCGACATCTTTAACAGCAGGACCTTGTAAATGATTACATTCACATATCAAGACTAGACATTACATGACATTGTTTGGAACCTCACCGTTCGCCCTGAGAGACACAATCCGCTTTTGGAGGGAGCCAATTTGGTCGCGGGGTTTCTGAGGCAGGTATCTGGTCCTGAAACAGGCTACAGACAGTCTAGATACTCCTCTGCTAACGAGATAAATAAATAAACACTTAAAAGGAGACACCGCAAAACAAGACACATTCTTCTTTTAATGCCGTAACAACTATTTGTCGAGAGAAATTTTATTGAAAGAAAATTTTAATGCATTTTTGTAAATCATTTGGTTGTTCCATCTTTTTAAATGTAAAGATTTTCTAATTTACGCTAAAAAATGACGAGTCTTTAGATTTTGGACTGTTAGTTAAACAAATAAAGCAATTTGAAAATTGTAAATCAATTCACATTTGTGTTGGCAAAATTATTCGTCCATAATGAAAATTGTCATTAGTAGCATCCATAGTCTCTATTTGCTTTTATAAATGCCTTATATCTGTACAAATTTATGTGTACAGCTCTACAAGTTTATGTCCAAAAGCGGGCTGTAACACACTAGCCAGCCAGAGGACAGACTTGCTTTAACTTACACTTAGAACAATGAAATTACCTCATCTCATAGCTATGCAGTGCTCACATTACTAATGCCTTAAAGGTTTGCCAAATGGCAAGGCTGCCAGTCCATTTTTATTCTTTGCAGCTGGCTTGGGCTAACATGGGGGATGACGGATGAATAGACAATCCATGAGGGCAATGTTTTCCTTGCAAATGAAGAAATATGCAGTACAAGAATGTATCTCAGTGCCCAATAATGACTGCTTTAATTACACTCGTCAACACGCAACATTATGCTCAAGCCAGCATACACACAAAGGGGCTACTCACTGCATTCAAACCACAAAAAAAAAAGACATTTTTTGCTCTTTACACCATTTCTGTTTACCTTGAAACGAAACAATACTGGCTAGTATTGGTTGGTCTCCCCACTTGATTCTCCTGACCTAATCCCTGCTTATATAACTTGGATCAATGCACCTGGTTAATAGTTTCAATGTAAGATACAAACCCAGTAACTATCAAGTTTACACTTCCTTTACATTTTGACATTTCTGAAAAAAAAAAGCCCTGTGATAAGAATCAATGCAACTGTGTAAGATGCACACGCACAACTAGACATGGATGTGTATGAGGCAGCATGCTTTTAAATGATTACTCTGGTTGAGTCTCAGGTGATTAGCAATACGCAAAGCCTAATGGATGTGTGTGCTGACATGAATACTTAAATACATAATAAATACTACATCACAAATAACACTAGAACAGAGCGGAAATATCCTTAGATATGTTTTCTAAGTTGAATTAGTTTAATCACTAATCAAGTTCACTCTGAATTGGGCATTTGCACCACCATTCTGAAAAGTCTGCATTAATAGAGCCCTAATACCACACTTCATGATGGCAACAGCTAATAAAAAAAAAAAAATGTTATGCATACTTTACCCCCCGATTTGGAAATCTTAATACAAAGATGAGGCAACTTTGACCATATATATATATATATATACACACACACAAAGCTGCAGAGAGAGATTTGGTGTGGGATAAACTGCTGCTTCAGTCAATGCGAAAGTTGAAATGTCATGTTCATTTCCTATTCAAACAAAAGTAAAAAAGTATAATATTGCATGTGATAACTGCTGTTATTAACCCTATAATTTAGTTTAGGTGCAATCAATGTGGGCGAAAAACACTGAGCATCTTTCAGCACCTGAAAATTAAATATAAGAACAAAGTTCAAACAGGTATGACTTGGGTGATAAAGGCTGGCTGTACCACATTTTAATCATATTTGACATAGTAAAGTAAATATTCAGTGGCTATTTCATCATGAGAAACACAGAAAAAAAAAAAAAAAAAATGTTATGCATACTTTACCCCCCGATTTGGAAATCTTAATACAAAGATGAGGCAA
This sequence comes from Mola mola, assembly GCA_001698575.1. Lineage (NCBI taxonomy): Eukaryota > Metazoa > Chordata > Actinopteri > Tetraodontiformes > Molidae > Mola > Mola mola. The sequence continues at coordinate 459,365 of KV751367.1, read as the reverse complement.
CTTTGACCATATATATATATATACACACACAAAGCTGCAGAGAGAGATTTGGTGTGGGATAAACTGCTGCTTCAGTCAATGCGAAAGTTGAAATGTCATGTTCATTTCCTATTCAAACAAAAGTAAAAAAGTATAATATTGCATGTGATAACTGCTGTTATTAACCCTATAATTTAGTTTAGGTGCAATCAATGTGGGCGAAAAACACTGAGCATCTTTCAGCACCTGAAAATTAAATATAAGAACAAAGTTCAAACAGGTATGACTTGGGTGATAAAGGCTGGCTGTACCACATTTTAATCATATTTGACATAGTAAAGTAAATATTCAGTGGCTATTTCAATGTATAGCAGCTTTATCCCCGACATTTTGCTGTTTTCATACATAAATGACCACTCACCTATCATATTTGGTTTGGGCCCCTTTCTTAAAAGCAAAACCCAGTTTCTCTCATTTCAGGGTAAACAAATTCAGAGTTTTATAAAAATGAGCCTCTTGTCTCTGCAGAGTTGTTCTCATACTGCATAAAAATAATTGATAGACAACAAATGGTTTGGTTTGTAGTTGAAAATACGAAACCCTATGTTCTATTAATCATTTCCAGGATCTTTCACATTTCGCATTCCTGTTACCACCCCAATATAGTGGCGCTAAATAGAGCACATGTGTGGCTTAAGTAAAACAAAGTCAAAATACAGAAACATTTTTCCAGGGAAAAAAAAAAAAAAAAAAATCAACATTCAGTGGACAGCCTCACAATCCAGCACTGCATTGTGGACAATTTTAGAACTAGTTTTGAAAAAATGATGCTTAAGCGAACAAGTCAACATAACAACCTTATACTTTATATCATGTTTGGTCCAGATTTACTTATTTTAGTGTTGCATCAGTAGAATCAGTCTCACATGCAGTGGAATCTAAAATCAATTTTTTTGTCAAAATGAAAACACTTAAAAGGGGGAGCAAGATAAGATAACAGACAAACAGTGTCATTAATCAAAGAGAAACATTTCTCTGTACGAAAGCCATTTTACCATTAGGAAAAGTACTTTTTTTAAAATGCCAATTAGATACCCCCTTCCCAAGTGTAAAAACAATTTTTCTGTTCTTTTGATTATTTCAAAACATGGAAAGATAAACTTCTGTTTTCCTACATAGGTCAACATATATCATATTTCTATGCAAATAGACAAGATTTTTTTCTTAATGATAGATTTCAATAATTGTGTTATGGAAAATGTGGCCATATGACAGGAAAAAGTAACAAAATAATGATGTGTTTGGGAATGTTTGGTGATTGCAATCTTGAATTGATAGAATTTTTCAGCGTGTATTTTAAGTGCCATACTAGGTATGCCAAGCATATCAGGTAGAGAAATTATGACATGAAATTATTTTTAATACATTATTTATTATCATCAATTTAAAGCAAAAACAATAATTATAGCCAATGTTTAGAGCCAACAATATGAACAATCACTGCTTTCACTGACTTCACAAATAGTGTGTGGTTGCATGCTGTAGAAATAGCCTTGTTTTTTTCTTCTTTATTTTAAATCTATCTCTGCTGTTACTGTATATTTTTACCTTAATACAACTGGAAAAATTGGACATATTGTTCTTTCCAATAAAGGATTTGAATTTGCAACCGTTGCATCTGAAATAACCATTAGCAAATGTATATAGAATTATTAAATATTAAATTGCTATTAACAAATTGCTGATGTACAGTAGAATAGAATAGAATAGCCAAACATGTCAACGCTAGTGTGGATGTTTTTGACAGTCTCGGAGGAAGATAACATATTTCAATTTTGTTTTTGCAATACAGGTTCTGCAAGGGTCCAGAGAGGCATGGGAAATTGAATGATACGTCTAAGGCCATTAAGTTACACCTCGCGTCCAGTGCAGTTCTTTGATGAAATTCTGTCACCTTGACCTCAACAAGAGCACACACCCACTTACTCCGATATAAATAAACTGTCACCATGTGAAACCATGTGGCAGACTCAACTGACCACTTCTGAGCCAGAGATCAAGGCGTTGTGCTAACTCAGGATTATCCCAAACCATCCCAAACAAAAAGATCAGGGACCTTCAGGTCCAAAAGACAGACAGCTAACTCTTCAATTGGGTATGCCGTTTGCTTAACACTACCCATCAATATGGAGACTACACCTATGAGCATGGGTGAAATATATAATCACAATACAATAAATCCATGACTCTCAGGTTACAGCTTTAAGAACAGTACAAGGCAAGGCCTGCTTATAAATAAAGGCCTGGAAGCTGTCAGCAGACTGACAGACAATCTGTTCACCACTAACATGTAACAGGGAGGAAAATAACCTACAACGTGCTGCCAAAAGCCACTAGGATAATAAAGGTGCAGCAAGCCGGCCAAGTTGATAACCGTTGGCTGACACATGTCCCAAGTGTATGGGTGATAGAATTCATGTTGGCACTGAAGTTTGTGGCCCTGGCGGCCTCAGTGAGCACAGTGCCAGTGTCAACAGTCTTTCTAAGAAAATAGAGAGTGGGGACAACTCTGGTCGAATTTCATCCCTAAACCAAAACAGCAGAGACACGGTCACTTCAAAATGCTAAACAATGAGGATAAACAGAACACGCACGCGCTACAATTCGTCCTTCTCTCGAGACATAAACATACACGTTAACTATCACACACTCACACACCGCAGGAACAGACCGGGATTTAGACGCTGAACCAATGAACAATGTGGTGGCTAAAGATGACTTCACGAAAATGTTTTAGCTAGAAACATGTACCAATACAGTGCTCGTACATCAGACCATTGAAGAATGACAATCCTAATCCTAACGGGCGTGATCTCTTATGACACTTATAATTAGGCGACCGAGCAGCCTAGCCTAGCCTCGCCTAGCATACCATGGTCTTCCACGCAGTGACACGGACAGCTAACAAGCCAGGTACTCACCACACGCACAAACCAAATGCAGCTAACTAACTAAGCTAGCAAAGGTAGCTAACAGCAGAAAAGAAGCTAACTCCTGTTAGCTCGCAGCCTAACATGAGCGATTAAGACATTCCTGCACCAGAACAAAAAGGGCTACTGTACTCACTTGAGACCTTATTTTGCAAAATCTTACCTTTGGAGTAGAGAGATTTCGGGGAATTAAGGTCGATATCCGAGCTTAGGAGGGATATAAAATCAGAGGGCATCGCAGCGCTTCATCGAGGGGAGGGTAAGCGGACACTCTTCAGAAGAAACGAAGTCGGCAGATTTTGGACCAGGAAATATTACGTTTTACAAGCGGGATGGTTTCACGTACAGACTACACCATCGAAACAATGTCAAAGCGACAAAAGCAAAACTTTGAATGGCAAAAACCGTTAGCAAGCACGTCTCGCGTTAGTGTGCGTGCGTCTTTACTGAGGGGAGACACAAACACACACACTTGCCTACAGTTGGTCAGCCCACCTCCCCCTGGCCCCGCCCCTGCCGCGGGGCATGCGCAGTGGCCGCGGGGACGCAGAACCTCCAATCAACAGCAAGCACAGTACTATTATTCATTTGCACGGATTGTTAATTCTGTAGGCCACTTGTATTTCATTTATTTGTGTTTGGATAAGCGGTAGGAAATGGATGGATGGATGGATTCCTTTGGGTAGATGAACCAGTTGTGACACTAAGTTGTAGCAGTTCCAGCTGACTTGGAAAGATGCTCACACCCCTCAGCCTCCCTCTGAACCTTGAATGCTCAGAGAGTTCCCGTCCTCTTTATGTTGAACTCTAATTCACCAGGTCCATCCCACAATAAAGGTCATCTTTTCATATGTCTGTCATTGATCTTGAAAAAACAAACAAACGAAGACCTTACATTTTCTATATGTATTCCATGCAAAATATTGCAGGGTAGGCAACGTAGGATTATGTATTCTCCACTAAAGGAAAAAGCGAGAAAGCGAGAAAGTAAACCAACAGTGAAGACTATTTTGTGACCTTTCATAATGATTCCATCTAGATACCTAAAGAGTCAAACTTTTTAGCGCATGAGCAAACTGAATGCTGTGCCGCATTCATGGAGGGGCAGGGAGCAGGTAAGGGCAATATTTGCAGGAATTTTAGCATGGATTAGATAGTTGAACACGGGTGTCACCAATTAATAATTGAAATTAACAGATTTTCAACCAGTTTTGTTTTTTCACGATGTGTCAGGCCATTTACTAATAAAGTTAAGCACTGTTCCTTTGTATGTACTACCCACCCTGTGATATTTCAAAGCTAATTAAGTCAGGTTTGTCAGTGTGCTGTTTTTGTGCATGTTGGCCAGCCGGAAAAAAGGCTCAGCTACTCTAAATAAAGCAAAATTCTTAATTAATCAAATCAATCAAACCTGAGTTGGCCCACCCCTTGATACATGTACAGTAGCTGCTGTATAAGAGGCCCTTTGCCTGGATGAACAAGTGTCAGCACATTCATGCAGAACAGCATCAGAGTGCCTCATACAGGATTTCAGATTTCTTTGAAGCCATGAAATACCTGGTAGCAGCGACCTCTCTATCTGCCACTAGCAGAAAGAGACACTGCTCACTTGAAGCAGCAGGCTAGTTGAATCACAATACTAGCACACAGAAACAGCACAAGTGGAACTCAAGAAAGTGGCCTAGTGTGCAGAGCAGCTGCCCACTGAGTCCGCAACAATGCTGCCACTATTGATGATTTGTGAGGGGGCAAGTAATGAACTATAAAGCAGAGACTGGATAGAGCTTCTTTGTGTTTGCCCGTGTGGCCTTCACTGTTACAATTTTCCACTTTGAAACCATTTAAAAATATACAAATTTGTCAGATTTTTATATACTCAGTCAGCTGTCAAGGTTTTTAATTTCTTTAGGTGAGGTGTTAAACACAGAAGAGCATTAAGGCCACTTGTGAAAAAAGATATTTAAGCTGGGGGAATGTATAATAAAATATTTGAAATTGAAATTAAAAGTACCTTTTTTTTTTCTTTTGTTCTGACTTTAATCCTAAAATCCTTACCTTAAACTCATAATTCTGACATTTGTCTCAGAAATGATTTATTCAGAAGTACTTAGAACTTTAAGAAACACATTTTGTTTTCCCTGAATTGTGAAACAAAAGAAAGGTCAGGATTCTGAAAGGAAAATAAAAACACGTGACCCAAATCTTCCTCTGTAGTTATTGGGAAATACAACTTTAATAATTTCTTGGAATGATTAATAGAATGACTCATGACCTTTTATGAAGCAAATTCATTTTATTCCAGTGTAAAGTGCTTCAAAACCATTTCTATTGTATGTCCAAAGAACGAATGGACCAGTTTCAGAATAGATAAAGCACAAGTGTTTGTAATTTTCACTTTATTTATTTATTTTATGTGCATTTGCAGTCTTGCTTTTCCTTTTATGATACATTGAAATGTATTTGTATGACAGGAGAATTAAACCATTGTTTGAATTCAGGCAGTGGGGACATAGAAAAGAGGATGCTCACTGAGAAATGGGGAAGTAGCCTACCCCGTTTTTCCTTGATCCACTCTTCTCACAAGTCCCAGTAAGCTTCCTCTGATTTGATTTAAGTTCATTTAAAACATTCGACTAACAATTAAGAATTAAGTAGGTATGCATAGCCTTAGCAGCTCGTCAAGGCATACACTCATGCTTTGAATAAAGGCTTTATTGTTTTTCACCTCTTTGACTGACACTAGTAGTAATAAACAATAAAATACTATTTTTTTTTTTTTTTTTTTAAATGCCAGCCTCAGTTTCCCAGAAGGCTATTCGGCCATCGTCACAATGTTGTTGCGGAAGTGCCGTGGTGCCGCCGCTGTGTTTCACTGTGCAAGCAGTTGCTGTCATTGCTCTTTCACAGCAGATATTCACAGGTTTAGTGTGTGTAGGCCGTCTGTTATAAATAAATAAATAAACGGGAGTTAATGGCGGCTCTAAAATACGCAGGCATGGACGACACGGACAGCGAGGATGAGTTACCTCCGGGATGGGAAGAGAGATCCACGAAAGATGGTTGGGTTTACTATGCAAAGTAAGTGGAATACATTTAGTCTCGCCAATTTCCACACTAGTATATCCGTTTTTTTTCTGAATTTAGCTTTCGCCCCGTTCACAACCAAATCGCTATCGGTCTGTGGCTAACACAGCCAGTAAAACAGCTAATATGTGCAGCGGTAGCGTGAATTGTAACCCGTGCAGAGCTCATGTTTCGGTGGGGTTTTGGGGTACCAGAGACATATTTAATATGAAATGTCTCTCTAAACTACAACAATCCCGAGTTTTACTTTAGTTACAATACTTGCAGTGCAATCAGAGGTTGTATATTTCGAGGCATGACTTCATGGCAGTCACTCTACTAGAAGCAGCGACAGAGCACATACTTTATGTCCACCGAGGCTCAGCGGTCCTAGACCCTCACCGAAATGGAATGGGTTCTTTCTCAGCTCATGCCCCATCTGTCCAGCAAGTCTTGTTGAAGTCAAATAGTTTTTGCGTAATTCTGCTGTCATACATACAAACAAACAAACGCTGGTGTCGAGCATCACGTCCTTGGTAGAAGGAAAAAAAATGTGAGAAGACTCATCAGTGAGGGAGAGTAGTGATCTTTTCATCAATCAATCACATTTGAATCCCACACTTGCACCCCCAAAAAGTCTGAAACACTCCTAAAGTCATTGACCACAGCATCATTTCCTTTTGTATGATATAATCAAATCATACGAAAGGAAATTATGTATTTATATAATTTCTCTTTGTGAGTGGGACTTAAATTGCTGCAATACAAATGGAGTGTGGGTGTGCTATAGCTTTATGTGTCGTGGTATTGGTGGTTTTCTGTGTGTTTTATTTTCTTTAGCAACCACTTGTAGGTTGTATTTCAGCCATGTTGTGCACAACATGTAATGTGATGCCTTGTCTGCTTTTTATCTCACATACTTGTTTCTCTTGACGTATAACAACATCCAACAAGAGATTACATGAGGATATAAGCATTTTGACTGAATCGGGTACATTCAGCCTACCGATTCTCAATAATGTGTATTGTTCTGAGCATATTTGACAATGAGAGAAGTAAAGTAAGGAACATTGCCACGATAACCTTTCCAATCCTGTTTTTTGTCTGTGTGTGCACCAACAGCCACGATGAAATGAAGACACAGTGGGAACATCCCAAGACAGGAAAGAAAAAACGTTGTGCTGGTGGTACGCTATATTCAGTTCTTCAGTGTCTCACATGTACTTTTATCTGCTTAAGGCTTTGTATGCCCTCTAATGCCATAACCATAGCTCTGCAACCAGGCATTCTTGACAAATGCCTGGTCCTATTTTCACTAACTGTTTGTCAGGGTGGCACATATATATTTTTAAATGATGTAACTCTTATCGAGGAGAAAGGAATTCATTTAGTGTCTGTTACAGAATAACTGTGTCATGTTTTTTATTTTTTTTTATTTTGTAGATTTACCATATGGCTGGGAGCAAGAAACTGATGACAAGGGGCAGATAATTTATGTTGAGTATGTAAACTGATGGTTTGACCTCTGTTTGTCCAAAAGATCGAAAGAACCAAACAATCTTATACTGTTCTCACAGGATATTCCAGACTGTGCAAAACGTCATAATGTCTCCTTTCTAATCTCAGATTTCCTCTGTCATTTTCAGTCACATTAACAAGAGGACCACTTATTTTGACCCGCGGCAGGCATTTACTGTAGAAGATGTAGTGGTGAAACCAAAACGGTATGACGGAAATACTGCTGCTCTCGACATCCTTCAAGGTCGTGACCTGTCCGACAAGGTTGTGCTCATTACTGGAGGCAACTCCGGCATTGGTGAGTTTCACAAAATCCTAACCTGCTCATGTCAGAAATCCAGTACTCAGCAAAGGGTCTTTCTGCAGTGTTGCCAGTAGGTGGCGTTGTGGTATCACTCTGTGGTAGAAGTTTGACAAGAGCATCTCCACAGCCACAAGTCTCCATCTCCCCACAACCAGGCATTCATCAACATTAGCCTCCATAACGATACACTTAGACTCAACAAATCACTTCTTAATACCAAACATGATTGTATTGAAGTTCATTAGCTGGGCTGAATTGGACGTCATTGTTAACTGTAATGAATGGTGCTCTTTTGTACCCAGCAAATGCATTGCTCACTATACAATGGTCTGGAAACAAATGTATTTCCCCCTTCCTTTATTATAAATTAGCACAAGTCGCGACCATTTGTTCAGGCTTGCTGCTTTGCTGGGGACAGATAATGGCAGCATGATGGAAATCAAATAAACACAAAATTGTTAATTGTCCTTGTATTTAAATCCTTTGTCATAAGAAAGTCACAGCAGTGTATTTGCTCTCTGTGTGTATTGTGAGACACTGTAAGGCAGCACTGTAGTACACAGGTTTACAGCAGCCAGGGGCCCCTCATGGAACAAAGAAGCTCATGAACTTCAATACCGTTGACCTTGATCTATTTTTCTCTCTATCCATGAATACATTTAAGGATGCATGTAGAGCTGCCGGTGATGTTAATTTTCATCAATTAATCTACCGAGTAGTTTCATGATTTAATCGATCAATTGTGTCATGTTAAATCAGGATATTAAGGGTAATTCTCATTATAATTTCCTACACTAGTCTTAAACCCAAAGACCCCCTTTTTTACTGTAAAAAATTACCAAGAATATATAAAATACTTACATTTATGAAGCTGGGACCAGCAATTGTTGTGACATATTTGACATATTTTCCTTTAAAAAAAAAAAAAAAGGAAAGACTTGGTCAAAACTGGCCACTAATTTCTTTTTTCCAATCAACTAATCATTCAATCGACTAAATGTGACAGCTCTATATTGTATAGGAATAATACAAATCCGAATTTTGATTTGTCCTTGTACAGTATGGAGTCATATTGCTACAATATAAAACAAATTCAGTATTAAAAATTTACCAGTAGAAAGAAATGGAAAATTATAAATAGACTTACAAAAAACTAAAACAAAAGTATAAAATTGGTCAAATACAAAAACAACATTACTTAAAATTGGCAAAAAGCCGGAATGCAAATGCAAAATGACTGCAAGAAAGGTCAGAAATACATACGTTATACATTTAAAATGGGAAATAATTCAGTGGTTTGATTTGCACTCGATTAAGTACAAGCATTTCATAAAACTTACAGTTTTGCAAAAGAGAATTCATAATTTTCCAGCAAATCAAGTTTCAAAGCATACACCGGAATTCTTTCATTGACTTAATGCAGTTTTAGGGAGGGAAATTCAACATCACATGACACTCTGTGAAATGCTGTTAAAGACTGGACAGAAAACTGGTCCCCCCTGAAAAAACAATGGCTTTACTGAGGAAATAGTTTTCACCACCAGAGGGCACAGGGGGTCCATGATGGTGCAGCTGCTGAGGTTTTAAAACCTGATCTGTGAACTGCTTCACTCATGCGCGATTTAAAAAACTGTAATGAAAAAGATAATCCACATTCAAGATTTGCTGCGATGCATTCAGTTAATGGAAATTTGTTCATCTTAAAAAAGAAAAAAAAAAAAATGCAATTTTTCTGTAAAGAATGCATCAAATGACTAAAACACTAACATTTTTTAGTGTGTGTGAACGCTTAATAAATGCATTAGCATAACCTTTGTTTTACTCTGCCACATATTAAATATGCAGCACCCATAATTTAATGTGTTCTGATAGTAATTGCTACTACTTGTGTGCTCCTTTGACATTCTGCTAGTGAAATGTGGTTATGCGAATTGGTTGGACCCACTTAGCATTTTAATGGCATCAATAGTGTTTTAATCCAAGTGTCAAGGCTATTTCTATTTTCTTCAACGTTTATTTCCACCACAGGAATTGTGACATTTTTATTAGTAACTGTGGAATATTGTTTAATTAGCAAATTTGCATTTCAACTCTTTGATTTGGCTCTTAAGGCACATGAACATGAAAAGCACCTATATGAGTTTATTTATGCGTGAAATGTCACCGTGTCGAGCCTTGTGACTGGCCTCCGAGTTCCACTGCAACAGTGCTGGGAGGCGGGACAGTAATGCAGTTTGTCTTGCCTACGTGATCACTGAGCTCGGTTCACAACATTAGTCTTCCTCTCTCTGCCTTCTTTTGTAAATTAAAAACCAGTACTGGCCTGAATGGTGTTTTTAATTGTGATAATGGAAATGAATGATCATAGTTTGCCCCCCCCCCCAATTTCTTCTTCTCTCCCTCTCTTTCTCCCCTTCTCTTTAAAGGTTTTTTTTTATACTCTTAGACCTGTGCTTGTACACCTGTACCTTGGCATTGATTCCTAAGTAGCTTTGACCCAGGCAGGAGCCTCCTATCTATCCCCATTACATACTCCTGCTCTGGCTCTAATTCCCCTCCTGTCAACTAACTCTCAGATTATTTACTGGCCAGGGGTCCATGGAACAGTTGTCCTTAAAGGACCATTGTCATGTCAACCAGTGGGTGCCAGAGATATTTTCTATGTATAAAATGAGTGCACAATATGAATTTAGGAATTTCAGTAACACATTTTGAATATTTATTTTCCCATGTAAGGACCTAAAATTCGATTTTCTGTTGCATTGTACTATTCTACAACATACAGACACTTTTGCCCTTTTTGGGACCTCCCGAACTCAAAAAGCAGGTGTCATGTTGTCAACAGAATGCATCTTGAGTTTTAGTCAGAAATAACATGTTGACCCCCTGATTCATTCAGATAGACTATTTTTTTCAAATCTCAGAACAGTACAAAACCTACGGTTATGGATGATTATACATGTTCTCAAAGTTTGTATTCTACATTTTCAGTGATAAATTTTATCATGAATATATTGCTACAGTGTTGTTGCTGTTTTCTTCTTCTTTTTCCTCCTCCTCCAAGGAACGTGTTCTTTCTGTTCATGCACAAAAGTCCAATCATAAATGTCTAAAAGTTAATAAGTGTGTAACTGTCTAAAGTTTAACATTATACAATTTGTTACAGATCAGCTGTACGTCATTTAAATTAGCAACTCTCACCAAAATGTAGACCAATTAAATAGAAATTCTTATACGCTTTAAGCAATAACTATTATTTTTTTTATTCTTTCTTATTTTTATAATTATTATTGCTCCTTAAATGGCTCTAAGAAGTCCTGTCTTTTAGAAGGCTTTAATCGTCAACATGATCAATCAAAAATATCGAAAATTGAGCCCCCAGAGCATCACAGTGTTTGACAGCAAACTGTAATATTAGTATTAACACCAATTTATCAGTGACTATGAGTAAATATAAAGTAAATTAGATATCTGTGCTGTGTACACGAAGCACACAGATTGTCAGTATGTTGTCTTGATAACTGAAAGTTTAAGAATCTGCCTTTAGACAGTGTGAGACCAGCCGGTTTCTCTCTCTGCAGGAAGCTCAGTGAGATCACAACTTGCCTGAAGTTGCCTGAAGATTAGGTGCAACATCTTGCACCTAATCCTGCATTGTGCTCTTGTACCTTTTAGAGCTGAATTAGATGAAGTTTTATTTGACACGTCATCATGTATTCGTGTAAAGTCGCCTTACAGTTCCTGCCAGTATCCCTTTGTGTAGCAGCTTAATATACTGTTGGTGGCAGAGGTCGTGAGTTCAAGATCCGGGTGATGCGGAAAGAAAATCAGGGATTGTGTTGTGTGAATTGGAAACATGGCTACAGGCCTTCAGTCCGCAAAGTTCTGCTGATGGAGCCTCCTGCATGTGTCTTTATCCTCTTCATTTTACCATCTTCCTTCTAAAAACGCCTGGTCTCGACTCACAGCTGTGCAGCGGCCGTGATTTTTATCTGAACTTTTCTGGCGTGGTAGAGTTGTTGCGGAGCAGAAACTACAGCTGCAAAGCCCTACTCAGTCTAGATACATGTACTGAATTCCACGCGGTATTGTTGTTCAGGTGCAGGGTCAACGCTGGAATAAGATGCAGAAAAGACTCAGGCAGTCCAGACAGGGAATAGCAAAGATTTAGAAAAGGAGCTCTCCATTATATTTCAGCTCCTCTGTGCATCATCTCTGCAGTGTTTTAGGACTTTGAACGTTATTCTTATTCATGAAAGACAAACATTGTTCTATGTTTGTGTTGATCCCGGTGTTGTGTGGGGAGGATTAAGTGTCAGGCCGGTGCTCTCCTCTCTCTGGATGGAGAGATCTCTAAGCGTATTCAGTGAGTCGCAGAGCTGGGGGAACCTCTGTGTGGAGATTAAACCCGTAGCCTAGCTTTGTGGCTGATCATTAGATTGAGGCAGATTTGTTAAGCATAACTGCCATTAAATTGGCTGCAAAGCTCTGGTATTTACTGCACTGCTGTTTATGAATAAGGACCCCCTTAAAGACCCGCGCAGCCATGCGTTAAACCCAAGCCTCGGTAAGGAGGGAAATGCATTATTCATAGTGGGAGGAATAAGATGGATAAAAAGATGTTCCTGGTGAGGGTGGCATGCGGTGCCTGGATGTGTTGTGTGTGTGCGCATTAGATGACATCCAGAGCGCGTCTGTGTCTATATTCAGAAGTCATAGGATTTTCCGTGCGTCCCATCCAGTGTCCAACTCTCCATTGCTAGCTTGCGAACCGAACCACTGAAGAAATTGAGGGAACGCTTTATTTATTTTGCAACGGATATTTCACGTCCTCTGCGATTAATGTTTTTGTTGGCAAAATTAATGATAACCATTTGCGGTTGGTTAAATATTATCAAATTATTTAACTTTTAGCATTTGCTTAGCATTTGCTACATGCGGACTCAAACTCGTATAAAATGCAAAGAGCGTTGTTTTGGAGGCCAGAGGGCTTCAATAATGATTACAGTTCTACTTTAATAGAATTGATGCAGTAAGTGAGAGAGGATAGAATACATATATGTGCTTAACAGCTGCAGGTAAAAATGAAAGGGTACTAGGTTACTGTGTGTATTCAAGTAGTTTATAGACTTTTGGAGTTTACAGTCTGCAGATGATGAGGAGATGAAAATTACATGACGGGGATTTTGATGACTGTGATTAAAATAATCTCAGTGCTCATGAGGAAGGAAAGTGTGCACAAGGGGTGTGTGTTTATCCATCTACACGTGTGTTTATGTGGAGTTTACTGTGAGGGTGGCTGCAGCAGGAGGACCAGCGTGACCTGAGGCTATGATGAGAGGTTGTGTAGGGAGTTTGAGGTTGACACAGAGGGTCGGGACAAGAGACGGGGGCTGCGTGGATGGTCAGACAGCAGTGGCTGATAAGGGGGGGGTGGTAGGAAGGAGGCAGAAGGGGACAGGGAGGGGGTCATTCCATCTGCCATCAGACTACACAGACTGTACAACAGCACAGCTTCCACTCCTCCCAACACCACCCAGCACCTCCCAACACCACCCACTCCACAGATTAAGGACTCAATTCGTACACCGCTCTAGGATAATAAACCCTGATACTGCACATGTCCAACTGTTTATATAAATATAGAATTCCTCACTATTCGGTATGTAAACTTCATGATACACTATATTTATCTATTTATAAAAACTCAGGAACATTGCACTTAGACACTTTATACAAAGAGGCCAGATTGTACATAATATTTAGTATATTTTTAATTTCTAGTATTTTAGTTTTTATTTATCCCTTTGTACTGCTACTTTCATTTGTTCACTGCTGTGTCAACCTGAATTTCTCCCAAATGGGATCAATAAAGTTACATCTTATCTTATCTCTTATCTAATAGAACCACTCCAGTGCTCTCGCCTGGAACAGCTCATCTGTGGGCTGTAATTACCACCCATACATCCCACTTTTGGGGTGACATGTCCCTCCTCGTGGACTAATGGAGGGGAATTAGAGGGAATCTTAAATGTCAGAAGGAGTAGGGGGGTGCGCTGTTCCTCACTCACAGCAACAGGAATGGCTGTTATTCACACTGAGACAATCAGGAGTTTATTTAACTGTTGTTCTATATGTAGCCTGTTTTTGATTGAGTGATCATTCATTTTGCGTCATCTCTAATATTCAAATCAATAAAATGTTGAATTGTTGATTAATGATTGTAGTGTCACCACCATGTGCAGTCACAGATATAAAGGCAGGTAGGTGCTGAATTTGTGCAGGCCAAGTATACGCACAGTGCAGGGTCTGTAAGTGGCATGAGTAACATCAAAACGTCTACAGATCTCGTCTACAGTATTTTTCTATTGACTTTATAAAAATTTTAACTATCCTATTATTTTGTTGACTTATATTTACAGTTTTATCGATAACAGATTCATCACATCGCTTCCTGTGTTTAATGTTTCGTAAGAGCACCTTAGAATTGACCTCTTCATATAAAGCTTACAACGTGTTGCATTTTCTCTGCACATAGGTTAAATAATAAAAAAACAAAATTAACAGCCCCCCTTTTCTCGCCGCCCTGTTTGAGAAGTCTTTTCGGCAGGTTATTGTGCATTATGGGTTATAGACGGACATATGCCTCAGTCACAACTGTTCCGTTATGGGAATGTTCGGGGCCCTGTATATAGCACAGATGTTTTCATCCTGGTTTGAAGGAGGTATAGAGCTTTTTTCACAGCTGACAATTTGGCTTTAGAAATAGTGGGTAAATATGGGTGTTCTCAATGATGCTAATGAAAAGTCTGTTCCACTCTGGTCAAGCGGAATCACAGTGCGGCTCCTGTGCATGTTGGCTCACAGGACCTTTATCAAAGTAATAGTTACACCTGTGTTTACCTGTGATTGTTTCTCAATATGGCTGCAGTGAAAACGGCTTGTCTGGCGACCAGAAGGAATGAGGACTTTAGCGTGCTTGTGAGCAGCCTCACTCTCACTACATCTACAATTTAATGAAAACCAAACCAACCAGCGAATTTTTATCCACAAATCAGGTTGACTGCACCGAATGAAACCAGTCGGTGATAAACATGCATAGTGTAATCAAAAGTCAAAAAGTTCTTAGAATTATTATTTTGGTATTATCCTTTTTATGTTTTATGTTATCTTCATGTCGTGCATTACATTTCATTGTGCCACAGTTCTCCGAGGTGGGCACATGCGGAATCTGTTTGTGATCTGTGTTGCTCTTTCTTTGGGTGCAAATCAGGCTCTGTGAAAGGGAATTGTGGGAACTCTACATGTTTACCCACAGGTCTTGTAATGATCTGAATTGACTTGTCCTTGCCCAATTGTACTATGGAGTTTTTTTTAAGTTAAATGCCTCTTCTCTTGATCTGGACGCAGATCAAGAGAAGGAGCAGGCAGCTCCTTTTGCCAAATAAACACGTTTACAGACAAGGCTGGTAATGATCTCATTACATTGAGCCAATACACCTGTGTATGGTGGGGGTATCCAGAGAGGGGCGGCGGGCCAGGGAAGACAAACAAAGCGTGAAATCACTAAATCACACTCATTATTGTGGAATATCGGTGGGGCCGGGATCATAATGTACCATAAAGAGCATTCACTGCTTAATGGAGATTTTACACATTTTTTTAATGCATTTTTTTACATTACAGT
>KV751367.1:432798-443787 GCA_001698575.1 Mola mola | reverse complement strand
TTTTGTGACTCTTCAGCTTGAACAGGCACATGATTAGAGAATCTACTTCAACCAAGCTGAATTGTACTATCTTCATTTGACCACATTCTTCTTCTTAAAGCATCTGTTGTTTCCACGTTGTTGCCCATTCAGACTAAAAAAAACCTGATCCATTGTTACAGCCTGGCATAATAGTCTGAGGTTGTGTGTGTTGTAAAACTGCTCATGGCATTTGTTGAACCAGCAGAGCAAAAAAAAAAACCCTGTCTGACCTCCTGTCATGTTCTGCCATCAGCTTACACCTCTGAAACAGCCTGTCTATGTTGTACACCTGACCAGGAGCTCGTTTCTGTGCCGCCCTCTCCACTGGCAACATGGGTGATAGGGCGGGGAGTCTCTCTAACAGCAACACCGCTCTCGTTATTTCACAATTAATGTCAGGCCCTTGTTATTTGTCACTGGAAATACATGACTTCGGTGCTGCTGCTGTTGTTGCTGCCATATTCTAATTTGTTCTCCATTATGGAAAACACTGGTGTCGATTAATTTCACTTTCATGGTTTGTACACACAACAAGTGAGTGTGAGGTGTTGTTGTTTAGCAGCAGCCAGTCCTCTTGTCCAATTTATAAAGGCTGGAAAAAAAATGCTTTGTAATTATGACATGTTTGGAAATCCCCATTTTAACATTTACAGCTGCTGCTTATGGATTTTTTTCTTTTTAACCTTACACCTTACATCCTTAGCATGTTTAGTGTTTAGATTAAATTAAACTGTGTTTGTAGGTGTGACAAGTGTTTCTCAAAGCCTGCTGCTCCACCGGGAAATTCAGAAGAGCATATTTACTCCGGGAATCATGCTGCCTGTGTTTTTTTCCCCATCATATTGTTTTTTATTTTCATATCCATTTTCCTGTGAGTGAAACAATCTCCGCCCGCAGCTGCAGACCCCTTCATTACACCTAATAAGGTGTCATATAATTTAATTCCATGCTTCACTTGTCAGGAGGGCTTCCAATCCGACTCCAATTTTGAGTTTTAATAGATATTAGTCCTTAACACTCTCCTCACAATTAGGCCTCCCAGTTTTGCTTTTAATGAAAATCAGATTAAGACATATAATCTAATTACAGTTCATATTAATCCAGGCTCTGATAAAGTCTGCCTCTCAGACCCTCTTTGCCACAATCAGTTACTGAGCTTGTCAGTTTGTCAGTCGCGCTCTTGCTGCGTGTGTCTTCCTGGGGTTTGTATTTACCGTACAAGTTGGGATGAAACATGCGACTTTGAGCATTTCCAGCACACTTTAAAGGATAGTTGATGTCAAAGGAAATTCAAATATGGTGAAGGATGAAAAAAAGTGAGTCACATAATTTAATTCAACGTATGAGCTGAAATAACCCATTTATTCTTGTAATTTAGAAATGAACGTCTCTCCTGCTATCTGGGGTTTTTGTCAGTTTTATCGTGACTACATGATTTGGATGGCGGCATGAAGTGGTCTCGGACTGATAAACCCTGTGTGTATCTGTGGCCCTCGTTTCATTGGGGGAACATCCTTATCAGAGGCCTTTTGATGTGCTGAAATATCACACTGCGGTTCGGCTGGACTGTCATCGCTCTTGGATAGTTCTTTCGAGTCTACTTCTGTTGTGAGCAAAATTTTCATAATTACCGCCATCACTGTGTAATAGCCGGCATAATTAATGACGACCTCTGTTCCTCGCTCCTCTCTTCGGTGTGAGCAGCGGCACCTTCTCAAGAAGCCAAATCCAAAACTTTATCCAAGAAGAGAGGGAGAAGTCTTGAACCACAATAATTCAATCAGTTTCATCATTTCAGAGAGAAATGATTAACTCCTTCTCCTAGACCACTGAGTTACTCAATGAAAGAAATTATATGGAAAATTGATAGTGATTTTAACTTGCACCATTAGATTCAACCCCTGAGAATCACAGTTATCTTCAGAAAAAGAAATCTTTGAAGCAGTACTTGCTCTCATTTTTTTTTCTCTTTGCCTGTCTGTCCGTTTGTCTGTCTGTCTCCCTGATCATGTATCAGGCTTTGAGACAGCCAGGACGTTTGCTCTGCACGGTGCCCATGTGATCCTGGCTTGTCGAAACCTGTCCCGGGCCAGCAAAGCAGTTGGCGCCATACAGCAGGAGTGGGTAAGTGTTTATTAAGGAACTTAATTGATTAGACAGTAAAAAAATTAATCAACAACTATTTTGACCACCGAATAATCGTTCAGTCTTGTTTCAGCCAGAATTATTAAACATTTGTTGGTCCCAGTTTCTTAAATGTCAGGATTTGTGTCATTTCTGTCAGTAAATGAGGAGTCTTCAGTCTTTTTCAGTTCCGTAAATGAACCATCAGTTTCGCTTGAAATGTTTAAACCAAATATTGTCAGACGTTGCTGATACTTAAACCAATAAGAACTGGTGCCACAGTGCCAATCTGTCTTGTTTTTGAGGATATTCTTTCTTTTCGGACACTCTGTTCTGTGTTTCTGAAACCAAATCTCTGTGAGGCGAATTTATGATCAGGGGCATATGTGTGTCAAAAGATCTTCATTACTTCACATGTCATTCGTATGAAATGCATTTTAAAGTGATCCACTTGGTTCCATGGGTAAAGCGAACCCTCCATTCAGTAAAAAAGTTGTCGCACGCTCCCTGTATGCTTCTAAGAGGAGGTAAAACTTGAGGGGGTTGGGGGGGCATCAGATAATTACCTGAGATTATAGCTCTAATATCGCTACGCTTGTGACACGTCCCCAGATTTATGAGCGTGGGAAAATAAACAAGTGAAATGTGGGTGCTGGAGCAGAAAGAATAAGCCATTAGCACTGGGTTGATTACAGAGAGCAGGACTTGAAAAAGGAGAGTGAGTGCTGAGAGCAGATATGGAGAGAGAGAGAGAGAGAGAGAAGAAGAGGAGCGAGTGAGGAAGGGAGACAAGCGCCTTTGAGCGAGAGTAGATCTGCAGTGTTTAAACTCATCCAAGTCTCCAATTGAAGTGGGCCCCTGGGGCTGTCAGCGCTGCTCTGCAGTGTGAAATCCAGTGTACAGATCTATTAATACAGCTGCTTTGTCGAAAGGCGGACGGAAGTGCTCCAGTCCAAGTACCAGATTTTGTAGTCAAATTGATTTTCAAGCTTCACACCTGCCACAGAATCATCCCGGTTGCTGTTAAATGTTTGTGAATTGACAAATGGAGGCTGCGTACCATTTTTTCAGAAGACCAAATGATCGGTGACCTCTGCAGTGTAAATGGTAATCTTGCTTATTTGTAGCAAATTAAGTGGTTGCTTTAATAGAGTTCTGTATAGTTCAAACGAGCGGGAGGAGTGAATTAGCATTCCCTAAGCCCCCTCCATATTTCCTTCTCAAGGAATTTCCCCCGTTATAGGCAAATGAATAAAAGTCACAATATCAGAATAAATCTTTGCCGCAAAGTCTCCCCTCTGGCGACATTATTCATAGATTCAGGAGAAGAATAGAGAGGAGGATTAATCGTTAAGATGATGGATGGACTTTGCTCGCCTTCCCATGCTCCAGCGTTGAGGTCATTTTGATAAGAGGGTATATTTTGGGGTCCTCCGTACAAAAGGTCATCGTATCTACTTCCAGGTGCCTCTCGGAGTTCCGCTCTGGCTGCCAGGAGTGGAACTGCTGTCCCGATTACACAGGACCTCTGACCTCTAACTGCCTGCTTACTTTTACCCTGAACTCTCTCTTGCTCTAGCTCACCCATTGTGTTTCTGGCTGTGTGGGCTGGCGTCGCTGCACGAAGGTGAATGATGGCTCATCTGCAGTGCAGGGTGGCGCCGTAAAGCGCAGCACCACGTATTGACAGCAGGTATAATAGTGGGGTCCCAGATGGATAATGGTCAGGTTAGAACAGCCACGAGCTGGTAGGAAGTGCAGGGTCAGGAGGCTCATCCTTCCCAGCTAATCATTCTCTCCTCATCCAGGAACAGTATAAACAGCAGTACAATACAGAGGAGAATAAAATCTCTCCTGCACTTCTACCCAAACTAATCTACTACATTCATCATTGAGGTTATGGAGCTTTTTTTTTCTTCTTTCTTTTTAGCACTTTAGTGATTGTTTTACCTGTTTGTATTTTTGCTGACTTTGTTATCATGACATTAGTTCTTTGCTGTGTTTATGCTTTATTCTGATTTTCATGATGGGACTTGAGCTGCATCCTCAGTGCAGGCCTAATCTGAGCAGGATGTGCCATTTGCACTGCCGCTATTCGAGCTCTGAGGTGAAGCCCCTCCAGCAGGCTCATTAGGGGAGTTTAGAGTGGCGGAGAGGATATAAACATTTACCTTATGATTGTTTTTTTACAATATCCCCGGCGCTGGTTGCTTTAATGGGGTTTAAAGGGGGCTGCTTTTTTACAGACAGCGATGAAGCTGCAGTAAAATGGAGAAGGGATCAGACAGGGAGAATTGCTTAGCATGAAGTGTGGTAACAGATTTACACTGAAAAGACAAAAAGCACATACATTTAGAGGGGCAAAATCATGAAAAGTATTCACAGGTTTATAGCTTCCATTTTGCTGTTTTCTGCAGAGTATTGTACAAGTTTTTCAGCTGTGCAGCTCTTGGCCTCTATCATAACTATGCCTTAACTTAGCCACTCTTCCCACATCACCCTCCCCGTCCATCACTTATTCCACTCACAGTGTGGGCAGGTTAAGTTGCTGGTTAACAACCAAAGTGTTGCCGACGTGCAAGAGATTTATTTTTCCTGATTGCCTGTAAAATTCTGCTTATCTGAGACTCCAGTGCCTCCCTCAGAGAGTTTTAATAAACTCCCCTGAGGTACAACCCTCAGCTCTGTGGACGAACCAAGGCCCTTGGCCCCTGAGTAGAATACAATGTACACACACACACACACACATGACCGTACATGGTCGAATTTTGTAATTTCTTCCCCCTTTTTTTTTTTTTTTAATATAAAATGCTTATTTCCCCCACTGCCCCTTCCTACAACACATGCTAATGAGATGCTTTGTAAGGGCGTTAATTTGCAAGCAAGCCACTGATTGCTGTGCTTGTTTTTGTTAAGTGTGTGTGTGTGTGTATGTATGGCAGAGGCGTATTAATATGGCTGCGTACTGCTGAGGAGAGCTCTGTCAGGGTCTGCTCTGGAACCAATTAGGCTAAAGCTCAGTGTCCACTGAGGCTGCTGGGAGAAAAAAAACCCTTCCGCTTGCAATGTCAAACAGCAACATTAACACAGGCAGGAGAGGCACTGTGAGACAGGCGGACTGAGGGCCGATAAGCAGCGGTCACTCAATCAGGCAGACAGATCCACCCGAACGACAGACAGCTCCTTCGCTGGATACGAACACAAGATGTAGACTATGCTGCCACAAACCTCTACCCTCACCATTGTTTATCCTTTTCGAGCTTTTAGATTGATACAAAAGTATTAATAGATAATGTAGTATAGATACTCAGGTTCTCATGCTGGAGGTTAAGGTAACATCAGAAACAATGAGACACAATATTCCCCTCAGCTATTTCAGCAGAGGCGGAAAACGTCTTAACAGCCAGACAGAAAAAAACAGTCTCTTTCTGCATAAACCTGCTTCCCATATCATCCAGATTCACAAGCTTTTCCCTGCTCATAGCCCAGGATTCACAATGAGAATCTCACTTGTTTATGCATCCTGGCCTACTTACAGCAGCACGAGGTGGCAAAGTTCTGGATGAAAAACTATGTTCTTGCATGACTTTGTTATTAACGTCACCCTTGCTCTACATTTAACCTGGATCACCATGTTTGCGCAGGAAAAGCGGCGTATGTGTGTGGATACGTGTGTGCCTGATTTTGTGTAACCTCCTGTGTCAGTCTGACAGGGCTCGTGCCCTGCTGGCCACCGTGCCAAGTCACGGTCCTCCAGATGAGGCCAACAGGAAGTGACACATGTGAAATGCTGACCTGGTTGGTTGTAGTCCCCTCCAGGGCCTCAGGATGCTGCTCTTTTAGTCACTTTTACCCTCTTTTTCTCTCTCTGTCTGGCTTTCTTTCTTTCCCCCCCTTTTTTTTCTTCTAGCCTCTGTTCAGCCTTCCATTCCGTACCACTTTTCCTGTTCTTTTCTCTCCTGGAATGATTGCAATAAGGAATATTGCAGCCCATTTCCCAGGTCAGTGAGCAGTTCTGTAGCACTCTTCTTCCCCGACCAGTACATCATGGTTTGTCATCAAAGTCTTTCAGGATTTGAAACTGAAGCTTGTGTCTGACACGCCACTGTTAAAGCTCCAATAAATCCAGTGGAGAGTGTTGTTGGTGATGTCGAAGTTTGTACTTAAGCAGCCCTAGAGCCCCTTTCCAGATTCTCCCCAGACTGTAGGACAATTATACCTGCACTTACCACTTTTCCCTGCTCTCCCAGTTGTTTCTGATTATCTCAGGTGCATTCAAGGAATCCCTTAGGGAGTGGCGGTTTTCTCCTTATTCCCTTAAGGCAGGATAAGGCATTGTTCAAATTGCTCCGTTTCCTTGCATATTAGTATCATGCCTTTGCCTCTCCAGGGAAACCTTCCCATCTCTCTTCATTTTGCTGAATAAAAAATGTCCCATGACCCCAACTAAGGTCTGCACCGACTTAACGCACAGCAGAGAAGAAAGGATAGATGGAATGATGGTGGAATTGTGATATGTAAATTTGATGATGATCCCTCTTTCATTGCATAGCGGTCCAAGTCTGATTCCTTCAAAGAGCGACCGCACAAAGCTCTGCAACCACAATAGGATTTACTGTAATATACCACTGAGGGTTCCTTTACATTGCAAAGGTGACAGTTACAATGCAGCTAGTGGGAATACTAAAGGAGGCTTCGTGTAGTATTCACTGTGTAAGGGTGTAAGAGCAATACCCTGAGGTTTAACGGTAGTAAGCGATTTGTGTGTCTGTGTGTGTATGATTGTGCAACGATACAATACAATCCACAAGTACAGTATGCATGCACAAGTACGTACATGTGCATGGACATTGTCTATTCACATGGTGTGTATTCAAATGCTTGATTATACATTTTGCATAGCTTTGGGACATGCATCACTCTTCCCAGACTGCTAATAAAGTGACCAGGGAGATGGGAGGAACCTAAATGAATTCTAAAGTGCCTGGCTTGCATTCCTCACTCCCTCACTCTCCCTCACCGCTCTGCTTAGTTATTCCAGCGTGTCCTGAAAGTATGTGTGGCGCTCAGCTCTCCTCCACCTTATGTGTGTCTGATATAGCCAGGTGTCTCCTGAAGAGGTGTGGCCTGCTCCTAATTGCCTGGACCACAGTGAACTATGGGCAAATACTCTGTGTGAAGGAGCACCATGGAGGAATAATTTTGAATAAATCACATAGTTAGTCGAGGGGTATTTTCTGCTAAATAAGCAGTTCCGCAGTCGCCTCACGTGGAGGCGCGAGCGTTAGAATGACGGGTCACTTGCCATTGGTCATGTTGGGGAGGATTTAAATGATTTAAATGATGCCAGTGCCACTGAAGGGGACAGGTTGAGGAAGGATGTGTAAGGTAGCACCTCTTTGTTGTTTGAACCTGACAGACTCTCATCCTTCACTCTTTCGCTCTCCCCTCTGAAGGAGGGCTCATAGCCCTGGGATGAAGACTTTTTATGATGAGAGAGGTGAGAGGTTGCTTGGATCTCTTTCACTCTTTCTCGCTCGGCCAGCACAGAATGTTTTTATTGAAGTCGAAGAAGTGCTGACCACAGAGAGACAAGTCCAGCCCTCACTGTAATGTTTTAAATCAGGAGATGAGCCAGTTGTAATACATTATGCTGCAGCCAAATAGACTCAGACGCAGTTGATGGCTGCCAAACAGGCAAATGTGGTAATATTGATGCAGAAAACCACCCAGCAACTTGCTATAACATTTATCCAGTATTTATCGCATGCACTTTGAGCATCTTTATCACAGCTTGAAATTAGCTCAGGCTTCAGATCCCATGGTAAAGTTCAGAGGAGAAACAAAAGGCTAATTAGATATAATTCTGTTTGATGTCTCAGTGAGATTTAAATAGCGTGATGCTGTCTCTCTTCTCGTCTTTCATAACCCACCAAGAGTAGACATGAGATGGGAACTTAACTAGTGTATGTATGCATGTCCATATCTGCAGTTCACATGTGAGGAACAGGAAAGTGTGCACAATGTGCCCTGCTGTCAGTTTGAGTTTGTTTTGAAGGACAGAGGAATTGTCTGCTATTGAACAGGCAAGTGTGTCACAACAAGTCAACAGCTTGAACGTCCAGCCACTCTGACACTGAAAGTCGAGTATTTCAGTGTCACAGCCCCATGAAAAATAACAGTCACAGAGCTCTCTATATTCAAGGGCTCTCTCTGAAAGGATTGTGTGGTTTCATGTTGATGGCGAGATTCGACTGCCAATGTTTTAAGCGCTTAGAAAGCAAACACAAAAAAGTGATGAAAATGGGCTTTTACAAAGAAAGATGTTTCTTTCAGAATTAAATGACTTGGCAATCTTTAATCCTTGCTATGTATTTACCATTCACAGTACTGTCCAAAACTTTTGTATCACCGGTTATATTAACTTTATATGCCTTCTGTTATTATATAATAATGGTCTAATATAGTGATAGTCATTTTAAGATACGTTTATTTCAGGCACCAACTCTATTTGTTACATTATAAATGTTTTTTGTCTCAAAGGAAAAATGATTAAAGGAATTAAACTTCCAGTTATTTGATATCCCCACGGAGTTGCATGGCAAAGAAGAAGAATTCTGGTCTGACCAGTAAGCATAACTATTGGCAGCCAGTATTATTGATCAGGTGCTGTTTGGTCACAGGACCATACGGTGGAGATCACAATCAGCCCCTGCACACTAAAATGACTTGACTGTGATTTTAATAGCAGCAAACCTAGATCCTAGTGTATAATTTTATCTTTTATCTTCACTGATATGACAATTTTTCTTTCTATTATCCTTTGACATTTTTTTTCCTAACCGTTAAAGTGTATGTTACCCTGTCATTACTTAACCACAATGGTTTGTACAATTGGGCTCTGTTTGTTTTGGGAACTTTTTCTTTTGGCCCTCTGCATACTACTCAGTGGTCAGATTGAATGGGTTTAAACTGTGAGTTTTCAGTCCATATTGTGTTCTACTAATATTTCAACTGCTAGCAGTGGACTACCCTTATATTCTAGTTTTGAACATTTAAAAATAGCTCTGCAAAAGCAACACTCCTGTTAGTTCCAGCTAGTTATGGACATTACTGTTTGCTAGACACTGAAACATTAATCTATCCTGTGTAAATCTGCAAAGATCCTGATTTAAAACTTTCTTTTATCATAAACAGGATTTCTTATATTTTTATTTAACTCAGAGTTGTCACTTTATATCCCTAAAGTTGTCTGTCTGGTTAAACCATTTTACAGTGGTTTTTCTTTATGTGTATAGCACTTTTTTCATTTTCTTTTTTACAAACCCTTCATATATAAAACCATCTATTTATAAAGATGTCTTTCTAGTACTGCTCTACCAGTCCTACTAAATCTTTTGTGCCCAATGATTCCAACTTCTGTGCCCTCGTGTATATATATGTACAACTTTATATTATTTGCTGTAGAAATTCTGTGTACCTCTGTGACTTTTGCTAGTGGGGCTATCTCCCGAGCCTTGTCTTGTGTTTGTAGGCCCTCCTCTGCAGTCAGGTCTCATGGAAACAATATCGCTGAACTGCTCCAGGCATCCAAACAATCCTGCCCCAGGCACTGCTATCATTATTTTCTGGGAAGTTGTGTGCGTGCATGTGTGCACAGGCGATTTTGTGTACACGTGAGTACATATATGTGCGTGTATTTGTATGTTCTTTGACACAGAGTTAACAGTAGTTCACAGTGTAATCAGTTTGTGTAACTGAATGCATATTTATCAGAGAAAATTCATGATCAAAGAATCAGACCTCAGCCCATACATCATTATCACACACACACACACACGTCCACATTTTATTAGAGTGGCAGATTCAGGCAGCAGTAGATTAAAAACAACATGTGTTTTTACAGGTCCATAAATCAAGCTCGGGACAAGGGGGATTCATTTAGAGAACACAAGAGTTGTAGCGTAGTTGCCCTCTCGTGACTAATGCTTAGCTGCGATACTTTGATGAACTACCTTTTTATTAGTTTCGTGCGCTCTTGCTGCCCAATATCAATGATTATCTCTCAGTTCACATTTGACTTGCAGAGTAGGCTCGATGTTGAGTTCATTTTAGGTGAACATTTTGGTGATGAAGCAGCCTCCCCACCTAACCAATGATTAAGCCTACACATTGGCAAATGCACCAACATAATGCATCCAGATCTTACACGATAAGAGATTAGTCTTTAAGAAAATAATTCACTGTTTTACCTTTTTTGCGCACTGTATACTGTGTTTAGCTGTTAAATCCAGGTCATAGTCCTGATACTTTTCATTCTCACGAATGGGGGATGGAGAGCAAGGCTGTTAATCTGTTATTGCTATTTGGGCTGTTCATACTAAGAGAATGGTCCCAGGGCTTTAATGGTGTGTGAAGCGCTCATATAAAATACTGTATTGATCACTGAGAGTATAAATGTAACATCACAAACAGACACATGTGCTCCCTCAGCTTGAATTTAGAGTTCCTCTTTGGCATGTTTAGGTGTCTGTGTGTTTGTGAGTATATAATCCCCAGTTCTCAGCGATCTCTGTGTGTCAGTGGTGGTTTCAGGATAGAGAGCAGGTGTAATTTCCCCTACACTAAAACCCCAACAAGTGGCACCAGGGGAGAGAAGAGTATATTACAGGTTCAAGCGGCTCTGTTCCCCAGGACCCCAGAAAGCTACAGGCTCTCCTGACCTGTGACCACACACAGCTTTTCTGCCTGGATTTGTGTGTTTAGGGAGCCTCAGAGGTGTCGGAGCTGCCTCACTGTGTTTCTTTCATGGTGTAAAGCCTTTATTAGGGTACAAACCTGTTT
>KV751367.1:393404-417456 GCA_001698575.1 Mola mola | reverse complement strand
ACAAGCAAGTAATATGTTATTCTGGCCCATTAGTGTATTCCTTGTCCTTACCGCCCACAAACACTGTGAACTGCTACTGATGGACACCATATGGACAAGGCCCCAGGAGTGAGTGAGTGAGGGAGTGTGTGTGTGTTTGTGTCGATTTGTTTGACATTGGTCAAGCTGATTTTCAGACTTTATGACACTTATTTTGTGGTGGTCAGCTTTTACGACATGTGTTTTTTGGTCCTCTGGTCGGTCGCACAGTTGCTGTTTTGGGGTCATGTATTCTGTCATCCATGCTGCTCATCCACCCGCAGGTTGCTTGGCATGGGTCGCGTGTTTGTGTGTGTGTGTTTGTGTGTTTGTCTGTGTGTTTGTCTGTGTGTTGGAGTCAGGGGAGCCCCTTGGGGAGAGGCAGGGCAGTCATTGCCTGTAGCAGCCCTGGGGCAGGGTATGGCCGTCCAGGACACGTGTCTTGGGTCACAGCTGAAGTTAACGGGCCCCCCTCCCCCTTTCTATGTCCTGTAGTTTCATACTTGAATGATGAACCCCTCTCATCCATACTGGAGTATATTGACCTCCCTTTTACCCCAGTGTCCCCAAAAATCCTCATCTGGTTTTTGTTTTATTTGCATATCCCTTTCTGGAACTTGTTTATCTGCCTCTCTCTCTCGTGTTAGCTCTCAGTCTTTCCCTGTCTGTGTCTCTCTCTCTTTCTCCCTCTAACTCAGTATTTTGGCAAGGTTGTATTTCTTCATTAGTTGTGCTGTTTGGGGAGGGGGTGTGTGTGGTTGGGGCTGTCCCAGGGGACGTCAGAGTACATTAATTCTCATCAGAAGGCGAACTGAGCAGAGTGGAGGCTGGGAGCTCTGAGCTGTGAATGGCACTGGGCAGCTGTCTGAGTCTACCACCACTCTATTACTGCATGTATGTCTTCAGGCGTAAAACACACAGGACCACGCACACACACACACACACACACACACACACACACACACACACACACGCTCGTGTGCATACAGTACATACAACCTGAGCTCTGTGAGCACGCAGAAACAAACAAACCCACACATGCATACACACCTGCACAATAACGCTCCTGCAGCGTGTCATTGACAGGTGAAATGTAATCAGAGTCTTTCTCTTTTCCTTCTATCGTTTCTCACTCCCTTGCTTTTAAGTGCTTTAGTCAGTGGCTTTCACGCTGCTTTGTGTTCCATTGACCCCGATTCGGCTTTAATTGTCTGTCCTTTGAAATGAAATTACCTGGATATTGATATTGTTGAAGCAGTGCAGTTTCATCAGGATGTAATTGATGAAGAACAGCGTTGACAAGAACGCACTTAATAACATTTCTACTGAATGATCCGTAATTAACACGATTGCGATTTGTTTTCGCCTGTAGTTTTTTTAAAAATGCATTTATCCTGTTGTAATTTAACACATTTATTGTGTAAGAGGTGATCTGTGTATATAAATGCAAGCCAAATATCATTAGTCTTTAATTCTTCCATTCGTTTACATTATGGAGATTGTAACACTGCCAGATTGCCGTGTCTCTGCAGGTGTGTGAGTTTGGGTCAAGATGAGGGGTGCAACAGTACCAGTAGCCAATAAAGTGCAGTGTTAATGACCAGTAGTCCGAACCCAGCACACACAGGCAATCTCTTCCTGCTGGTCCCCATTATAATAGAGGTCAGGGGTGATACCCAGGGGGGTTATTTAAAGTAAATATATAAACTGATGTCTCCCTGTTTGGTAGTTAACATCCTCGTTTGACCAGCGCTTAGATTGCACAGTGCACACAGTGTTGTTTGAGGTCTTAATGTGGAAAGAGGGACTATGGTACGAGGTGATAGGCCTATTAAAGACATTCATTAGCTTTGCGCTTATGAGAGAGGGACTAACTGGTGGGCAGTTGAATTAACAGACCTTTTACATTACAAGCAGACTCACCAGAGTCCCATCCGCGCTGCATGGGGGAAATCGTTTGATGGGCCAGTGCAAACTTGTTTATTGGAGTTTTCAATCACAAATTTGTGATATACTTTGAGCAGTACCAAGTTTCAATGTCCATGTGCTGGCAGTAGCTATGGCCAGAGGCATTATGGTTTTGGGTTTTGCATCATTCATCTGTCCATCCGTAACGTGGACACCTTCTTCAGATGTAGACTTGGACTGGACACAAAGATGAGCTAGTAGATTTAAGTGGCCATAGGTCAAAACCGCTGTAATTTAATTAAACTACTTTTTAGCCAGAACTCAAGTATTCATATGCTAATTGAAACAAATTTTCCCATAAATGTCTAAAATAACATTAAATAACGACATTGTCAAATGACATTTAAAATATTATGTGTGATTGGATTACTGAATTGGTGACATCAATCTTCAGGAACCATCTTAAATCTGTGCTACCAGATTGACATGTAAAGCATCCATGTTTTAGAATGAATTCTCTTTGCAGTCACATCCATAGTTCAACCACTGTAGTCCACCACATGCTCATTGGTTTTGCGAATAATGAGCTTCAGGTGATTGTTGTTGAACCATGTGACTAACTTCTCTATCAGAAACTACAGATATTACAAGTCTGGTCAGACATGGATGTAAACTGCAACTTGTGTGCGGAGGCAAAAAACTGCCGGGTGGTATTTCTAAAGTCATAAAAAGACTGCAAACAAAAATCAATTCTCAGAGTACAGTTCAACTCCATCCATCCATCCATCCATCCATCCATCCATCCATCCATCCATCCATTATCCTACACTTTTCCGGGATCAGGATTGGTAGGCTAAGTGGGTACTCCAGACAATCCCCGTTTTCCAGCTTCTCCTGGGGGGATCTCAAGGCATTTCCGGGCGAGACAGGATATATAATCTCCCATAGCAAATTCTAGGTCTACCATGGGCCTCTTCCCAGTTAGGTGTGTGCTGAAAACCTCCAAAGGGAAATGTCCAGGAGACACCGTAAGCATAAAAGAGCATACAACTGAGTAATTTAAACCAGTAGCTAGTGAAAGGTCAGTACACTGGTGGCAGACCCAGGAGTTTTGCCTTTTGTTGCACAATGTTACTGTACTTCACACTCAAATAGACAGGCGAACACTGGGCCAAAGACAGCTTAAGTGGTTTGTCTGCCTTTGAGCAGAGCAGTTTCAGATCAGAACCTGACATCACTGTTATACTACATTCTATCTTGTTTTTTCAGGCTTAAGTTCAGGTCACTGAGGTCGTTTATTTACAGATGTTTCCAAACTTTCTTGATTTTGTTTTTATCATGGGTAAAGATTTGAACATCTTACTGTTAGTATGTGCTCTGCTGAGATTGTGCTGATGTCTGCATTCTTTAAGTTGACTTGTGACTAGGTTTGAGCTTTTTAATGAACCTTACGTGTTCGGAGGCCTGAAGGTGATCATATAGTACACTCCTATGTAATAGCATGGGATGGCTCATTATAGAGAGGCATAACAATTCTCACATTAATTTTCCAGCATCCAGTTTTTAATTAATCCAGTAGGCAGTCTTAAACACAGGGTACACAAATTGCCTTTGGCTTCATAATTAATTCTAATGGAGGAAATTAAAAATTGGTGGGGTGTATTTGGATTGTTCGGCTGTGTTACTGTGGTTTCGAGCTCGCTGGAGCGACGCTGTCACCGACAAGGATTTCTCGCTGGCCTGACCAATCCGGCAATCTCCACTCACTGGCACGTGAGCAAGAACTGTTTCTCACTTACCCGCACAATAGTCTGCAAGAATGGGAATGTGTTGCTGAATGTCTGTTATGGTTATGTTTTTTTTTCTTTTTTCAAAACTGGGCTCTCAATAAAGTTGGTGGCTTTTTATTTAATGGCTGTGTGTGTATTTCCTTTGTTTCTCACTCTTCTCTTCTGCTTTTTCTGAGTTGATGTATTTGGCGGGCTTGGTTACACCATTACTTCCACCACCTTTGTGTGTTAAAATGATTTGCTTTTCAATATGTTGTTGCTATTGAATTCCCACTAGCTGTATTCAGTATCTACAGTACCTGTCTGGTCACTTGGAGTTGCGCTGGAAACCTCTGTATCATATCAGCATTACTGATACTCTGATGTCTCTGTAGACCCCTAGAGATCTCCTCTCTGGAATAAGACACAATTTTCCTTCTCTGCCCATGTTCTTTTCAATATTCCATCCTCTTTCCTTTTTCTGCTACCTGTAAAGCTCCTGTGTCTTCTTTGTTTTCATTTGTAATCAATAAACAATCAAACATGGTTTATTTTCTGCCCCTCCTTTCCCTCTCTCAATAGGCCCCTGCACATTCTGGTATGCAATGCAGCGGTGTGTACTCAACCTTGGAGCTTGACGGAGGACGGCCTGGAGTCCACCTTCCAGATCTGCCATCTTGGTCACTTCCTGCTTGTCCAGTGTCTACAGGACGTGCTGCGTCGCTCAGCCCCTGCTCGTGTTGTCGTGGTGTCCTCTGAGTCCCACAGGTAAAGACAGTAAACTAGTAATATGCAACCTTGAGTTGGAAGATAATGTTTGATATTAGTGCATTTACATGATCTTAAAAGAAGAAAGGAAATAGCATTTCAGCCAACTTTTGCATATTTATACCTTTGAAAGATTTAACTGACGCCGCTAAGATTTCTTGTAACCAAATAAAATGTATGCTATCATTTAGTCCTGCTATGAAAACTCACTGTCTGTATTCTTGAGGTCTAACAAACATTTTGAATTCATTTCCTTCCTATTCCTATCCTTCCTATCCTTCATATAACTTCTGAAAAGCTGAAAAAAGCTTGATGCGCCGTGTGCGGAAAGCATCATTTGTGATTATTTTACAGAGCTAGTCAAAAAAAGGTCATATTTTAATGTTGAATTCATCTTTTTTTTTTTTTGAATCTGACTTGTCTTTCAAGCCTTTTTTTAGGTTTGGAGAGATAAATATTTTTTACTGATGATGATGCATGTTTCACAAAACCTTTGTGAAGAAAAGTTTTCAAGGTTAGGCTGTTTGCTTTTAAAGCTACTAACAGCCTGCACAAGGATAATTGAAGTTTCACACACTACATCCTTTACACTGCTAGTTTAATTATACTAGTCTTAGAAACTGTTATGCATCTTCTTTCTTTCAGCATCTGCTTTAAATGATTCAGAAACTGCTTTTGATTGACTTTGTGTAGGCACTGAATAGGTATTTACAGTAAATGTACAGGAGTGGGAAGTTAAATACAATGTACTAAACCTGCAATGTGGAAATTCTTTGTTCCTATAGCAATGTAGCAGTATAGCAGAGTAATTACATAAGCACTTAAGCTTTCTATCAAATTGTGGTATTAGTTTTTGTTTTGGACATTTTTAAATGTGTTAATACTGTACATGTATATATATAATTTCCTTATAGAGATGATTCCAAAGTCATTTTCAGTGATCTTGACCTTTGACCAAAGTTAATAATTTGTAGCCAGTGGTGGTCAGCTACAAAATGACTCTAGTTGGACCTCTCTATGTCAATTCAGTTTGAGCTTATGGCCAAACAACATATATTTTGACCTTTGGCCTTTGACATCTAAATTTAATCAGCTGAGTGAAGATATACTTTTGATGAAAATTGTATCAAATCTGTGTGTAGATTTTGAGTTATCCTTTTCACAAACTAACAATTGCTGGCAAATACATAACCTCCTTGGCGGAGGCAATAAATGTTGTACTGTGAAATACAGTTTTTAAAACGGTGATCAGCATAGTTTGAATTGGGTGAACTCTTTTGGCAATGGATTGAAAGTAATGGATGATTTTTTTAATGGACAGCTGACAGAAGTCCATATTCCCTGTATGAATTTCACCAAACTGGATAAAATCTTAAACAATTACACTACCTTCGAAGCAGTCGTGTAAATTGTAGAACACAAATTTTTCAGTTTTCTAAACAATATTCTTTTTCTGCTTTGCCTGACAGTGAAAAACATGATATGAACACAACCTCCTTTTAATATAATGTTCTAATGCTTTGGACAACCTCACAGGCTGTCCTAATAAAAATCAACATTTCTCAGAAGGTTTTTTTTCTTGTTGAGAGTCCATTGGTGGCTCGATATTTTCAATATTCATAATTACGCCATGATAAAGGCACGCCAGTAGAGTTTAAGTAGCAATGTCGCATGATTACTTTGTCTAGTTCAACAACTCTTTGACTCCACTCATGCAATTTCCACTACAAACTGTAGATCAGTCTTAATGCATATTGTCAAACATGACAGCCTCACTCACTGAAAACTCGTTTTCTTCCATATGCTGTCACTTTGAATTAAACAAATCATCAACATGATGGATGGACTTTTCAGCTGAAAATTTACTTTGATCAAGTGTCTGCTCCTTTCTGTCTGACCCCCTGACTCAGCCCCTTTTGTCTCTTCTCTTTTCCCTCCATCTGCCATCGTTTTTCAAGTCTTATCTTTTTGCGTCGAGCAACTCCACTCCATAGGCGCCTGTTTTTTCCCTTTGTACAGTAGACAAGTATGATGTCTTGCCATGATCTGTGAGCCCGAGCCCTGAGCCATGTGTTTCAGAGTCAGTGAGTAAGCCTGCGTGTGTATGTGCGCAACATTGATCCCGGTTCAGTCAGTCAGACGGCCAAGCAAAGTGATTGATTGGAGCTCGGCAGAGTGACCTGATACAAGGAGAACATACGCAGAGTTATTCTAGCAGCTCAAACAGCAGCTCTATTATAGGAGCCCTCGAATATGAGTTATGCTATACAGGCTGCCATGCATGAGAAGACAGGAGGAGCGGAAGGGATGGTTTGATGCTCAGATTCACTTGGGGGTCACAGATTAGGAAAAGCTTTTTGAAACAAAACACTTCATGACGGAAGTATTGACAACGTTTGAATGGGACATGACTTGCGTACTCAGAGCAGTGAATTCGTACAACTTTTCCTGTGTGAAAACTGCTATAGGAAAATGTTCACGATTTATACCTATTTCAAGGGACAAGAATGGTCAGGCGTTCTCTTCGCTCTTTGCACTACAGTTCCCTCTCTCCTTTTCCTCCCTACCCCATCACATAAACTCACCTTTCCTTCTCTCCTCTACAAGCTTTAACCCCTTCAAAGAGGGCTTAGGCAGGACCAGAGAGAGTCAGTTACATGTTGTCACAGAATAGAGGCAGGGGAAGAAGCGGCAGAAATAGACAATATCTCATATTACATCTTCCCATTCTGTCCACCTCATTCCAGACCTATATTACATCTCTTGAAGTTGCTCCCTTTTTTGTTTGAGTTATTTTCAGTTTCCGCTGATTTCCCGTTTATTCACTTAGCCCCCTCACAGGCGGCATGCAACCCCTGACCTGGCACCATATTGTATTCCCTAAGCCTCCTGTCCGCTGGTAAAGCATTGACCTATAAGGGACAGAGGTGGAAGAGATGGACACACAAGTAATGGCTGGACACTTTATCAGTTTCCGCCATAGGGGCTTACTGTGGAATTGGCCCAATATATGTTTACTCCTCCTTAGTAGCGTCAGATCTGGTCAAAAGAGCTGAGATAACATCGTTAATGAAACCTACCGCTGATAGATCCAAGCTGTAGCTCTGGCTTCCAACTTTTAATGTACTTTTTACCGAAATCTTTTACATTCATTACGAAAGTTTGAATAAGTCATCTGTCAAACAGCAAAATTGTATCGTTGGTAACCTGCCACAACGTCAGCTTAGCATTTGAACAAATAAAGTAAAATGGTTCTCAGGCAATTGATTTATCAACCCTTACTTGCTAGAGTAGTAATGAAGTTGCAGCACATGAAATGAAAAGCCTGCAGATATTATAATTTAGTCAAGCAAGGATGTTGCGGAAGGCGACAGTAAACAAGAGGTGGCCAGCTTGTAAAATTGCAACGAGGAAACCAGGTGACATTTTGATTGGTTGTTTTCTAATAAATGGATAAATATGTAAGATGTGTTCCATCGGTTCTCATCTCTATCTCTTTCCTTCTCGCACACAGGACACAGAGGGAGGGGGGTGGTGTTTTTTCGTGCCTGTGTATTGTGAAGTATCCGTGGGAGTGCACAATATCACAACGAGATGTTTAAGGGGCCTTGTCAAACATCTGGAGTTTAACAGCTCTGTCGCAAGCAATTAAAGAACATCATGTCACACCTTTGTTTTGTATGCAGCCTGCACCACACAACTGCCAGCAGAGATCAGACGCACATTCATACTCACAATCACTAACTAGTCATGATCTTGAATTGTGTTTCAGGTTCACAAACCTGTTAGACTCGGGTGGCCAGGTGGACCTGGCCTTGCTGTCCCCCGCCAAGAAGCAGTACTGGTCGATGCTGGCTTACAATCGAGCCAAACTCTGTAACATTCTCTTCAGCAACGAGCTCCACCATCGCCTGTCACCTCATGGCGTCACCTCCAACGCAGTGCATCCTGGGAACATGATGTTTACCTCCATTCACAAGAGCTGGTGGCTGATGACCTTTCTCTTCATGCTAGCCAGACCTTTCACCAAGTCTATGGTGAGTGAGAGAACAAGATAGAAAAAGTGTTTTATAAAAGGAATTGACCTCATTACCTCTACATGTCAGTAACCACCATAGAACGCTGATTTCACCAGAAGTAGCTCTTGTAGACTCTGATGTGCCCCTCACTCAGCTTAAATATTTACATTGGCGCGTTCCTGGGAGAGAGGAAAGGAAAAGGATGGAGAGGGGTTGATCTGCTGAGTGCTGAGGGCTCAGGGAGAGAGTCTGGGTTTTAAAGATAGAGTGATAGTCGGTGGTTTGTTTTCCACTTCCTCCTGTCCTGTTTATTTAACTCTGAGTGACGGTTCCCTTATCCTTTCTCAAGGATAGACCATATTCCAGATCCTGTGTGTGTGTTACTATTAGGTTACAATAAATGCACTGCACAAACTCAAGTCCCTACCCGTCTGCAATCGTCTTCTCTAGAGTAGATAATATGCTCTCTGTCAGATAGGCTTTTACCATATATCCCTTTCCCATCAGTTGAACCTATTACCAGATATTTTCTGATGCATACAGTAAAGACGTTATACCCTCACTGTCTGTCTTTGAGAGAGGAGGCCAGGTGCTGTCCCAGAGCGAGCAATGCTTCTTATCTCTTTACAAGTTTAATTTTTAAGCAACAATTAAACCAGATGCCCCCAGTGTATTGTCATTAATGTGTATTAATTCTCCAATGGGGAAGGAGCAGAAGTCTGTGTAGAGGATGCAATGATATTGTGTAGATAGAAAACACAGTATATCAAAACTGGAACCAAACTGTATCCTGGGTGTACTGTCTTCTTTTAAGGCGGTACTGTGGACAGAGCAGTTCATGGCACACTTGAATTTGAGTGGCTTATAAACACACTTGGGTTGTTTGATTCCGAGTGTCACTACCTGATCTTAGTAGCGCCTTGCTTTCATATGCAAGGCAGTCATTTTTGAATGGAAGATACCGCATCATCAGTTGGACAAAGCATAGAGTAGCTGCACAAATTGGACACATAGCTTTTTAAATGCTTGTGAGTACTGTGTGGACAAATTATGCTTTGATAATTGGACAATATTATTCTTAAACTTGGACTTTTGTCAGTTTAAAAATCACCCAAATTTGAAACTGATGAAGCTTTCCATCTCTAGTAGTTTTTCCTATATTATCAGGGCCATTCACTTACTGGATCACAATAAATAATAATGTTTCTTCTCATGACAGCTCCCTCTGTAGCATGGCTCAGATTTGCAACAGCTGTGTGTGTGTGAGGGAATAAGTCATTGCTTGAGAGTGTTCACACCACATATTTGTGCCTATAAGGTGATGTTATAGGTGCCTGAGGTCAAAATCCTCACAGACTGTGGATTTGAGTGATAAAATCCAACACTGTGATTTATATTCTTCCAAGTTGTGTCCTCTGCTCTGCACGACTTTCCAATTGATAGCAGCGCGCCTTTAGGCTCCATCGTCTCCTAATGTATGCTTTAGTTTGACTATTACATCTTTCCATTAGCTGCTCTTCATACTTTATCAATTTAGTGTTTGCACTGAAGGGAGAATGTGATGTGTTGAACGGCAACGTGCTGGAGTTTTATTGAAGCGTTGTTCTGATCCATCATGTTTGACAGACGTGAGGCCTCGAGCCCTCATTTGTCTCTCCTCCTCCTGACGTATGATGAGAGATGAGGGGAAGTGCTTTCACAAAATGCCAAGCTGAACATTTCCTCAATCTGACCGTTTTTGTCGCAAAACACTCCCCCCCCACTATCATCTATAGCATTTATCTCAGCTCTTTTTCACCACACATGACCTGTAACAATTTAAGTTGGGCCAAAATTTGTCGCAGATGCTTTTTCATCGGATGATTTTGAACTGATTTCTTTCTTCTGAGTTCTTTTTTTTTTTTAACGGATGAACCCTCTGTGCTCTTTTGTGTGTCAAAAGGAAAAGGGTTAATGTTTTGCACATGAGCACACATATGCAATTAGTGGAGCGGTTTCTCCTCCAGAATGAGGCTTTTCTACATGTGGTTAATTAAATGTAGTGTAGATGTTAGTAAATATTAAAGGGCAAAGGTACAGCTATTAATTAAATTCTGGTGTGCTGACACAGCGATTAGCCAAAACCCATGTCTGATAAAGGCCACACGCACACATACACATGGATACAGGAGGCACACCCTTAAGCTGAGCGTTTGCTCTTATTTAAATCTGGGGTTGATAAGGGCCCCCGAAAGTGTATCCTCTTTAAAATCCCGCTCCTCACTCCTTCTGCCCCCACATTAAGGGCTTAATAAAACAGTGATATTATTTCAGTTATTGGTTGCAGGGATATGAAGATGATATCGCTTTAATTGCTTGCGTACGCTTGCGGGATCCATAGAGATTGTTCTGGGATGCAAACACAAGCAGAATGTTGACTCCAAAAAACAATCACACAGCCCCCATGTGTGCTCTTGCGCAAATAACCAGCCTCTCATTTAAAACACAGGTTTGATTTATAGGAGCACAGGTGGAGTGATATACAGTTGCATTGCATGAGGAGACACACACACACACACACATGAATGAGCACTTGCAGACTGCTGAAACACGTGGAGTTACATATGGTCCTAAATCCTCCATTCGATTGTTGTAGTAAAAGGTCAGGAAGTGTCATGTCAGGCCATACGCCTCACACACTGTCATCCAATGGTGTTCTTGCTTTCCTCTCTCTCTTTTTGTGCTTCTTATTTTTATCAGCTCTTCACTTTTCTCTTCACTTTTATCTTTGTGATACTGTGTCTTGCACGATTATTGGCAAAATATATTTTGGCTAGATTTTGCATTCTTGTGTTGTGGATTCTACTTAAGGCGTAGAAACTTCTCCATTAGCGCGGAGCACAGCCCACTCTGTCATTGATGCACAGAGCTGATTCCATTTTGCTGAGTTGAAAAAGGCATCTATAAAGAGCCATGACATTATAATCAGCCAAACTATCTCTCACTAACATCATGTTCCCCTCCCTGTGCCTTGATCTACTTATCAGAGATTGCGCGACCGGGCCTGTAACTCCTGTTTCTTTAATTCAGCGTGTTTAGAGTGGGAGTTTTCCCTGTGTCCTTTGGTGTGATTATCAGCACTGAATGATGTGGCCTGCAGTGGTGTGTACTGTTCATGTACAGCATATGCTTGGATATATATGTGTGTATGTTATAGTGAGTGAGACTGAAGTGGCGGTTATCACAGTTCTGTTAAACGCTCTAAAATTGATAAAGATTGGAGTTGATTTATTTGATCTAGGATTTCAAGCATTTCACAATGTATTTATATGCTTATTAGCCAGTAAACTTTGAATCCAAATTCATGCTGTACACATTTATTAAACAGCACAGAATGAATTTAGTTGGGCTTTAACCTTTGTGAGGTTGTCACTGTCCTGTCACACTGTAACGCCGACCCTCTGACATTTTGTTGACTGACTGATTGCTCCCTCAAGATCAGCGTACCCTCAGGCTCTAAGCAGCTGTGCTCAGCCTATACTCAACTAATCTATACATTAACTATAGGCTGAGACGATGCTGAGCTGAATGGAGATCAGTGTGGGCCATGGCTCCAGCACCTCATCATCCTCTGTAATGGATAGGAAGAGGGGAGGGGGGCATTGTGGGCACAGACCTTAGAGGGTCCACGGGTCCAATCAGACACTTTGCTTCCCCCAGGGGCCGCTTCATCAGTACTCCCGCCTAGTCCCATGCTTCCTAACGTTTTAGTGTGATTATTTTACCCAAGATCCTGCCTCGGGCACCAGGCCACCTTTTTACATATGCACAAGCTGAACTTTTGACCAGGCACCAGCAGCCAGTGCCGTATTAGAGAAGTGGTTGTTCCGTCAGGAGTAGTGGCACCGCCAGCACCTACTGCGACTAGGAGTTCTCTCCTGCACCTCGGGGGTTAACCCCTGAGATTGGTCCTGCAGCAACGACATCAGCATTAACATATAACAGACGTACAGTGATGTCGGGCGCTTGGTGCTGTCCGCGAGCACAGCAGCCACTCTCACATCAGTCTTCTTTATCGGTTTCTCTCCTGCAGACCGATGTAAGGTCAGGTGCTCTCTCTGCTGTCTGGTGTAGCACACAGACGCAGTGGCTCTGCTGCACACAACCTGTCTGTGTGTACATGTGTGTGTGTGTGTGTGTGGTGCTCGACCATGTGGAAAGACAGAGGAGCAGAGGTCCCAATCTACCCGCCAGCCCCCCTTCTCCTCTGTGGGGTTAGATGAGCTGCCAGGCCCTTGTAATAGAGTCCTCTTGGATGATTAGGAGTTACAGAGGAGGGGGTCAGCTCCAGCCTGACTGGAGTCGCGTGTAAGTTTCAGTGGTGCTGACAGAATATTACACATGTGCTAACTGGTACGAGGCTCAAATACTCAAGACTGGTCCTCTCTTATGATGTACCAATGTCATTATGTGTGTTTATGTAATTTTTTGAGGAGCTATGGTGAATGTGATATTCCTGGCTGACACTTCCTGCTGTGCGACTGCAGCGGTACGAGTAAGATATGGAGGGAGAGGAAGAGGTGTTGGTGCTGGGATGGATAAAAGCATACAATCCCATTTTGCTGTATTGACATGTGTGTTCCTGCCCAATCCTGTTACTGGGATTATTGTCCATGGAGATACCATTTCCATAAAGAAAACACACACACACACACACACACACACAGATGGCCTTAGG
The DNA here is from genome assembly GCA_001698575.1 of Mola mola. NCBI lineage: Eukaryota > Metazoa > Chordata > Actinopteri > Tetraodontiformes > Molidae > Mola > Mola mola. Next base: position 404,257 of record KV751367.1, on the reverse strand, counting down.
CCTGGTTATGTGGTCCATTGCACAGGGAAAGTGTGTAAATGGTTTATTGTGGATGAGTTGATGTGATGGAGAGCGTGTCTGGATCAATAAAGAACCAATCAAATGCTGACAGTCTGCTACAGTATGCAGTCAGTCATTCACCCTCCTGCCTGTCTATATACGACGTGTGAGTGTAACGAGTCATGAGCAATATCCGTGTTGAATGCAGAACAAGTTGAGAAGTTTTTTTTTAAAATGACTGTGGCTTATTCCTGCGTAATGTTTGCATGGTGCACATTTTTTTCCTCTTTATAAGTTGTCTTTCCATGACAGTTATGATTTCTTTGAAGAAATGTTTCTGAAAGCCTCAACCACATCCTCTCTGCTTCCTCCAGTTCCAGACACCTCAGGGAGGCCATTAGGATGTCTCCCATGCCTGAGTTGTCTGAGTCTGGGCTCAGTCTGAGTTGGCGCTGGGCTAAATTACCCAAGAGCCACAGGTCAGAGACAGCTATTCCCTCATTGCTATGGGACTCTCTCTCTAATAGAAGGGATCAGAACAGGCCAAAGAGCCAGAAAGTGACCTGGCCAGCGAGACTTCCTTTACTGTATTACTCTTCCACACTCTTCACTCTCCATCTTTCTTACCTTTAAATTTCACTGCTTTTTCTGCTGTGACCCACAGAGAAGAGAAAGATGTAACCTATCACCCCTTCCTCACCCATCCACTCCTACTGCTTTCCTGTCACTGACCTCCCCCGCCACCTCCCCACAAAAAATACAAACAAACACACAGCTCTCCCTCCCCTACTTGTTGTGACATGGAGCTGATGGACTATTTTTCAAATTGATTTCAAAAATGTACATAAGCAGCCGATCCCCTAGCCCAGATTACATATTGATTTTTAATATGAAAAGCTCATTATATAAGCAGGAACTGCAACACAAAAAGCTAGCCAACCTTTGCATAAATCCTTTAATTGAATTTCCAGAGCCCGTGGTTCTACATTTTTTAATTAAATCCATTTCTTTTTTTAAGGGTTGCTGTGTAATTTGCATGCTGTGAAGTGGGTGCTGTCCCAGATAAAGTGCCATTGATCCTTATTAAGGCTCACCTCTGGGCTCGCTGAAAACCAACCGCAGAAATTAAATGTGCTCATGGTGCATACACTTATTGCCCGCATGATAGGATTAGAGGCAGACAGAGGGAGAGAGAGAGAGAGAAAGGGAGAGAGAGGAATGCTGGGGTAAGAGGTGGGGGGGTGGTTATTATTAATAGTTGTTCATATTAATGTAATATTTCACCTTCATTCCTCTGGGCTGAGATTGTAAAGGGCTTGTTTATAAATACAGCTGGGTCTGGTTGTTATTTGGGTTTCTCATCAAACTCATGTCACTGTAATTTCACAGTTTTGTGGTAACATTTAAATCTGGCAGATATGGAGGCCACATATTCATGTTAAATACCAACTTACTGAAAAACACCCCTTCTTTAACTTGTGTTTCAAATAAGTGCACCTGATCCTGTGATCATGTGTAAACGAAGCCAATGATCATGCCTCTCCATCGATCTCTCTAAGTAGAGACTTTATAAGTAGACATTTAAATTAAGCAATAGTAGTTTTCTTGTCCTTACCCTCCTCCCAGTTGGGCAACTGTTTTACATGTATGTGTACAAGCAGCAATTTTTCTCAGCATTTGCACTCTGCGAAAGCAGGTAAAGCGGGCCTCCCCTTCCTCGTCTTACTGTGTGGCTGTATGCAGACGGCGGAGTAAATCAATAGGGATTAACCTGTGACCCCAGCCACATACTTATAGCCCAGTTCTCGCTGCTCACACATCTCTCATCAGTTTCACTTAAACGCTGGACCTCACTCAATAAGGCACTGCGTGCTAATTCATTTTAAAGATGGAGAGGCCCTGATCATGGACCTCTCTTTCTCTCACACACACACACACGCTCACAGTTATAAAATAAACTAAAAAATAGACATTCTGAGAACATTGCATGGCTGCATCATCACAGGCTTTGTTATTTTCAATGTTAATACACATATTTTAGACATGTAATGTGGCATTGAGATTAAAGCCGCAGCACATTATTTAGTGTATATTTGATTCTTCCTAAAAATAAGTGCTTGATAAACTGACTAATTGTTTAGTCCATTGAATAAAAAGTGTAAATATGTAGAAGAAGAGACAATATATTCTTTACCACTTCCCAGAGACCAAGGTGATGTCTTTAATTTTTTTGTTTTGAAAGTCTAGTGTTATGAAACAACAACACAACATCATAGTTGTCAGTGATGAAATTTATGATCATCTCAAATGTTGCCAGTCTAAATAAGATTAGAAAAAATTGAATTTGTTTCAATAATCTTATCAGTTTTAATTGGTCATTGAAACACAGGTAAATGGAATAAAGTCCAAGCCTTATATTTAAACAACATTTTCTCACCACCTTTAATTACATTTTGAAAAATACAGCATCAACGATCAGCTTGAACCAGCTTTGGTTGTAAACAAACATATAAGACATTCTGTTCAAGTAAAACCCAAACTGTTTGCACTGTTAGGAAGCAGCAGAGGTAAATGTTGGGTTAGTGTTCCCTTTCAGTGCCTGGAACTTTGTTTTCACCTGAGTTTTGCTCTCTCTGCTGAAACCACAATGAATGTAAGAAGTTGAAATATCTTTTTTTTTTAAATTTGTTATTTATTTCCTTTAGGTAGAGAGAATATATGAAAGAATTACCGGTGTCAAAAAAAATTAATTCAGCCTGCAAATTAATAATGGAGGATGTTTAAGATGTTTGGCTTTCTTTTATTAACAAACACACACCAATGCTTGCTTTCCCTCATTTTGTCTGTCTCTCTCTTAATATATTGACATTGGCTGAGTGATTGGTCTGATGTCTCTCTTGTGTACCTGTCCAATGTGAAAGTGTGTGTGTGTCGAGCAGTGCAGTGTCAGCAGCATATGCTGCAAGTATTGACCCATGCCTGTCCTCTGCTCTGACTGGCTCTTGTCCCTAACTTGTCATCCCTCTGTCTTTTTCTCCTCCCTCTTGGCTCGTTTCCTTGTGAGTTGATCATTGTTTTTCTGTGTTTCACAATTTCAAAACTATTTCTGTAACCCTGCAAGTTTTTGCTGTTTATTTAAGTGTTGGTTGCTGATTTTTGTTTCTTTTTGCCACCTAATTGGCCATTATTTTTTCTCCTGCCTTAAAACACATGCGTCAGACAAGGGTTAGAGCTGTGAATGACCTCAGTAATGCACGGACTACCTGGGAGCTGAGCAATGCTTTTAAGCCACAAGCAGATTCACATAATGCTCATCACTGAGTGATGTAGGAAGGTCAAATCCCACACAGGAGGGTTTCTCCTCTCGCAGGGCAAACCTGAACATGAAGAACATCTCACCCCTCCTTCCCACTTATTGTAAAAAGGAATGATTCATTTTCTGTAATTTGCATTTTATTTTCGCCAACATTCTTCTTCCTGCATTCTAAAATCTACCCCACCAATAAAGCAGTTTCTCTTTCACTCTCTCTTTCAGTGCATCCCTCTCTTTAGGTGGCCAGAAACACACGCTAGCCTGATTTCCCTCATTTCAATTCATAATCCAATCAATCAGGCTAAAACAACTTGGTTTCTTCTCTGTCCTCCCCTAACCACCCAACCATACATATTTACACACACACACACATATGGAGAGCCTCCTAAATGTGTTTGGAGCAGGTTGTTCCAGTAGTGGGGACCCCCCCTGGGGGTTAGACCACTCTATGTGTTATCGATTGCATTGCCGTGCATGTTGTGCTCAATCATGTGTTCCATGCGTCTAATATTGTCCTCTCCCACCTGGCCCATTAGATTAAACTAATGCATTCAACCATTGATTAGTCATTGCACTCAGACCTGATCAGCCAATCACCTACCTGGTTTGACTCTACTTGACCTGTGAACCCTGGCTCTTGTGTCACCTCACCAGCTCTAAGATGTTAAACACACGCGGCGAGGTGCACAGCTCCATCTGATACGCCTCACGTCGGTGGTTCTGGTAGGTGCAGGTTCAGCTGGGTTCACTACCTGTATGATATTCGATACTGATGGAATTCTCACGCATTTCCTAATCACATGCAACAGAGAGCTATAGATTTTATCATCGAACATGGAGCTGTTGAACCTGCCATTAAACTTGAAATTTACCATGAACCAGCTCATTGATTAGAGTTGATAAGAGCTCCTTGCAGGAGTCAGAGTGAACACATGATGCATGAAATGTTTTGGAGAATTTTCATTTCTTTCTCAACCCCCATTCCTCCACATTCTTCTGCTTTCATAAGCCTGGAGTGAATGTACATTCACTCAGGTATACATGACTTTTATGTTAAGTAATTGTGTTTTATGATTCTTCATAATGAAGGGATGCATATTAATTTTTCCTCAATACTATGTACTGTGCTTATTAAATACGGAACATGCGATCATTAAATTATGAAATGAATCTATGATGTAGAGCTGTAACTAAGGATTATATTAAGATTTTTTTTTAATTTTGATTAATCTGATGATTATTTATGTGATACTTAATTAATCATTTACTTTATAAATTGTCAAAGAATAGTGAAAATATTCATTACATTTTCCAGAGCCCAATGTGACATCTTCACATTGCTGTTTTACTCAAACCAATGGTTACAAACCCAAAGACTCTTCCTTCAATGCCAGAGATGACATGGAAAAGCAGCAATTCTGACATTGAAGAAGCTGGAATCTACAGATGTTTAATCATTTTGCTCAAAACAAGAGTCAAATGATTATTACAGTCGAAATATTGATCGACAAATCGATTAATTGATAAATTGTATAGTCATTGCAGCTCTGCAGTCAAGAATTTTTTTCCTTGCACTGATCCTTCTTGTAACAATATGACTACTGCATTACCTACAGTTCAACGCGGCTTTGGACAGTGTGGTCAGAGGTTCTTCTAGGCCTCAAGCAGCTAGTAGAGATGAGGAGCAGGCTACAGAAGTCTGATGAGCTTTCACAGGCAAGCGGGTGTAAAAGTGGAGCACTTCCCTTTCCCTAATCATCATCCAATAATATTGTAATTGGGAAAAAAACAATCTGGAATTGTCACTTGCTGCATCACTCTGTACTTCTATGACCAAACAGGACTTTCCACATGTAGGCGAGGGCAACAATAAAAGTCTCTCTGGTGCCTCTGCCTGACAGTCCAATAGCGAGGCATTCACCTTGACGGTGGCACTATGGTTTACCACTCCCATTCTCCTTATTTACCCCTTTCCTTCGTTTCCACTCCCTCTCTGTATTGAGGCAGTGAGTGAGGAAGTACGGTTAGGGACAGTTAGGGACAGTCCCATTGATGTGTGTGTGTGTGTAAAGCGCAGAGTTGAGCAATTGAGAATAGATGTCCTCATTGGATATGAGCTGGCTACTCCGTGGCTCTGCATTAAATTTGTATTGAATGGGAAATTAATGACTGGATAATTTTATTGACATTTCTGGCATTGAACATATAAACAAAATGTTCTTTTGAAGCAATGTGTGAGCGTTGCACCCCGGGGGAGGGGGGATGGAAGAAATCCCAGTTGTGCTTAAGAAAGAATAAGTCCATGTTAAGTCCATAGTGTATTGGAAAAGAGAGCGAACCGGTCGATGGGGACTTGGTGGTTGAGGCCCACTTTAATTGTATTATTTTCTTTAAGATTCCTGCCCTCCCACATCCATCTCAACGCAGCAGTGACAGATTTGATATGTATTGCTGACACTGTCATGAACACAGATTTGAATTTATTGAACAGTTTCAAAAAGGAATTTGTTCTGCTTTTATCAGAAGGACCCGCATGGACCATATGGGACTGTACTTGTAGTATAGTTTAAAAAAAAAAAAATGTTTTCTGTAATTTGTTTCATGCCTTTTTGTATACGTCAAATACATGCTGCACCGCTCCTGCTTGGAAATCTTCGGAATCAAACATTTAGAACTTTCTTAAAGAAGGAGATGGACTGTTTCTTTTTCTCTGTGAGTCAGATGGGAACAGATCAAAGAGATGAGAGATGGCGAGTGGAGGAAACTTGTTCAATTAAAATGAAGCGATGAGACGATTCTTTGATGCGTCTTCTGGATGCGCTGTATATGTTCCACAGTTATTACACGTGATTTTTGTTTGAGAGGTTCCAGCGGAGGGTGGGACAGTAGGAGGTGTTGCCAACACAAGGAAGCAGAGGAGGAAGGAGAGAACTTGATGAAGTTTCTGATTATTCCACCTCCTCATGGCTCAGGGAAGAATTACTGAATGCCATTTGGGTCAGTGCTCTTTATGGAACTGCATTTATGAAATACATCTCTCCCCTTCTTTCTTTCTCTCTTTCTGTCTCTTCCTCTTTGCATCTCTCCTTCCCTCCCTCCCTCTCCTCTAATTGGAGATGCAGTAAATGTGTGTGGGGTCAGTGGTTCTTCAAGGTGAGGCCGCATTGGCGTCTCTCCCTAATGTTCTCCTTCAGGCACATGTGCAAACCCACGGAGTAGTTGCCGCCGATCCAATCTCCCATTTTCTGCCTGGCTCACAAAAACTGCAGGCCTAAAACCTCAAATAACTTATACCACTCACCTTTCTTCTGTAATAACTTCTTCTCTGTAATCTATGGCTGCGTGAGTCTGTAGCTCCAGTCTTCCTGCACTCCTCACTCAACTCTGCTCCACGTCCTTGTGCCAGCCTGTAAAGCCAGAGGGCACGCTGTGGGTGAGTCAAAGACCAGCTCTGCCAACAAACCCAGTGGGAGAGGCCCTGCCAAGGGTGCCAATGTCTCAAGAGTGAGGGGAAATGGAGGATGTCTGAAGAGGATTAAAATTGGAATTAAATCAGATGAGGAAATATTCAAAAAACGTTGATAGGAAGGAAAAAAGTGACCCTTGCTGCTCATTTCTCCACCTGATTTTTTGAGATCCAGAGCCCCAGTGAAGTAAAAAGCTCTTTGTCCAAGAGCACCGACTCAGTACCATTTTAGACCAGTAGGGGTCATTGTAGTTCAACTGACTGCACGGAAAGCCTGACAGCGAGGGTTGAAGCTGTGGGACAGACAGCAGTGGTTCATTTGCTCTTGACACACAACTCTGTTATGTATGGAATTAAATGAAAATAAAACAGCATTTATCTAAAGAGGTAAACACAGCCCCGCACTCACACATAAACACACATTTTTATTCTGTTTAACTTTTTGATAATTAATCATTTATTAGTGGGTGACCTCTGCAGGAGGCCTCAGATCATTTAGGTAGATGCACAACGCACCAGTTACTGTGGTAACGGTACAAAGCTGAGTGGGCCCTCACTCTGTTTTAAGGCAAAGTATCAGACGCGCAAGGATCAGGCTTACACTTGTGAATGAATATGACTGCAGCCTGTGCCTCACCTGCCGCTTCAGCCTAATTGATTTAGCACTTAGGCTGGTAATTTAATGTCCAGGATGAAGAGGGCTTTGCAGAGTCGTTGTCTCAAGGTATTGTTTGAGACACTATTGTTGGGTAAATAATTGCAGTCTGTTCTCCTTTAAAGGTTTCCTGTTGGAGCACTGCGGAGGGACAAACTCCCTTTTTTCCTTTGATCTTTTTACATCCTTTTTTTGTGTCTTTGTTTCGTATAGTTATATAATTTGCATATATCAGGCTTTTGACAGTATGGAACGATATATAGGGTCTTTCTGATTGAACATTCATAGACAAACTTATTATCTTGTTGTACATTTTATTCAAAGGGTACCAGAGTGACCATGGCCTCGATAGTCTTTGAGGTGTAATACATCTATAAATTCTATATTTGCTCATACTCAACTCTGTGCTCATTTGGAAGTCTTATTCTCCACTCTCAATTTGTGTAGACAAATTAAGCACGCCACCACTGCCATTGACCTCCACTAGATGAATATTAGATGAAGCAGCAGCCAATACGTGAATAGCTGAGTTCAGGACAGCAACGATTTTAATGGCAGCAAGAAGCCATTAACAGTATATCTGAAAATAGACAGAGGATTTTCCATAGATCATTAATGACGGGAAATCTATCCCTCTGTTCCCTTGCTCCATCCTTCGATATATATCTCTTTTCTTCTCTCTATATGTCTACCTTTGTTGTATTTCACCCCTGTCATCTTTTTTTCGCACATGGTATAATTCAGCTTCAGCTTGCTGCTGGTGCCCACACAGAGTCTCTCTTTAGAACCACAGGCCTTTCAGGGCTCGCTATTAAAATGCACTGGATATTTGCTCACTGATGTCTGTTTAGTATATAATCCACGTCCCCTCCTCCCATATTCCTTGTTATTCTAGTTTAGTGCTGTAATCAAGCAGGGCTTGCCAATAAAGTTTATTGTACAGAGCTAAGTGTCAATAGCACACACACACCCGGGGCAGAGAGGTCTCTTTAATTAGAATAGGAGAAAGGAGGGTGTGTATGTGCATACCTGTGTGTGTGTGTGTGTGTGTTTGTGCATGTGTTAGTGTGAATGCTTGGTGAAATTTGAATCATCAGACGCTGTGAATGCCTTCCAGGATTGTTCACTTTAAAAGCGACAATGTGCATGTGGATAAAAACGGTGGCGCTGGAAAAATAAATGTGTCCGCCAACATCAAAAAATCTCGCTGCTTTTATCAACAAATCAATTCCAGCTTTACATGGCTATCGAGCCTGGATGTTTTTAATCTATGTTGAGTCTGAGCAAACAATAATCCCTGCTATATGAAGTATTGATTAGACCTGCTCCCTCGCTGTGTGGCTTTATTAAAGGTACAATTGTAAAGTTCTTTATGACGGGAGAATACTTCCACATCTGCCACAATATGTGGCAGCTGCGGGTGAGAGCGTCCAATCTGTATTAACCAATGAGCCACATTCATACTCTTCTGCTTCAGAATAATACAATGTAAAACGTTTTTCTGCTGCCATTTAATTCAGTGTAATTCTTTTTTTAATACTGTGAGTGGAAGCCACTTTTCATTTCCCTCTCAGGCTCTGTCTTCCTGTCTCGCTCTTTGCTATTTTCGTATTAGGTCACTTACAAATAGCCTGGTTAATATGTAGAATTGTATTACTGATATGAGTTCTTTGATAAAACACATTTTGAGTGGAAAAAAAAATGCCCGCTCCTAAACACCCAGATTCCCACAGTGGCGAGCGGCAGGCTCGCATCCTCAATCAAACGCTAAAACACAAAACCATTTCCCATTACAATCTGAAGATATTAAAGAGAGATTAAACATACTGTAAGGGAGCCGCGGCCTGCGCCAACCGCAGACAGCTGTGCAGTCTGACGGGGGAGCGGAGAGGAGAAGATGAGATGATGACAGAGGAGGAGAGAACGGAAGAGGAGAAAAGGGAGGAGAGGGGGTAAATGCACGATGCGGTGAGGGAGAGCAGATGGAGGAGTAATTTGTGTGGGATGTGGTAGATGGGGGAAACATGGCTGTGTGTCAGTGCTGAGCGATGCCTCCCGTTCTGTAAGAAATCAATTTAGGGTTGGACCGGGACGCCATGCATACAATAATTGAATATTACTGCTTACTATCTCCTTCACATGCAGCTACTCTGCGCTAAACAGTGGACTGTATGGAGGAGTGAATCAGGCAGCGGGGCGGGAGATACGGGTTAGGGTGAAATATTGAAGAGGTTTAAGCACTGTTCAAATAAAATGTTGATACTTGAAATAGTCGCTTAAAGTCAGTAAGAGTAAGTGCGTGTGTGTGTAAGAGATTTTCTGCCCATTCACCCCCTGTCCCCTTCTCTCTTCTCCTCCCTTTCTTGTCCGTCTGTCTTGCCTGTCAATCCTGTCTGGGGCCGCATAGCATGATCAATAATCACAACTGTTAATCAATGAGCTTTTAAACAAGCATCGACCACACTTACAAGGTTAGTTCCGTTTATTAGTTTACATTAGGCTAAGTAACACAATCAACTGGTCATAAGAGTAGATATGTCCTCAAAGGATCAGAAGGAAAGTCATGAGGGGAGACAAAAACCTGAAATAATAGTCAACATGTTGGCTCTAAAATTAAATGTGAAGTTCTTTTTACAAAGTTCTTTCCAGATCTGTGCACATTTGACATCATGTGTTAACTTTTTGGACTGCTGTGGGAGTGCTCATCTCTACCTGTGATTAAATGGCAATTCCCATCACTACAGCTCACAATTAATGACTAAGTCAGACTTAATTCAATCTTTAATTTGTGTCCTTATTTCTACTTGCTCCATCTGTACAAATGCTCATTATCTCTTTGAAATGATATCAGACTGCTCTGTTATGCTATCATTTAATCATCTCTGAACAAAATAATCGTCCGTGCATCATGGTGGATGATCAGGAAATATATAATTAGGATAATTACTCGTTAATGTGCTGAAGGAGCTTCCTTGGAAGGTGCCTCGCTCGTTGTTTGCACAGTTTGCACGCCTGTGCCTTTTGCCTGGATGTGTCACTGTGTGTGCAGATGCACGCAGCATGGTCACAGTAATATTCGTCACTGTCTGATTTACTGTAGTAAGGTTGCCGTAGCGGGCTGGAAACCACTGCATTTGTCTCCATTTCCTAATGGTATTTCAACAGCTTCTACAGCAACGGCCGTTTCTCATTTTAATGACTGGAAAAATGACTGCGTGCGTTTATGCACATGTAGGGTTTTTTTTTCTGTCTGGATGCAGAGAGAGACCCTCGACTACCTGGGCCGCTGTATGCAAAGAAAAAAATAAGATCAACAATATTTCGTTGCTTGAGCGGGAGTTCTGATTGATGTTGTGGTGACTGGTGGCTATTGAAGTAACTCCTGTTACACTGGTTGATGTGGTTGAAATTGGGTTTCT
>KV751367.1:318462-393371 GCA_001698575.1 Mola mola | reverse complement strand
CACTCCCTCACTCTATTGTTACACACACACACTCAAACACAAAGAGAGTCCTTACAAGATCTGACAATTACAAGAGGGGCTTTTAATCAATCTGGAATGTAGCTCATAGGGGCGAGTGATGGCAGGGGAGGAGGAAAAGGAGTGATTACTCCCTCTCAATCTTTTTCTCCCTTCCTCCTTCTGTCTGTCTCTGCTCCTCTCCTTCGTTTTTATTTTAGGTGGTCCATCCAACTCCCATCTCACACAGAGACAGTTTTAAACAACTCTCCTTGTCTTTCCTAACGTATTGTCTCTGCTGTCTCCTTGCGCTTCATGTTCGACTATTAGCTGACATGCACACAGGGAGCATCGCTCATCTCCCCAATTTCTCCTCCTCTCGCCTCGCTCCCACCCCTCTCCTCTCCGCCTCCTTCTCACTTCTTTCTTCTGCTCCATGTATAACTATTAGCAGACATGCTCTCAGGGAGTCTGATGAATATTTTAGCAGCTGCAGGGAGGGGCTTTACTCTTCCACCCTCACAGCTTTCAACACAGCTAATGGACCAGATTCTGTGTTTTCCTTTTCGCACAACTTTACATCACGCTTCAAGTTTCCACACTGCACCTGGACACAAAGTGTGACAGTAGACTGTATTTTTTTGTGTTGGTTTGGCTTGGGACTGATTGGACAGTAACTGGGCTCTGTTGTACATGATGGTGATCTCTTCTGGTCTCTCCTTTTCCCCTTTCTCACTTGTAAACATTTTTCAGAATTATCAGAATTTTCGTAGAGCAAAGCATTTTATCCATACACTCGGGATTGTTGTCAATTGCAGCCTTCAGTCTGTTTTCACAGCTTTAATATCTAAATGATTTTAATTAGTGTAAGAGATGACTATTAGTCGATACCCTGCTGTCTTTGCAGCACAACTCTTACCGCAGCAATCAACACCTAGACAATTCCCCCTGAACTCGCTGGCATGCAGTGCACACAATTAGCCACATGACTGGCAAGGAAGTTACACTGGTATGAAACGGAACACTTAGACCAGAGTGCATGATTGTATTTGTCAATTGGACATATCTATGTCCTCAGTGGTCACCAAGAGACAACCCCTGGAGTGTCTCTTCCCTTCTCAGAAGAAGGTGTGAAGGGTAGAAAGGCAAGACGAGAGGCATTCTTGTCTCTCTGAGCAGTACAGTAGAAACTGTGTGTGTGTGTGTGTGTGTGTGTGTGTACACACTAATCCTTAGATGAGGGGCTGGTGGTTAAATCATGATGCATAGTCCAGGGCTGCTCTGGCCACTGTCATTAATCAGTACAGGGGCGGGGGACGTATCTGCTTTTTATCCATCTCTTAAATCAGTCACTGCAGCTATCGGCAGCCCTCCCCCCTCCCCTCCCCACCTCCTCCCCTCCATCTCCTCCCTCTCCTCTCCCCCCCACCCCATCCCCCACCGTCCTAGGCCGCTGATTGAAGTGTCATTGTTTGGGAGACAAGCGGCGCTCAATCAATAGGCAGTCTCACTAAATTACCGTTTGCATGAAAAATGAAGGGCTGCCCAACCTGACTCCATTCAGCTGGAGATGTGCTGTGTGTGTATTGTGTGCAGATTGTTGTGAGAGATTGAAATGTGTGTATGGGATGTACTGTAGGGATGAAAACAATGTGTGCGTGTGTGTGTGTGTGTGTTTGTCAGGGGACAGAGAAGACAAAGCGCACAGACAGTAGAAGCAGGTAGTGGGTATCTCTAATATGGAGGAAAATTTGGGAGACCACCTACGGCTACATAGGGATGCAGGAGAAACTGGAGCTCAGGGTTTCCTGGTCACATATTGATCATGGCTTGTTAAGGACTTCTGCTGTGGTCTGTGACCCTCACCCTTCCCCTTCACCCTTCAACTTTACCTTTCACCCACGCCCTCGACTGACCCTCCCAGTCTACCTCTTTGTTTATCTACACCCTCTCCTCCGATTGGCGGGATGAATAGATCATTTTGGATTTTTATACGTGCGCATGAAGCCTTTCTTGCTGTGCAGTGTGTGTGTATAGATTTTGGATGACCGAGGTAGGCTGGAGTGAGTTCTGCGCCTCTCCGCCTGTCTGTGCTCTGCCCTGACCTCTTGGCTATTAATCATTTCTAGATCTGTGTTTACCCTCAGTTCAGCTCTCTAGCACACAGGCACCTAGAGGGGCAATTAGAGGTGGAACCGCCGCCCCAGTGCAGAGAGTTGCCCCCCTCTTCCAGTTGCAGAAACACACACACAGAGTGAGCCTCTGAGAATCAGGACCGAGCCTGAGCCAGAGAGCCACCTGTAATGTTTTTATTTATTTTAAAAGGATCCCGCTGTTAATGTGAGTGGCATATCACAGTGCTGCCATTATATTTGAATTGGAGTGAGTTTGCGCATCTCTTTGATCAAGTGTTGTGTGTGAATGTCTCCCACCTCCACAGGGCATACCAAACATGCATTAGTGTAAGTTGCACAGGCTGAGTCTCATCTAGTGTACGTATGGTAATGGATGGTGTGTGGGGAACATGTCAGCCACCTCATCATGTAAAAGCCTTCGTGTACAGGAGGGAGCATGGAGGGCTGGCAGGTAGGCATTAGGCAATATAATGGCCTCTATTTTTACACTGTGGAACACAGTTGAAGAGGCAACATTTATGAAGCTTTCAGAAAAGCAGACGCGCTGTGGGGAGGGGTTTACAAGCTGGTAAGTGAGAGAATAAAACTGCTTTTCAAAATTACCCGACAGTTTGTCGGTGTGCCAGTGTGTCTAAGTGTGTCATTTTTTAATAAGTCAAGTGGCGAAGAGCAATCCACACTTTAATTGCCCAGATTGATCAGAGAGTTGAGGAAGAGTTTTCAATGACCTGCTCTGATCTCTCAGCTCCTGGATTGAGATGGTTTTAATCAGACTAAGAATGGATATGACTGATTTGTGGGTTTGCTAGTCAGTCATTTATCCACTTATCTATTATTCATTTCTTCATTTTCTACCAGAACTTTTCCTTGAACTTCTGCAAACAGTTTAGGTGCTTACGGACATTCTGACAATCTCACATACCTTAACTCGTGTCTGCAGATGGGGGCAGTGTGCTGAGTGAATGTAGGTCTACACTGGGCCCAAGGAGGTAGTTAATCTCCCTGTGTATGACATGTGTGAGCTCGGGGTATTGTACTGTATGTTTCCCTCTCACTCAGCTGTACTTAATGTAGCCCATAAAGGCTACACAACAATAAGCTACGCCTGGCACTCAGGCCACCATTCCGCACTACACTAGCCCACTGAGCAGGATAAATGACTCCTATAAACCTGTCACACACATACATACACACACTGGAGCGTGTGCAGACTATAGAAAGTCGTCTTCCCAGCTGAGGTGGATCTGCTGTGGTTCTCAGTGCAGTTGTGTGAAGTTTGTTCCAAGCTGTGCAGTGTACGTTAATAACCAGAGCACCGCTCGTAAAGGTCTGAGGTAAGAAATATGGATGGAAAAGGCTTCTTGTTATCTGGGATCCTTACACTTAAAGGATATTAATGGAGGCTCAGCATTTATTTGATGGTTCCATTATGCATTCGTGCATCAGCCCCAATTGGTGCAATCCCTTTTTATTCCTTCACTTCAGCTCAGCCTGTTTAATCAGTGGCTGAGGACGAGATCCAACTTTCCTAATGCCTTGGACCTCCCCCTTCATTTCTCCCAAGAAGACTGAACTACATTAAAAGGGCCCTTCCCTGTGATGGCAAGTCTCAATTTTCGTAAATGAATGCCATTTAAAATCCATAAAACTGTTAATCTGCATAACACCTTATGAATATACAGTGTGTGTGACATGCAGTTAAGAGTTGGTGGCCAGCGATAGATGGCCCTGGGATATGTTTAGATGTGTGCTCTGTGTTTGAATCTCACACTGTGTCTGATTGTACACACCACTTCTCTGAGATCGAGAGGATTATAATCATCTTTTCAAAACACCCACTAACTATCCTGACAGTGGGAGCAGTGAAAGAGCTATTAGTCTATTTATGGATCCAGCGTGGATTTTATCAGTCACAGACTGACTGTGGCACAGACAGCATCATCTGGCCCCTCATGTTGCTTTTAATGATTTTCCTGTTAAAGATGTCAGTGTCATGTCGCTCTTGTTATTTTCACAGTTGTCCTGGAAACCACTGATGAAAATGGCTTTGTGGCACCCACCTTTATTTTGATAAAAATGTAAATGTGATGTAAATCCTAATATTTGTTCTTTCACTTTAAAAGAAGAAAATGAAAAAGGGCTAAACACATTATCTCTGTTTTTTTTTTTTTTTTTTTTTTTGGCACCAGCAGTGGTATTCATAAATAAACCACATAGATAATAGTTGTCGACGAGAAATCCATTTTCATTCTTGATATTTATTCAAGCAGTTCTCTCCCATGTTTATACAATCCAGAGTATTAAAAGATTGATTCAATTTTATGTTTTGGAATAAAATGCAAACAAAAACAGATGCTTGTGTCTTTCTTCCCCCCTAAAGCTGAGAAGGTATTGTGGTTTATGTAAACCGTAAAGCTCTGAGCTCTATTCTCGGCCTGGAGCTTCCCTGAAAGACTGAAAGAGAAGGCAGAGATGGTGAAGGTACCACTGTGCTATACAACAGCAATAGTGTGTGGGTGAGAGCAGAAGGCTTAAAGATGTCTGTCTGAAGCCCGGTACAGCTAGTAGAATATGACCTGATTTTAGTTACTATAATGGGTTTGTGTACTAACCTACAGGATAAACTATAAATTTCCAGTCAGGTTCAAAATTTTTGTAGAAATATTGTTTATTTTTCATTGCCTCGATGTTTTGTACAGTGAAGCTGCATATCAGCATGAAATCAGGGGATTTTGATAGAGAGTTGTTGAAATGTTATAGTTTCAAACTCTTATTTCCTTACACTAAACAAATATATACACCATATGTCGTGTCATCTTTGCAGTGACACAGCGCAGAGATTAATGTTTTAGTCTTGAGGTATTTGATTTTGGTATATTTTCAATGTCCACATGTAGCACACAAAATCTAAATGAATAGTAGTCAGTTTTACAAAGGGATACTTGGTTTTACCAAGTATCCATTATACGAACATCTAAGAGTGTGAATGCCTACCTATAGACATATACTGTATATACAGGCTACTGTTGGACCATGGGGCAGTGGTACAGCCAAATGGTTACACTATTGTTATTAGGGTTCTTTTTTTAATTTATAAGGATATTTATTTTTATATCTAATGGTGCTTAAAAAATTGACTTAAAACTTTCAAATTTGAATGCATAATTTCAATGACAAGTTACATTAGAAAATCACCAGACAGACTGCAGGCTTGTGTCGACCACAATGAACGGTCCCAAGGATGGAGTGGCACATAATGGTTTTTGAATTTCGGAAGTATTAGCAGGCAGGGATGTTTTAGTGGAAACGTTAATGTAAAACCATCAGCATAAGGTTTTTTTCGGGAATGTCGTGTGCGAATGCTATAGAGGAAACAATGACTTAGTACAGATACTGTAGCAAGAAAGTTCACGGTTGGAGGAAGGATGGTGTGGTGAATTGGTCAAACAAGCGATGGCTCTGTCACCACGTGACCACTACTTAAGCCTATTTGGAACTTTAAAAATGGCCTCTTTTGTATGCGTTTTAAATCCGAAGAAGAGTGTTGGGCTTCAAACGACACTTTTGGACCTTGACCCAGGAGAACGCAGTTTATGTCATTTGAGAAACCCAAGCTGATCTTGACTGTTGTTTTATGTCGTCCCTTAGTGAAGTTATGTAAGGTTTAAACTTAGTTAAGTAAAGTAAGATAAGTGATGTACATAACATAACTAAACTGAATTTAAGCCAAACCATCATGTTTTTTTTTTTCCTTAAACCTAATCTATTTTTTTTGTTCCCTTAACCCTAAACAAATATTTAGAAATGCCTAACCCTCACCAAGTTTTTTTTATGCCTAAACCTCACCTGTTGGTAGTGTGACTAAAACAACAATTGACACCTGATGCTGTCATTTCATGTGTGTGTAAAACAAATGCAGTTGACATGCAAGAAGCTCAAAATGTGTGAAATGATAAAATAAAATTCTTTAAAATGGGTGTTCATTCGCCATCCCATTAGTTAATGTTGGGCTGCAACGGTTCAAAAACGGTTCCAAATTAAATTCCCATCTGTTGCAGAGGGGTGGATGTAAATGGTGAACGTGATGAGATCTTTATGCGGAGGCCCTCCGTCCTGATAGAAATGCATAATGATATCTCTACCCCACAAAAATGGAAGCTTCCAAGCAGAACTTGACTTCTGTGGAAAGTTATTTTTAATAGAAACTCTTAAAGAAGTGAACATAGTTGGACAAGTAGATCATCATTAAATAAGTCAGTAATAGAATGAAAGAAGACAGCATAGACTGAAGCATTCAACAAAATAAATGCCCCAGGAAAATCTGAAGATTGCCCACTGAGAGTACATCCTCACAACAAAAATAAATCGGAAACTACTAACTTCTTGTTTCATGAAATATCCATATTCAGATAAGAGAACTGAAAAAACACATGCAAAAGAGGTAAAATAGCTGTTGCACTGCTCAACATATTCATCTTTTTTGCACATTTTACTTCACTGTTTGTAATTATGTAGGCGCATGTAAATACCAGACTGCATAAGTCCCATTCAGTGGAAACAGGAAAAATCGTAATGAAAAAATATGAGCTTGTAACTGCAGATTTGAGGTCTGAGGTGAATATGTGAACAGCGCAAATATTAGACCTATATATACACAGTATGTACATATGTGTGTTCTTGTTTTTTTAATGTGTGGGACAGACACAAGGCCATCCTTACTGAGTGTCGGGGGATTGGTGCAACAGAAGGTGGGAATGGTTGATTTTACATGGGGGCAGATATGCTGGGTGGGAGTGGCAGCCAGACAAGGCGGTAGTCAAAGCAGCCTTCATGTAATTTAAATGCAATTATGCTCAGTTACTCTGTTCCTCTGTGGCTCAGGGGGCTGTGGTGAATAACATGGGCGTATCCTCATCTAGTCCTGCCCAGAGAACTAGTGTTTCAGTCTGGGACGGCCTCGGCTGTTGCCTACTCTCCAGTCACAGCTTCTCTTTTTATTGGACATTATTCCTCCGGCAGAGCAGAAATGAAGAGAGGAGGAGAACTTTAATAGCACACCTGAATGGAGGGTGTCATATAATCAATGCATACAGGCCTGAAATACAGGCTGTCACTGAGACTCCATCACGCAGCAGCAGGGAGGAGAAAGGAGAATGGGATATTAACTCTTGTGAAAGGAGGGCTGGGTATCGGCGGTCTGAAATTAAATGGTTGGCTCTAAAAGAGATGAGGCCAGAAATGAGGCACCCGTTTTTGTTGGAGTTCGGTGTACATGTTTTGCACAATATTTGCCTTTCCGCTTCAAATCTGATCTTCGAGAGGTCTCGCTTTCTCCCTCGGTTACCTATCACTGGCTTTCCACATGCTCTCTGCACTGCATTGATATGATCCCACGTATCTGACAATCAGTTAGAACTTCCTCAAACAGAACTTCCCTTAGCAAGTTTTCTGTTTTTATGCCTGTGTGTGTATTCAAATGCTGTCGTCAGCAGACTGTAATCCCTCCGAGCCTCCCCTGCGTGCGTGTTTGTGTTAGTCCATTTTTTGGGGGGATTGTAAAATGCCAGACTGCATGTTTATGTGTGTCTGTGTGTGTGTGAGAGATGTACAGCGGAATGCCCTTTGATACAGAAAGAGTTTTAGAAATGCAATTTCCTCCTTTTCTGTATATGGGTGTATTCATGTTGTTTTTATTAGAATATGAAAGTGTTGCGGCGTGGTGCCAGGGTTAGCCTCTCCCTCTGTCCGCTCCCACTTCCTCGCCGGCCTCCGCGGTCTCCCTGGCTAGCTCATGCATTAGAGATGAGGGGCTTGAGAGAAGATGGAGGCCGACAGCTTACGCCAGGAAACTCGCCATTATAAACAGGATCAACACGCCTCGCGTAGCATTGAAGTCTGTTTGCGTGCGCGTGGGTAGGTGGGAGGGGGTGTAGTAACGAGGAATTGCTCAGTTTGTGTTTTTAAGTTTTAATGCGTGCTTTTGAAAAAAAAAAATGTATGTAACTTTTTACTTTTTAGTTTGAACCTGGGTTAAAAGGAGTGAGCTCTTCCTCACTGTTCTGTGGTCCTCAAAAATGAACCACAAACACATACGGTTGTCATCACCAATACTGTCATTATGATCAGCCAATTTGAGATTCCATGATGACGGAGTGTCTATTGAAAGGACTGTAGAGTAGTTGTGTAGCCAGAAGAGGCTTTTCTGTATAATGAAGTACATGCTGACGATCAGTTGTCCTCTCCCAGGTATATTGCCCAGCTCCATGTTAATGTCTGGATTTGTGTAAGTGAGAGTTGTTTCTTCTGTCTCTTTGCCCTTCTCTGTCTTTCTGTCTTTGCTTGCGGACTATGTGTCCTGTCAGTGTCCTTGCTGTTCGCTGAGTTGTTTGATTATGGCAGGGGAAGAGTCAGGTCTCTGTTCTTGGTAGGTGCTCCAGACAGAGGATCTGCTTGTTCAGGGTTATCCCCTGAAGAGGACAGGAGGCAGACTCATCCTCAGGGCGCTGGGCCCTCTTCCCCCACCATCAGGCAGGGATGAGGTCAACTCTGGGGTGATCAGAATGGAGTCAAAGCCCCTTCTTCCACATCATCATTTGGAAGGTGTTTCCACTTTATCATGATTGAATTTGTTTGTACTTTATATCCATTCTTTCTTGTTTGTATTGACTTTAAGGTATGTTATTACTGTAAACGAATGAGTGAGCAGGGATGTCTCAAACTGATCTGCAGGACAAAAATTAAAGCCAGCCAATGCATCCTTTAAATAACCAGCATCATTCAATTCTGCCCTCTTTTATTGTAAAACCTCCATATATGCTAGCTGTGCAAAATATTCCCTCTCATCCTGTTATGACTAATCGTTTCTTAATATACAACAGTGGACAGTATCCATAAAGTGCATTATAGCTTCTAAATGTTGATGTTTTTTTCTTTTCTTTTTTTATCAAGAGAAATCAAAAGTTCCAAAATGAAGTGCTGTATGCCAAATATTACAGGAGACAGCAAAAGGGGAATAAAACAGGCTTTATTTTTCTAAAAAAATATCAGAGCTGCCGAGCTTCCAAACACATCTTACCTAAATTAATTGTTTGAAATAGATTCTCATCATTGAAATTACTTGATTTGAAGCCAGGCCAAAAATATCACGACAGTGTTCTTTCAAACAAATAATACTATTATAAGATTGTCAGGCTCCATAAAAATTAAAACCTACAAATATGCAGTGAAATGGGCAGCAGACCACTACACAGACTACACAGAGTGTGTAGTCATTACTACACAAAAAAAAAAAAAACAACAAAACAAATCTCTCTCACTGCTTTTACTGAAAATATGTCCTATTGATTTAGGTTTTAAAATCTGCATTGCCTTCACGTGAAACTTCTGATAACCTGTGCTGATCATTTGAGTCTGCTGGTAATTAAATTCCATTTGTCATTTTCTCTATAGTGACTTCTACCTTTGGATTCCCTCAGAAATCACTTTTCCAATCTTTGACCTCTCACAGTCAGTATAGGGTGGTCCCTCAACTGCCCTGCCGCCCACTGGCCAGGGGCTAATGTTCATGAGGCACCCATCCAGACAGAGGCAGTCCTCTAGCCTCTGACCCCAGTCTCTCCCTTTCTCACCTGGTTCAGCCCACAGAGGACTGGGCCTGAGAGAAGATTAATGGAGCTCACTGCTGGAGCAGGTGTGTGTGTCTGTGTGTGTGTGTGTGTGTGTGTGTGTGTTAGAGAGACATAGAGAGAGTGAGAGAAGGCACACTGACCATTGTCAGAGAGAAGGTGTACTGGAAATAGAAGCAAAAGTTTCTCTCAAACAATAATGAAAGTGATTTAAATGTCTATTTGAACATAGTTACTTGGTGGCGTGATTTTTGACTAACTGCTTTTTAGCAAGTTTATTTATATAATGCCTGTATTTCTCATGTAACAAAGTATAGCTCTTATTTATCAAGTGATTACACAGCCCCCCGTGACACAAACCCCCATTCTCTCTCCCCTCTCTCTCCCCTCCTGTGTGTGTGTGAAGAGTGCTGTTTCAGCAAGGTCTTCTGTTCATTCTCAAGGTGTCCTCCGCGCCGGCTCTTTTCTGAAGGCCCTTTTAATGGATTGGCCTGATATACCTTCCAAATGGAGCACTTTGAGCGTTAATTCGCTTTCTGATAAAGATCCCCCTTTTCTACCTTCCCTTTCTATAAGTCTTCTCCAATATGAAGTACACAAGGAAGGGCAGATGAGCACAAAATCCTCTCTCTGTGTCAGGCTGGGTGGGAAAATGGACTGGGGTGAAAAAGAATCAATTGGATCCCCATTCATGTGTTAGTGTGGTGGAATGAGTAGAGCGTATTGTGGAGACTGGCTTGAGGTTGTCCCCCCCCTCCGCCGCGGTAGACTGGACCGGTGTCTGGGGGTGGGGTGGGGATTGGAGCCATTCTGTCGGCTTTGTGGCGACAGTGGGGGTTATCGCCGGGATCTGGCCATTGGCAGGTATAGCTGTCAAAGCTGTCAGTAGCTCTGAACTCAGGAGCGTGCCTGCACACAGGCAGTATGTGCACACTCAGTCAGGAGCATGCCAACACACACGCAGGCAGAGGTGTGCTCAGTCCCGTACCGATACACAGGCAGGACACAAGTAAACGATAACACGCACACATATACACACACATGCAAACAGCATCTAAATTATGGAGGTATGCTATATAAGATAAGCGGTACATTTTTGTCAACCTATTACTGCTGCAAAGCTCATTCAGTCCGTTAACCCTCAGCATGCCGGAGTCCCGCACTGTGTTTTGGCTGTTCCCGTAGGAGCACAATGGAGCTGGTTTGACCTGTTTGCCCACTCAAGTGTGACATTATTGTGCCGTATTTGCAGCCGGACTTGAAAACTTCTTTTGCTCCTACTACAAATTAAACATCATGTCTCTACACATGTGCTTACATGGTCAGATTCTTATGAATAACTTCCCACCCGCCTTCATTACCCGTCTCTGCAGGAAAGCACTCTATGTCTACTTGCCTTCTGATGCAATGTGGGGAGCTCTGACTCTTCAAACAGTTTCTCTCGCGCTCAATTATTATTTATTTATTTTCTTCTGTCATTGACTGAGCGGGAGCAGCGCTCTTAGCGGTTTGTGTTTCTTTGTTCATCACTGGAAATAGAGGGTCGGAGAAAAGCCCCCTTTCCTAGTCATCTTGGTGGGTAGTTTACTTGTTTGATCAGTCTGCTACGTTGTGTTTTCAGAGTGTGTGAGCGAGAAAGAATGAGCTGAGAGCAGCAGCAGCAGAGAGGGAGAGTAAAATCATGTTTACAGTGTTGTCCCAGTGGATGAAGGCTCCCTGCGGTTCATCCCAATTATGAGCGGAAAAATTAAAGCAGTCCAAAACATATGCACATCTTGGCCCCAGAGAGGAAGAGAAAGAGAAAGCAGGAAGAGTTGAGGAAGAGGGCGAAAAGTGCACAGCACAGGACCCAGCGGGCTCTGACTTGGACCATTTGGCAAACGCACAAATTAACATGCTCTCTCTCCCTCGCTCTCACGCGGACATTCAGCCGCACCAACACTCAGCTTTGTCACATTTCTCAGCAGCTTGGCTTAATTCAAATAATGCCTCTTCCATTAGTTTCATTATTAGGTGCGCTTTGACTTCTTCATTATCATATTTGCTCTCTGTCAAAGGCACCAGAATTAGTCCCATTTGTGAAAGAGTTGATTCTGTCTTCCCCCCATGCATGGTCTGGTTCCCCCCCCTCAGTGAGACAGTGAAAGACAGAGACAGAGCTCTAATCCAACAGCATGTTTGATGCATTTTTAAACAGCGCTGGACTTTTTCAAGTTTCCAGCCAACAGGAGCTCTCATCCTCTATAATTTAATCAGCGGGTGGAATCACACTGCATATTTAAGCAACATTAAATATCTCCAGTTCTCCCTCTCGGGCCACTTAACTGAGAACGGAGAAAAAAAAGGATTTTATTTGATTTCCTATGTATTTCCCCCCATTTACAGCCTTTTCATCTGGCACCTAAAAGAGGCAGAGATTTGTCAAGTTATTACCATCTCTTTTTCTAAAAAAGAGAACGCTCAAGTGCTGTTAGGAGAGTTGTGGTTGTTCTGGCACACGGGGTGGAAAAGCTATAGAAGGACTTTAAAAGCACTGTGTGTGCTCAGAGGTCAAAGCTGCTTTAACTCATTTTGTCCGTTCTCTCTGTAACATAGTGTAACATAGTGGAATGTAGATCTTGTGTTATACTCGATTAAATGACCCATGCGTGGAATCACAATATCTTTTTTATGTGTTGTCATGCTTGCATGTTCATGTATGTGTGTTTGAGCAAGACTTGTTGTCGGGGATCCTCCCCTTTTTTTGCACATCACAGCAATTTTCTCTGCAATATGAATATAAAATAATTAATATTTATCAGTGGTCCAGGGCTGTGTGTTGCTGGATAGGGAGTGTGGAGAGAAGTCTGTCTTTTTGAATGAGGGGAGGACCAAGGGAATTGATTTTTGACCAAATGTGTTTTGGATATAATTTAGCCGCTGCATTTTTTTCTTCCCCTTTATTTGCATAGAAATCATTTGAAGTGAGTGAATTTTAGAGGGCAGTCAAGTTGTGAGAAGCTGCAGCTACTTCTCGTGCGTCCAGGACGGAGTGTGCATGTTTGTGTGTGTTGGCATGTGTCTTGAGCTGCATGCATTTGGGCTCCTTCCTGTGCTGCTACATGTGGTGCCTATGTGAAGGCAGCACTCCGTGTGGAAGAACGCCCGGACTCTGTCACACACAAATGGTCCTCACAATTCTTTCACACTGGGCTCAGAAAGGGAGCATTGTGATTACAGTCAATAGCCCAGACAACATTCCCCTGTCAATATTTAGACAGTACAGTAGTGTAAAATGAACCAATACACAACGGATGAGGGTCCTCACTGGATTAATGATGCCTGACTGACTCCTGTAGATGTGAGTGGAGATGAAGATGTTATTTACCCCTGTCTCACTTTCTCTCCTCTCCTCTGTCTCTTTTCTCTCACGCCTCCCTACATTTGAAAGCTGCTCTTGTGTAGTTTCGCAGTGATCAATAAAGTCTAATCTCAGTTAAAGAGGAATCTGATTCCAATAGAATAACGCTGGGCTTTGTTCACTTCTCATTTGTGCCTCTTCAACATTGTCTCCGACACTGTAGGGGGGAGGGTTAGGATCAGGGGAGGATTATGAGGAACATATTGAATGTCTCAAACTCTCAAATAAGAATTTAGATTTTTTTTTAGCTACCTGTCACCTCAAAGTCAGTCTTTGGCTTGTGTCCTCTTTCTGCTCTCGTGACGCAACATTGGCCCTTGTGTGACTTCTTCCAAATGGGAATTAGAAACGCCATGCTGCCATTGACTGTAATGGAATGTGAAGATTAGCACTCTCGTCGCTAGGCTAATGGGCCTGGCTCATGTGTTTGAGCCTGTGGGAGGTGCATTGTGGGATAGCCTTAGTGATAGCTGGAGCAGAGCAGATGGGTGTGAAGACAGGGCTAAGCGGCTCTCTTCTCCTTTTAGCATCCTGTCTCTTTTGCTCATTTCTCACTGAGGAGCGCAGACTGTTGGAAAACAAAACGAAACAAAAAAAACCTGTGTTTCTAAATGTCAACTCCTTCTGGTGGCCAGCAGGATTTTAACTCTAACTGGCATCTCAGAGAGGCGGATGGGAGTAAAATACAGCCCCGATGGGGAGACATCGGTCTTTGCAGACAAAAACACCCATCCAGGACTGATAGAAAGGGTATCTCCGTCGGTACTGACACACAACAGAAGGTAGGAAAGGTTAAAGAGAACAGGAGCAATATTGTGTCACATTCCTGTTGTGACTGGGAATTGCGCTCCTGTCCCTCAACCAGATCAACTGTAACAGGGCAGCTTTGGGGTCACTTTGGTTAGCTTCAGCGCCTCTTGACAATGGCGGTTAGGCTGCTGTCTCGCAGCACATGCGGCAGCTTCACTGGAACAGATTAAATGAACACAATGATTCTTTACTCAGATAACCTACGCTCCGAATAGATTAACCTCCCTAACATAGGTCCTCTTCCCTCTCCACTCAACTCCTCTCCTCCTTTCTCCTCAACCAGGGAGAGAATGGAGGTCCACAAACTTTAATCTTCATTACTTGCTTTGATTTCTCTGCTAAAGGAAGAAATGCATAATTTACATCCTTTGATGTAGCTCCACTATTACTGACAACATGTTACCTTTAATCTTAAGAGCCCCGGAACATTAAATATTTAGTCATTTACTGAACAAAGGAGGACCGAGGCAATGCCTTCCTACCTCTTTGACTTTCACTGTCATGTGCACTCAGTGTCCCCAGTAAGAAGCAATTAATTTTGGGGGGAGAAACAGCTTTTACTGAAGTGCAGGTAAGTAAAGTGCTACCGTTAGCAGAACTGGGTGGGTGACCGGAAGGCTAACAAGTTAGTGTCAGTCTGTCTGACTGTCTGTACTTCTGTCACTTGAGGGTTACAAATCCTGTTCAGTATTGTTTATCCTTTCAGCAGTAGTGGGTTTACTAGTAATTCTTCTGATCCATGGTGATAATTTCTTTTTCTTGTTGATGTCCAATAAAGCTACACAAATCCACAATGCCGTATCCGTATCACTTGGGTCCATGTGCATTCTCATTGTTGTCAGACAATGCTTGTGTGCTTTTATCAGTATGAAAGCTGGTGTGTGTATGTGTACACATCTATATATTTGTGCAAAAATGTCCCCCTGGTGTAAACACTGACAAACATGTGTAGGTGTTTGCACTCTTTTTGGGTCTTTTCCAAGTGTATTCATTTGTCCTTGACCTTTGCCCAAATGGGTTTACTCTTGGTTTTTTTTTTTTGTTGTTGTTTTTTTTAAAGAAGCACTTTCTTTCAGATGATGTAAACACACAGTCATTAGTGATAAAATGCATGCCTTGAAAACTTTTGGAGACAATCATCCTTTTTGCTGTGACCCAGGCCTTTCTCATTAATTTTTTATTTTTTTTTAAACAAAAGAATGGTTGCTCATTTTAAGGCTACAGTGCAACGTGTTTTCTTGTTTAGGCTATAGTGAATTACGTGAGGATGGTTGTTGATGGTATCAAAGGCTTTGCTATAAAACAGCTTCAATTGAGGTTCAGCCTGTGCAAATAAACCTCTGGTGTTGTTACAGAACAGCCTTATGGAACAGGGCAAGGTAAATAATGTTATGGACCATTTAAAGCCATTGCTTTAATATGCAGTTTTTGCTGAACTAGCTAGCATTAGCTAACTTTACAGCACGTTTCAACTCAGTTACAGTTATATACAGTGACAAATACATTTACTTTAATGTACAAATTTATTGTACTCTTTTCCTTTTTGGGCTAATTTATACTTCTACTCTGTTACATTTCAACAACTTTTATGTCATGTTATGTTATGTTAGCTTAAATTCTTAGTTATAATTACTATTTAATAACTAGAAAATACTTGCTAGTTAGTAGTTTTAGCTACTTTGTAGATTCAGATTAATGATAAAAAATTATAATATTATGAAGTGTTAATGTGGTAAACTTAAACATGCATCTATGTTTATAGTCCAGTAATACAATAATGTATTATTCTAAATTGGACTAATTCAGGGAAATGAGTACTCTTAACTTTTAGCACTTTAAGTATAATTTGTTGTTAATGCTTGTTTAATTTGAGGCCTACTTATTGAATGTTGGTAATGCAGGATTCTTATTTGTAACAGACTGTTTCCACACTGTGGTTGCTTCTTGCAGAATTGCATGCTGGATTCTTGTGGAAACGACAAGAGTTAAAACAACAAATGTGTGATAGACCTTTCTGCTCTCTCATCCGTATGTGTGAGTGTCTCGGTTTGCCAGGTGCCAGTGATCCATCTTGTGTTTTGTTAAATCTTGAGATTAAATGAATCATAAGCAATTAAACTTAAATTCTACATTTTTTCTCATTTTATTATAATGTCAACACACTCCAAAATGTTTTATTTGGGATTATCACCAAACTGTCCCTGATTTGTAATGTGTCTTTTTGTCACCTTTTCCATTATTCCATTGAGTATGCGGGTCTGAAAATGTGGCTGCGAGCATTATTGTATGTCCATTCCTGTGAATGTGATATCTCAGAAACACCTTGAGGGAATTTCTTCAAATTCTCGAGTCATGTGCTAATTGATTGGATGACAAAATTCTGACGTTTTATATCAAAAAGGTCAAATATTAACTTCACTGTGACATCATAATTTTAGCAAAAACAATCAGTCAGAGAAGGAGAGATTGTAGCCATATTTCATATTTAGTCACATACTAAATTGCTGAAATTGCTGTCACTAATCTAGGGTGCCCACCTTGAAATTGTGCTGATTGCATTGATTTTCTGTGCTGCCGGGGTTGAGATATATGTGAGCAGTCGCAGTTTTGTCTTTCCAGCTTCTTTCCAGCAACATCTATACTTGAATCACTGTAGTCCACCATAAGCTCACATGCTGACATGATGACATGAGATGATTGTTGTTGCTCTCTTTCACTTCTTTGTAATCCTCTAATGCCAAAATCGTTCACTCTTGAGTTTATTCACTGGAATCATACATGATGTAATAGTGTGCTTCTGCTGAATGGTGGATGCTTTGATAACCTCCCTCATCTTTCAGCCGTGGAGCAGCGTGACTGCACTTTGTTTTCTAATTCCTCGTTGGGCTCTCTGAAGGAAAATTAGACAATTACCCAGACATAATGTTGTTCTACCCTCTTTCCTCATCTCCTCCCCCTCTCTGCCCTTTATGATTAATTACTCTGTGAACATCATGTGCGGGTTGAACAGAAACATACGTGTGGGACTTTGTAATTGTGTGTCTCTGTTAATGAGCGTTGATATGCATTTACAGTTGCTCCTTCCCTTTCTGCTGTCTTTGTCTCCGTTTTTCTTGCACATGTATACATGAACTTCAAACACACACGCACACACACACACACACACACACACACACACAGAGCAGTATAGATTATCATAGTAATAGCCGCTGAGTAGCTTAAGACTGGTGACTGATGGTCTTATGGTGCACCCGTCTGCCACTTGGTCAGGGAAATTAATATCTACTCCAGCCTAAGCCGTGTTCTGAGCCCTGATGTTGCTAGTAGGAATGGTGAGATGTAGCCTAAGGCTAGGATCTACCTGACTTCCCCTGTGAGTTGTGAGCTCCAGCAGGCACTGGAGACACTGTTGCGACTAAAGTCATTAAGATATATAGTAGACCAGCCTCTTTTTCTCAACGTCATTCCCTCTTCTTCCATTCCTCTAAGTATCTCCACGAGGGCCTGCAGGAATAGAAATGCTCTATTGATCAGAATAAACAGTGGAATAATCTTTAGTAATCAACCCAGGCCCAGGCTTTATTAACAATTGATGTGGTCGGAGTGGAGATCAAGAGAAACTCAGCTAAGATAGACTGCTGTGTATGTTTATGTGCGTATGTTAGTGGAAAGCAATATGCAGTATGGTGTGTGTGTCTGTTTGTTCTTCTGTGTGCGCAGCTCTGTGTGTGTCTTAACAATTTAGTCACCCAGTCCATCTCCATCTATAAGGCCCTGTCTCTGGGAACCATAAATTATTAAACAGTTGCTCCCCTGGAGTCGGCCCTGCTCACTGTTCCTTTTGAAATACACAAGGCACCCAAATCTTCATATGAGAGGTTTACATGCATGTAGTCATTTAGATACATACAGGCACTAAAGTTTGGATAGAAATAACCAATGAAACTGGAGAAATAATGCATGGACACTTGTGGGAGTATCTGCAAGCTCTGGCAGCCTCTCTCTCTCATTAGCATTGTGCTTGAACTTGACCCATCACCAACTCATTTTTCAGCATCAAGGCCCTTTGTCTTTTTTGCTCATAGCACATCACACTTGTCTCATTGTTAAGCCTCCATGTGTGCTTGTGTGCAAGAATGTGTGCAACCACCCTTGGGCAGGGCATTTTTCTCCTTTCAATACGACATTGATTTCCTGTATGACTTCATCAGACTAATACCTGCTTTGCTTCTTTCTACACCCGTATGCTTCCTTTCTCTCCCTCTTTCTCACACACACACACACACACACTAATTCCCATAATGCCAGTGTTTCCTCCCAGCAATCAGTCAAGGCAGCTTGTCTTTGGATCAATGGCCTCTATGAGCAGACTTCAACACTGGAAATAGAAAATGGATCATTCAGGGAAGTTGAACATATAACATAACAAGCAGTTAGGCTGTCACTCCAGAGACAGCACTGTGAAGAACACTTGACACATCTGGATCTCTATTTGCATTATATATAGTTTTGATGAGACATTCTTTTTTGTTGCTTGCCCTCTTTGTAATCTGCCTGTATGATATCAAAAAAGCCCATATAATCTCCATAGATATTTCACTACTAACAGAGATCGTCCCCTCACCCCAAATAACATACGACTACACAGTCCTATAAAGAAATGAAGGGGGTTAGGAAAACAATTGAACTTGCCATAAACCATCCTTGTGTGTCCACAAAGCCAATAGCAAAGGGAACTGATGGTGACCAGATCAAGGTTCTCCTGGCTATTAAAGAGAGCTGGCCTTTTCCATCACCCGGGCCAAGACATCCTCGTATGCCACAAACTCAAATGTACACAGACTCTTTGTTAGCAAAGCGCATACTCTGAATTGATAATACACTCAGTGATCCCTATCAGCGCTACATAAAGTGTCAGACTGAAAACAAAAGATTGGTCAGAGAGAGAAAGCTAGTTATCCTTATGCCAACATGCAGATTAGGGCCGTGCTGAGGTTCGTTACATTTAATTGAAGTGCTTATCTGTGGTGTCAGTGAACAATATAACTCTGTGTGGTTGAAGCTCATGGAGGCACACATGCAGGAATACATTTGTGGACTTAATGCGGTGGAATGCACATTGTTAGTATGTGAGTGTTACCTGACAGTGATGTGAAGATGAATGCATGCTGGGAGAGCTCAGGAGGAGACCCAGCAGTGTCAGGTGTGAGGAGTTACCAGAGAGAGGGACACCTGGTATTTTGGTTCCCTCAGGCTCTGAGTGACAGGATACAGTATCATAATAGTATCAGTGTTTATTTCAAGCCTTCACACCATTGCATGGAGGAAAGTCATCTAGAACCCACCCCTTTAGGAATGCCTGTCTTAGATTTGTTTTCTCCATGTCTTTGCATCTCTCCCTTTGCAGACACGTTCTCTCTCTTTTTATGTCGGCCTTTTTTTTTTTTTTTGCTCGGACAGCCTCTTTGTCAGCAGTCCTCCATCTGTCTTCTCCATGCCTTTGGGAGTAATGACGATGGACAGAATTAGGAAAGAGCACATCAGAGGGAGATTACAGGTCAGACGATTTGGAGACAAATTTAGGGTGGCCAGATTGGTTTGGACATGTGCAGAGGACGGACAGTGAATATATTGGTAGAAGGATGCTCAAGATGGAGCTACTAGGCAGTAGGCAAAGAGGAAGACCGAAGAGGAGATTCATGGATGTGGTGAGAGAGGATATGCAGATAGTTGGTATGACAGAAGAAGATGCTGAGGACAGAGAGAGATGGAGTTGGATGATTCACTGTGGGGACTCCTAGAAAAGCTAGGTAAAGCCGAAAGAGGAAGACTAAATGTGCTATCCTTTCCTCACATTCTTGTCAAGTATCTCTCAGATGTTGAGAAATCCGGGTTTAAGATTTGAGAAAACTTCAGCAAGAGTATCACTGACTGGAAAAAACTGTGCTTTCATTTTAAAAAGTTTTAGTTTTAATTAGAGAAGGACATTCTCTACTGGAAGACATTCTTGGACTAGAAGTGAAAACATGGGATTAGTTACTATACCAGCAACTCTAGTCAGTGGGGATAAATGCTGCAAATCTTGATATGGATGCTTCGAAACACAACATCCATGTTAATGAAGAAACAAGCTGTGACTCATTGTTCCAATGTCTGCAATCGACAACTATTATCACAACTAGACATTTATGAAGTACAACAACGACGTTATGGCAAGGGGCAGCCAGGATGACAGGTTATAGTAGGGATTTCATCACCCCCACACTCAGAGATTGGGTTTCAAGCACCATTAACATAACTCAATGGCGGCTGACCTGAGAATGAAGATCATAGCTAACATGGATACCTGAAACCTCCGGGAACAGTTACCAAGGCTAAGTAGCAAAGTACACTCTGCTAGGCGATGTGAACGCGGCACTACTAAATATCCCTACTGTGACCATCACCTAGACTATCAATCTTGTACTGTATACGAAACCGCAACAGTATTCCTTGAGATGCTTGGCTAAGGGTTGAGTACGAGCTATAAGGGGCAGTATCCTCCATGGACTGTTGGAGCCTAAGATCAAGGCAACACAGAGAGACCTTTCAGATGGAGAAGGGCAAAACCAAGACAGACCTACCTAGAAAGAACAACAAGCTGTACACTAGAAAGTGGAGGGCTGGAGGATAAACAAAATTTTCAACACTGAACAATCCAAATTGTACTCTCAATGGAAGGTCAATAACAGACCCACCCAGGGGTAAGATTAAATAGACAATGCTCACGGAGGACCCAAAGAAGGAAACAATTCTATCCAACTACTGGCCTTTGCACAACATGGAGACTCCTGTCTGGCAAAATTGGCCAGGATCTACAGCAATGACGTTGGAATGTCTTTTGTTCCAGACAAGTGTAACCTGGATGATATCAAATAGAGGCAAGATAATAACGACTGAAGGGCTTGAACTACCAGAAGCCAACATAGCCGATGTTCAAGACAGCTACAAATACCTTGGGATCTCACAGGCAAGTGGAAATCATGAAGAGGACGCAAGGAAGTTAGCCACAGCCCAATACCTTCACAGAATAAGGCAGGTGCTGAAAAGTCAGCTGAATGGTAGAGGGTTCAAGGACAGCACAGAGGCACTGATCATGGCAGCACAAGAACAGGCCTTGAACAAAAGATCAACAGAGGCCGGGATCTACCGCACCAGACAGAAACCAAGATGCAGACTGTGCAGAGATTCCCTTGAGACAGTACAGCACATTACAGCGGGGTGCAAGATGCAGGAAAGTACGGCATACTTGGAGCATCATAACCAAATGGCTGGCATAGTATACAGGAACATCTGTGCCGAGTGTGGACTGGAAGTCTCAGGATCAAAGTGGACAACACCTCCATAGGTGACTGAAAACAACAAAGCTAAGTTCCTGTGTGACTTCGAGATGCAGACTGATAAGATTTTGGTGGCTAACCAAAGAGACATTGTGGTGGTCAACAAACAGGAGAAGAAGGCAATGGTGGTAGGTTTTCGCAATCCCAAATGATAGCAACATCAGGAAAAAGGATCATGAGAAGCTAGAAAAAAAACCAAGGGCTGAAAAAAGAGCTTGGAATAATGTAGAGAGTAATGGCATCATTTGCCAGTGGTGATAGGAGCACTCGGGGCTGTATCACCTAATCAGGGAGGGTGGCTCCAGCAAATCCCAGGAACAACATCTGAGATCTCTGTCCAGAAGAGTGCAGTCCTAGGAACAGCTAAGATACTGTGCAGGACCCTCAGACCCCCTTGCCCCTGTGAGAGGACCCAAGCTTGAAGTTGACATAAGACCGCCCACAGAGGGTGAATGGGAAATTTTTTAATATCTTTTGATAGGATTTGCTGTATGTTGAAAGAGGACATTATGCTAATAACAGTGGGGGATGGTGAGGGATATTGTGATCTACTGAATGATTTTGAATCAGGCTATGTATATACAATCACTAGCCATGTTGATAAGCAGTGCATGTGAAAGAAAAACAAGTTAAATGCTATGCGAACAGCTATTACAACTGACTGTTGGGCTGCATTAATAGCAGAAGTACTCCACAGTTAAATTCCTGTACCTTGATGAAAATTGGCATTTGAAATCAGCAGTCCTGCTAATAATAGTTGATCAACGATTTATTATTAAGGTGTTCGACTGGAAATTTGTTAAGGAAAATGCATGAAATTGAAATCCCTAATCTGCATGTTAAAGTGGTTTAGCACAACACAAACATAATGAGGGCGCTTTCATTCAAACATTGATCCATAGCACTACTTGTGGTCAAAAACTCCACAGGGTACCTGTAATTTTTTTATAAGAGCCCTTATTGTACAGTAGAAGGAAATAAGTTCATCTGAAACTGCTCTGATGCTTACATGTAATTGCTTTTTATCTTTTCATTCAGACAAAGCAGACCCATTGCTTACTGAGTTTCTGCAGATTTTCCAGACTTACCTTTGAATCTTTGACCTGTTGGTGCAGTGTGCTGAGTGTGCATCAGCCCTTTATGATGCTGTTTCTGACAATAAGTTCAGGTTGTAAAAATGTATCCCCTTTGTGTACTTTAACAGTCTTTAATATCATCCCATAAACTAACACCAAACAGGCCATGTAGGTCGTCTCCCCATCAAAGAGATAAACTGATGACTGCTCTGCCAATTAAACGTTCCATATCTCCAACACTCGACTGCTTCAGCTGTGAGGAGTGGAAGCGTGGGAGGGTGTGGATGTGTAAGACTGAGTATTGGCAGCAAATACACAGAATCACATAGGGACGTTTCCTCTGAGGTAAAATAACCCTGTTTGTGTGTGTATTTTTGTGTTAAAAAGTATTCGCAAGTGGAGACGGAGTAAATGTGTGTGTCCCAGTGGAGTGTGTATTCTCTGCTGTCTCTGTCTCCTGCTTGGCTGTGATGCAGAGGGAGGATGTGATGGAAATCTTCCTCAATTTAAATCCACCGCTGGCACATCAAAGCCTACTGCTGCTGCCGCTGGAATAATAAAAATAATTAGACACAAATGCCTAATTTCCATAAAAATGTTAATTAATCTCCCCTCCCTTAGCCCAGTCAGGCTGAGCCAGGCCTGTGTGCCATCTATCTGCCTGTGTGATCTGAGTGCATGGGTTTTTTTTGCCTGTCATGAATGAGGAGTCATGGTTTTTAACTGAAGTTGTTATCCCTCATTGCTTCCACTTTGTTTGTGTCATTTACCTCTTAGCCAACCCTCATACAAGGCCTTGTGTGTAAACACCGCTGGACTGCTGCATTTTTGATCTGACTAATGGGGCTCTTTCTGTTTGTCCCCATCCAAAATTTTTGAATGGATTCCCTACTTCTGTCTGAAGTGCTTTATCTTACAGAGAATAGCTCTTCACGTCGATTACACAAACACTCTGAACACTCTGACTGAACACACTGTTAATTTCAAACTAACACAGCAGTTGACTTTTACTGTGGGTTGTCTGCTTGTTTGTTAGTGTCTGATCCATCTAAAGTGAGGATGAAATTTAGGATTTGATTTTACAGTTACAATTTAACCATTTGTTTGAATGCATTTTCACTGGATATTTTTTTTTTACTCTTGTCGACAGTTGGATTTGGAAGATTCTGATCCGTTTCGGCTCATTCGGAAAGAGATAATATTGCGATGGAGAGGGGTGGTTTATGCCGATCCTTATTCCGAACCGCGTCCATGTACACACTTACTCCGATCGCGACTTCCTGTTTGGGTTAAAATTACCATCACTGCGCATGTGTACCACTCACGTCCTCCCGTTCTCTCCCCCTGTAACGCAGTAGCATTATGCATTGCTGAGAACGTATCTTGATCATGGAGAACAGTAGAAACAAAAGTAGGACTTTCAGAACTTTTCAGAAAGTGCAAAGTGTAGACACATCAGCGTTTGTTTACAGCACTGGGAGATGTACAACTTCTTCTTCTGCAGTTATTTTAGGGGAATTAGAGAAATCTGTGCATGTCAAAATGCTGCTATTCTGATTAAAGCCCGGTGCATGTATACGCACGTCATGATCGGATTATTTGATTTAGCGCCCATATAAACAGCGGATTCGGAATTTCCAATCCCTCAAATTTTTAATCTAATTAAGAAATTTTGCGCATGTAAACATATCTTATGTCTATGATGCCCTCTTGGGCAAGGTCACTCTTGAAAGGAGATTTTTACTCTCAATGACGATTTTACCTAGTTAATATATACTGTGTGCACACTTGTTTAGGGCCATGTTAACCTGTTTTCATGTTATACACTATAAGTAAGGATTACTTACATAGACCTTTATAGGTAATGACGCTGTGACAATACATCATGAATTGCGATAATCTAATCTTGGAACCTCAATCAAATCATATTGTATTTTAAAATCTGTTATGTTCAGGAAAGTAACAAGAAGCCTCCCAAAAGTGAAATTATGGTCACAATTATATCTTTCTGAAATGATAAAACATAAATACCATTCAATACACTACTGTTCAACAAATGAATTAGTCAGAATTTAGGTGTAAGGAAATGTAACACATATCGAAACGTATCCTGTGTGTCGTGATTTGTATTTAATCGTATAGCTTATCATCACACCCTTAATAGGTAACATACAAAATTTATACAAGACAAAATTAATCTAAATAAATTCTAAATGATAGGGACTATTCTCAATTATGTTTTAGCTGCAACAAGAGAGGCATTATCAATTGTTGATTAGTGTTATAGTTTTCATAGAAAAGACCTATGTATACTGTAGAATTTGTCTTCAGTAATTCATCGATCACAGTCTGTAGAGGTGACCTCCTCCTCCTCCTTTCATCTTTGTCTGCTTAACCTGAGACAGCGCTCTCTGAATGGAGAGTACAGACAACACCAAGTTGAGCCTGATTATAACAAGCACTTAAATCCGCTTCTGCACACCCCCTCACACCCAGGGTTTTATTAGAACAAGCATTTACATCAGCCTCTGCACCAGCTTTATTAGATCTAAGACCTCTTACGTCATTCAAGATATGTACGTGCCCATGCGCAAGTCTTTTCCCGCCCGTATCTGCTCACCATGTCTGGTTTTTCAGGGGAATAATTTTGTTCTGCTACCAGAGGAAATCACAGATGAGACAAGCATAACAATTGTTGATAATAAAATGAAAATTGAAAGAAATAGAATATTTTTTTTTCTAAAGCAACTCATGACCACCGTGTGTTTCCTTTTTGTAAGCCACCATTTTTTTCTTATAATATTTACGGGGGTGATGATTTTATTATAGAGGGTGTCCCACACCTGAACCACATAAATCTTGAAAAACTGAAGTGTTACTGTTCGCAATGAAATTTTTTTTATTTTTTTGCTGTACTTCAGTCTTTTTGTTTTTAAAGCTGCTTTATCTGTACTATCCATCAGTTACCAATATAGACCTTTTTTTGGGTGACATAGCCCTCTCCCTCTCATAAAGCTGCGAGTCTCTAAATAGCTCAGTGAGACCCTCCAGTAGCTCTATCGACTGGCTCTCTGCTCCTCCGGTCCAGTCTCGGCTGCTCCTTTCATTTACACAGCCAGCGCACAGCGGCCCTGCTCCAGGGACAGCCGCTGAAACAAGACTTCATCAATTCCAGATGAAACACCAACATTTCCTCCCATTACACCACAGCACCGCTCCTGCTTGCTCGCTGCGATCTCTCACTGCTCTGTTCTCGGTTGTGTGTAATGAGGAATGGGACACTGTGTGTTCGCGTTTATGTGTTTTGTGCGTGCTTGTGTGTAATGAGGAATGGGAGTGTGTAAGCGTATGGCGAAGGAAGGGAGAGTTGGGGCAGTGCTGAGGGGATTGGTCCAGGGAGCAGGTGTGTTTGCTTAATGTCTTCCTGCAAAGAGAGAGAGAGATTTTCAGTAAAGACCCCTCCTTTTCTTCAAGGAGCTCAAGCATGAAAAGAAAAGGAGAAATTCATACTCAAAGCCTATAAAATACAGATATTTCATTGCCGTCATCATCATTAATAATGTAAGTTTAGGGTTTCGTGTTCTGAAGTAAAACACTGGCCTCCATTAAGAAGCTAAGAGACACTTCTTCACACACAACACATGTAATACAGTAATGAACGAAGGTAATATGGCTTAGAACTGACAAAATTGATCACCAGGTGAGATGTGTCTGGATCTGGGTGGCTTCTTCCCTTTGTTAAACAGATTCTGGAAGAAAAATATGATTACAAAAAAAAAATAAACTTAGAATTTGGGAAGTAAGAAAAATAAAGTAACAACGCTGTCGGCCAATACAATGCAGATAACATTAGCATATAGCATAATATAAACATGAAATACCTATACCTATTGGGTAAAACTCACAAAGTCAAAAGAAACAGAAAAAACACAATTCAACAAAAAATTCCAGAGGACATTGCATTTAACATTTTGTTTGTTTGAGACTGATGTTACTGGAGATACTGGCTACACAGGTAATGTTGATTTTTATTATGATTTAGTTACACGTTCATCAGGTTTAAGTGTCTCCTGCAAAGTTATTTACTTCCATCATTGTGTATGAGTTACGTTTTGAGTGATGCATCTGTTGCAATAAAGACTTATTTCATGAACACTGTAGAAAATCTGTCACACCTTTAACCTTTCTCTTTTTTTGACAAACCCATTCCAGTCAAAACAGGAATGTAGGGAGTTGAACAGAGAGTCTTTAACTATACAGCAATTGTAAAAAGTGTGCAAACAAAACATTAATTCTACCCTTACTGGAATAAGTAGTAAAAAGGCAACCCGATGACCTGATATACAAGAGATCTACAAGACTATAGTGGATTATTATCATTTGTGTATTAACATGTATACAGAATAATATATAGAGAGGATTAGATATTTTTTAACAACTGAATGCTTTGGTAAAGTAAGAGTCATAGAGGACAAGAGTTAAAATAAAAAAAAAATAAAAAAATGTCTTTCATGTCTTTTCCTATACAAATTTATTTACATTAGTTTTTGTCTAAGGTAATGTTGAATTCAAATCAGTTGTTGTGTCTTTGTGGACATGGTTATACAGGCTGCAATAGCAGGACATGATTCTCTGTCCTCTTTATAGAGCTATTTTTTAAAATTTTACCATACAGTGTCAATGGCCAGGCTGTAGCCACTCAACCTGTATATTTTTCTCTCCCACTTTCAATTTACTCACACTGTCCAGATATTCTCGATATTGTTTGTATAGAATTGAAGATAGCAGAGCCTCTCTCTATCTTTCTCTCACTGAACAATCATAGCTGGTGTACTCTCGATAATGCCTCTGACATGTTTTTCTTATTCTTCTGATCTCGAACCAGTCAACCCTGCAATAAGAGCAGAGCAGAGGGGCGTGAGGGGGCTTAATTTTAGACTAATACATTCACCTCCCTGCCTGTGCACTACTCCAATTAGCTAATTCTCTATTTGACTGACTTTTGAAGACCTGCACCTCACTGGAGCAAATAAAAGTGCAGTCTGTAAGGAGCCTGATGCAGCAGAAAAGAAAGCCTGGCTCGGTCACAGGAAAGGGAGGATGTGATGGAAGAGGGAAGGGCCTGATACAGGGGGGAGAACAGGCCAGCAGGGGGAAGGGGAGAGAGGGGCTTCTTGTTTGTTTAATATCTTTATCTTAATCTCTGCCCTCAGGACACAAAGGCGAATTCATCCGGAAAACTGGATTATCTCACTTAGATGAGTCAAACCCACAAAGAGCTGCACTCTGTGTGTGTGGGTGTGTGTGTGTGAGTAGGAGTGGCAGAGAGAACAAGATGTAAAACAGTGAGTTGTTTTTTTTTTTTTATTACGAGGTTATGTGTATCTTATTTCACCCATCAGATTTTTCCATTAGAGGTTATCCATTTTTAAAACCTCAATGATTACTCATTGAAAATCTTTTGCTGTGCTTCTGTTTATGACTGCATTGGATGTAGTGTCTTCAGTGACTCCACTGAATTTCCGTTTGAAGGGCTGAGTGATCCTTGTCTATAGCTCTAAAAGAAAGTGTATTATGTCAGAGAAATTAACCCTGATGATGAATCATCAGGTGGGCTTTTTGGATGGAGTTGAGTTCTAATGTAAGATCTTATTGTGCCTCTGCATCCCACAACTTAACGGAAGTGCAACACTAAATTGGTTGAGTAGTCCGGGCCTTCTGCAAACCCTCTGAAATTTATGGACAATTAAGTGCTTACTGCCTCCACTAACTAATTGTTGGAAGGGAAACCCTGCTTACGGTGAATGAAAAAATATTTTACATTATGTTTGAACATTGAAGGTTTATCTGCTTCAAGTCATGATTTTAATCCAGTGGCTATTGGAGTTTTTCATTGGCTTTAACCCATTATATTGCCTCCAACCTGTTCTCACGCTCAGCATCAGTTCTAAATGCTTTTCACAGCGCCTTATGGCACATGCATGCACAAAAGGATGTAATATAGAAAAGATGCTACACTGTCAGTCTCTGTTTCAGATGACATGATCAGATGGTGAAGCGCAACACAAGTTCTGAAACGCAAAAGTACCCGCAAGAGGGCTGGAGTCACTCAATTTACTTTCAGCCAGAGGACTGGAGTTTGAGTCCCATTTTAAACCAAGCGCCACCAACTTAACCTTAACTTAAGTAAGGTAAACTTTGTGCTGAAAAGAATGAATGAGCAGCAAGCCTTTATTCGCCAGGCTGACATTAATGGGAAGGCTTAGAGCCTCAGCCAAGACTGCAACACCAAGGGTACATTTTGCGTCTGGATGTGCCACACGGGGCGAACGAACTGGGATGATAATGGTCGGCAGCGTCTGTTCTGTTCTGACCCTTTATTCTTACATAATGGAAATCCAGCACTGGAGGTGGTGATATAAATTGAAGGATTATCATTGAAGCTTTAAAAGATGTTGATTCCTCTCTTTTTCTACAACCTAACAAAATTAGTCTTGCATGTGAAATTCCGGTAATGCTCAAACAGCTCAACATGCTCAAGCTCAAACAACAGTGGTGTTGTTGTGTGCTTTATATGTCTGTGTGTCCCCATGTGTGTTTAAGCACTAAATCATTCATATTTCCCCTTGCTTTCACTTTAATTGGCTCTCTTTCCACATTTGCCAGGATGCCACCCCCTAGTCCTCGTCTTCCCTCCATGCCGCCTCCCATTTTCCTTCCCCCATTTCACCACCCAGCTCTGCTCTCAACATGACCCTAATTGATTATAATGAACACAAGCTCTTTTACCCTCCTCTCAGTATCTCATCTTCTCGGCCTTCTTCCTATTTCATTTACTGCGTGTGTGTGTTTAGCAATGTGGGAGACATGAATTCCTTCTGTGTCTGTACCAGTATTAAGTGTCTTTTAAAATCTGTATTAGTCAAGACATGATCATGAGCCTACAAACGGCTGAAGGGTTGAACGATTAATAGTGTGCCACGTTTGGAAAACCTCTTAAAAGTGACGGACTCGTGCCCAATTCTGCTCTGCAAGGTCTGCAAGGTCAATTTTGTGACCATTTAATCTTGTTGGAATCCACCAGCACCCTAGTACTCAAAAACAACAATGTTGGAAGGCAGAAGAGTTCAGTAGCTCTGAATGGCCACGCTGAAAGGGGGCTGAACAGCTTATTGTCATAGGGAATTTTAAGAGAAGCATTGAAATATGTTTCGGCAGTCTGTCCTGTAAGTCAGTCATTGTGCTGCATGCAATGGTACACGTGAAAAGCAATGAATTTAAAAGACCTGCATACTTTACCAGGTCAATCACTCACATGAAGTTGGCACAAATGTCATATTGTCATATATAATAGGTTTTTCTTTAAATGATAATCCAACGATGGAAAGCTGTGGAAGAATATAATTTCAGACATTAAAGTTTTGCTCCTAATAGTCGTTCAAGATCGCCTACGAATTGGATGGTTTATCTTCAGCAATGTTAACCCTGGCCCTGCAAGTCATCAAGATGGGTTCCTTAGCTTTTCTAATGTACAAGACTTGGGCTGTCAGAATTGTTTACTGTCATTGGTGGATTGCAGAACAAAATAAGAATTCTTCAGTAATGATGTTGACTGCTTATTTCAGTCATGAAGTGTGTCGTATTACATAAAACCATATGGACATGTTAACAAAAACATATTTTTCATTGTAATGTGTCAAAAAGCAGTTGGATGGATCTGGAGTTATGTGTGTCTGTGTAGAGTATGTGTTTTAGCTGACAAGTTTTTACAAC
The DNA here is from genome assembly GCA_001698575.1 of Mola mola. Taxonomy (NCBI): domain Eukaryota; kingdom Metazoa; phylum Chordata; class Actinopteri; order Tetraodontiformes; family Molidae; genus Mola; species Mola mola. The sequence continues at coordinate 363,176 of KV751367.1, read as the reverse complement.
CCAATTGGGAACTTTCTCTCTTTCTCTCTCTCTCACTTGTGTGTACTGTATTTCTGTCTACTGTATTGAATGTCATCCCTGCAATTTCTTAGTCTTGTACCTCTGCCCAGTTTCTTAACCACTGCTAATGAATGACCCCTAATTCATAACAACCAGCATTTTTCTTTGCTTTAGAATGCCAGTATGATTAAACACTGTGTTGAGACCAGCTATCAATATGCGCCCTCATAATCAGCACAAAAGGGTTTGAGCAGTATATATATACTACACATGCTGTATACATGCACAGCACACACGTGCCCACATATTAACGTGATGCAGGATTAGCGTTACGAGGTAGACTTATGGGGGTGTTTTAACCGTCTAACGTATGAGCTTTGACATTCCAGAGATAACAAAGTGCGGGATCGTTTACAGCAGAGGGCCCTCACAATCTGTTAATGCCACACCATTTACATGCATAAGTGAGAACTTTACTTCATCTCTAGCAGAAGCAGAATGTGGATAGATACACATATAAATGTAAATTGTTAGGCTGAGTGATGATAAGGTGCCTTTTGCATTAAAGTCTAGTGATCATCAGGGTTTCAAATGACAGGTCAATACGGCTGAGAGCTTTCAGCCTCGGTTGTGGCCCAGCATTGATCCATCGACTTATGGATTAATGGGAACATTGATGACAGCCCACAGAGAATGTGGACATGACAAACAGTACAAACACATGGAAATACTCACAAAGTCATACTCACTATCCCAGACAAACAGGCTCAGGCGACCTCTCAGCTTCTGAGGTGAGCCCATCCGGTCAGGGAGGACATCAGGGGTGAGACAGTTGGCGTGAGAGTCTGACATCGACCTGTCTGTCCCTGCCTGTTGTGTTGCAGCTTATGTCAGAAATTGACACCAGTCACATGTGAGCTGCGTTACTATATGGCCTACCACATAAAGAAAGTTGCTTTTAGAGTACAGTGAAACTCTATTCTCAAAGTTTAATTTCAAAGCAGTGTAAAAAATGTGTAAGCAATGTCAGGTTTCATACATGTTCAAACACATTGAATTAATTCACTGCAGTTTAATTTGAAATCTGTTTTATTAGGGGACAAACATGATTCTATGTACTTAGTAACCCTGCGCTGTCCAATCATGAATTCCCCTGTGCAAATTTTCTGTTGGATTTGTTGGATTATGTTGTGAGCATAGAATGGTAAATTTACAACAAGAAATATCAAATGATTGCTCTTAAAATTCCCCAAAAAACAAAAATGTTTAAGTTTAAACAACAGGTGTACAAAGTGAGTCTTTGAAAGGTTACGCCATTCTTTCCCTCACATTAAAACCAATATTCAGTTTATAGCTGAATTGGGAGCGATAGCAGATTTGATGTCGGTTTGCTCACTCAAACCATCTGCATATCAAGACACACACACACACACTCTGTACCTCCATAGTAAACATATATGTAACAAAACGGTCCCGATTAGAGGTGCGTAAGATCGATAAATCTGAATGAGATGTGTGTTTGTAGCCTTCTCTATTATAAACACACACGCCTATACACACGTATGTGTACTAAGATACATACAGTCTGTCACCCGCCCTTCCCCCTGTCTTCACCTGTCTGTTGAAGTAAACACATGCATTTAAATCAGTTGTGGGGTGCCGTGGTAACAAAGACAAATGGCGTTGTATGTAATATTTTTCTATTAACATAAAGTAATACAAAGTGAAGGGCAACGGTGTATGGAGGGAGTTAGGGGCTAATGTCCCGTATCAGATGTGGACAATGTCAGGGCTGCATACTGAGCAGATCATGTCCTTCTCTCCTGCTGTGTGTGTGTGCGTGTTTGTCCTACTCTTTCAGGGGTCTAGATGGCATTGACACACTGAGCTGCCAACTCTCGTATTATTCCTACCGCCTTATTAACCCCTCTGCCCTCACCCATCTCTCCTCTGCACTCTCATCTGCACTCTTATATGAACTGAGTGTATATTTTAACTAACCTCAGATCTTTTCCATGACACATCTCTTGTTTCCCTGCCTTATACTTACCATCTGTCAAGATTCTCTCCTTCCCTTATTCTCCTTTCCTTCCTTATGGCATAGTTACTGTAATTCCTAGGGGTATGACGATAAACTCAGCTCAACAGACGAGACGATACACAATATCGGGTTCACGAGAATAAGATGAGGCAATATTTTAACATTACTTTTAAGAACACTTCAATGACAATATATAGGACTCAAAAAATAAGCTTTTATGTGATTGAGTCACAAAACAACGCAGATGTAAAAATATTAACAAAATTCCCCTAAATCAATGTTGAAATTTGTTGAAATGTTAAAATGTAATTCGATGTAATCATCATGTAATGTTCTCATTCATTCATTCATTCATTCATTTTCTACCGCTTATCCCGTTAGGGGTCGCGGGGGGGGGCTGGAGCCTATCTCAGCATCTTGGGGCGAAGGCAGGGTACACCCTGGATGAGTCGCCAGTTCATCGCAGGGCTGACATATAGAGACAAACAACCATCCACACTCACATTCACACCTACGGGCAATTTAGAGTGACCAATTAACCTACCCCCAGATTTGCATGTTTTTGGAATGTGGGAGGAAGCCGGAGTACCCGGAGAGAACCCACGCAGACACAAGGAGAACATACAAACTCCACACAGAAACGTCCTGACCCAGAATCGAACCCAGGACCTTCTTGCTGTGAGGCGACAGTGCTGGCGCAGCTTTTGAAATTATTATACATAATTTTGTCATATTTTGCTAATAAAACTACTTCAAAAATAAAATATATGTGTTTTGTAAGACATTGAAAACTATGTTAAACTATGTTAAAATCTAAATTAAAATCAACAATGAATCAATCTTTGTCAGTGACATTAATTTACCCATAAATAAATGCCGAAATGCTGGCATTAGGTTTGTGCATGAACTTATGCGGGAGCGGGAGTTGCTGAAATGCTTGATTTTCTACCACGCCTCATATCAGCTGTATTGAAAATGCTGATGTCTCTTGTTATTGCCGTAACTGTGGCACTTGACTGTGGAAGTTGAAGTGCTAAAGTATTTGTCAGTGTTGTGTAGCCTTTCACGGTTTTCAGTTGGTGCAGTTGGTTTTAGAAAGCTGTGGTGGTTCTGTCGGGGTCTTTGCATTGTGCTTGTGTTAGCTGCTGTGTCTGTCACTCGGTCACAGTTTATTATTTCAACCGGGTGCCCTAAATGCTGCCATACAAACGATTTAAAAGTGGCGAGGGCCTCGTCGATGCTAATATTGTCAGGGTCCGACAGCATGCTGACTGCAACTGGATAGGCTGCTGCTTCTGCTTCTTCTTGTGGGTTTCCCACAGATTACACGCAACAAAGGCGTAATATTACTACCTGTCAAATTGATAAAATAAGCAAATTATTATTTAATTATATTCAATTAGCTTTCGTTAGGTGCACATACTGATTAAGTGACTTATTCAATCTGTGTGTAATGTATATCTACCAGGAGACTTCGGCAACTCACCAAGCACACCAAAACTGTTGTTATTGTGAGTGGACCCACTTTTTGTCCAAGATATGTCACTTGCGTGATTGCAGTGTGGGGAAAAAGAGGGATGTGGAATCTTCATGGGTGTGGGGTGTAGGTTCCACCCCTCTATCAGTGTACGAGCCCATGATGAATACAGTACTCATTTAGAGCGACAGCCACAACACTGATAACTGAAACAATATTCATCTCGCTGTCTGTCATCACTGATTTTTGAGAGTGTATGTTTCCATGCCGTGTATATGGGGGAGCGGGGATGTATTTTCTCCTATAATTATCCTCCTCATACTGTGGGACGGACAGGAATAGAGAGCTGGTCTAGTAGAGGCTGCTGGGCGTATAGATTGGATCCACTGTAATCTACTGTAAGACGCTGCTATCTCTGAGAGGCACAGAACGCCAACTCAGCCCTTATACACACACACACACACACACACACACACACACACACACACACGTTCTACTAACGCAGGGGGATTTCAGGGGAAGTGAGTGAATAGTTTCAGGTCACCAGCTAGATTCCAGTAGTAGGATGCTGCGTCAGCGGGAACAGCAAAGAGGATGTGATCAGAGCCTTCACTGTCCTTAACTCCACCGTCTGTCCGGCGCACAATCACACGCATGAATACATGAAAAATAGCGTACAGCAATATGTGCTGTCCGGATATTCCAGGGTCTATCATTGATGCATCGCCTCCGCCACCATCTGAGACATGGTCAAAGACACATCACACACAGCAGTGATGGGATAAACATTAACGTGCTCTCCACTAAAGAGCAGAAAAGGCTCCTCTGATTGGTGTTACTACATTAGAAGCAGAGCGATATCTGTTTTAGGGCTTTCCCTGCCTTTGTTGAGCAGCAATGTCTGGATCAAACATGAATATTCATTCATCAGACGGAGGAGATGTTAGCAGAGGGAAGGAAAAATGTCTAGAGGGCTCTTTCTTTATCGTTTCTCTCTCTGTATCACAGTCTCTTTCTCTCTCTCCTTACATCCAACACTTCAAGGACGGCAGTTAATTTAAGATCTATTATAAATGATTAATTCAATATTTATGAATATTTTAAACTTCCTATTAAATTACTTTGTATCTGTTTAGCATTACATCTTTCCGGTTTTTTATGTATATTCTCTCAAAGAGACAAAACTGTTACTATTACTACATTCTTTCATCTTCTGAGATGCCTTATGTGAGATGTGTTTTTCCTTTGATGTGTTTCACAATTAAACCAATGTTATTTCTGCCATCATCCTGCAGCACATGCAGAGCTACACACACAAGGATGCCTCTGACTGTGTGCAAGAGTTTGCTCCACTGACTGCCGGTGTTATGAGATAAGAGTGGGGGAAAGTCTCCTTTCTTCATCTTTCAGGACCATTACCTTTCATTACAATCACAGAGGAGAGCCCAGGGGAGAAAGAAGTGTGGGGAGGTGGAGGTGCATATGACTTTGTCCTGCATGATGCCTTTGAGAAGAGTAGTGGAGCCATATAGGTAATGGTAGCATGTTGTTGTGGGCAGTGTACAAATGGGAATGTCATGTGGTTCTGTATTCAGAGGCTTTCGCTTGTTAACATTTTCAAAAAATGTGGTTTAAATTCATTAATGTTCAGCTCAAGTCAGCTAAGATCAAAAAAAAATTAGCTGCACTTCAGACAGCAAGTAGATTTAATATGGTTAGAACAATACCAATACTGGAGGGGCCAGTTCCGGAACTAATATTAGGGAGTAAAAATATTTCATATAATCTCTTGTTTTCTGATTTTATCGGTCATATTTTTTTGTTCAGGTACTGTAGTTATGTGATTAGCCAAGCATGTTTTTTTGATTATTAAATTCAAGCTGATAAAATATGAGTTGCTAAGTCTATTCCTGCTTAATTGTTTTAATGCAGTCAAAAAAAACCAAACTAGAATTAAATAAAAGAAGAGATATTTTAAAGAGTTTGACTTGAGCCTAAAACAGGTAACTAACATACAAGTGCTGCATTTGAGCACATTAAAATAGAAATGATGGAACATGTTTAAAAATCTGCTGTTAATCTGAAAGTTTAAAACTAAACATAATTACAATTACATTTAAGTCCTGTTTCCACCAAGCAGTACGGTTCAGTTCAGTTTGGTAAGGTCCAATTTTTTTGGCATTTCCGTTGTCAAAAACTGTGAATAGTACCTAACAGTTTTGTCACCCTTCACTTGGGGTAAGAACCAGAGCTATCCTGTACCATGGGGGGGCCAGAGAGTTAGGTCGTCTTTCTCCATTGCGCCGTGCAGCCTTTTCTCGAACAGAGCCTGTCTATTTTGTGTGATAAACATGCCGGTATGTATGTATTGTCAGTTAATGCAGTGTTCTTCTTTGATTACATTCTAAATGGTAACAACAGTAATGTGCTGAAAAAGTGAAGCAGAATGAAAATGTGATGAGGTAAAAACAATCAGTTTAAGGAAACTGGTCCTGAACTAGGCATATTATCACTCTTTTGTCAAGTCTGTTGCTAGACTGTAGTGCCATTGCACAGGAAGTGAGGTTGATCTCAGAGAGACCGATCAGAGGGAGAGATCGATCAGGAAGCAATAGATCTTGTGAGAGGGTTGTATTGATCCTCTTCCCCCTCCCATCATCATGATAATCTGCAGCATGGATAGATTACTGATGTCTGAGGAGCACTTAGAGAAGTAATGGCATCTTTGCAATAACCATAGCTCTGATATTTAAAACTTTAAAGTGCCTTTAGTTTTAGTCATTTTCCTTATGTCATAAAACATGAGGCATTTCCTTTAGGCCTTTACACTTTTTTTTACGTCCTGCAATTTTTCCTCTCAAAGTGTGAATTAGTTTTTAGGAAAACTGATTCTTTCACTTTTCTCTGTACTTAATGTACTATCTACAGATATTTTGCTTTGCATCATAGAATATAAAATGTTTTTAATTTAAAATTTAATGTAATGATTTTTTAATTTTTTAATTTATTCAATAATAAAAAAAGAGTGACCCCAGAAAGGAGTTGTAGGTGCATTCTGGGTACAGTAGATTATCCTGCTGGCATTTTTATTCATGGTTTATGCTGCTCTATACACCTTCTATTAAGGTTAAGTGGAAGGCAGGAGGACATTTCTCAGAGTGAAACATTACTGGGGAAATATTACATGATTATCAGTTGCACATCTCAACACTGAACCTGCATCTTTTAAGGCCAGCTGTCATTCATTTACTCTGTTGGTTCTTCACTCAACCACTTTGGCTTGTTTGCTTTCAAGTCATTGACTTAAGTAAGGGAAACTATACAGTCTCTATGTGTGTGTGTGTGTGTGTGTGTGTGTGTGTGTGTGTGTGTGTGTGTGTGTGTGTGTGTGTGTGTGCTGAGGGGTTGGGGTTGTATCATGTATAGGGTGACACCAGTGATGTGTGACTGCAGGTCGGCCAGGTGACAACAGTGAAGGCTGATTTACTAAAAGGACAGGAGCATCAGGGTAGAAGCTGACCACATATCCTTCAGTCTGTCAGACGGATAAAACCCCCTCTCTCCATCTCTGAGAGAGAGACCCTCATCTGTCCATTTTTAGGAAAAGTTTCAGCTCTCTGTCCGTCTTTATCTCCATGTCAGCATGTCCTTCTCTCCATATCATCCCCTCCAGTTTCCAACTCTCTCCCTGCCAGACTGCACCACTTTTTGCGTGTGCGTGTCCACTCACACACACGGCTATTTATGTGTTTTTGTAGAAGCTCTGACGTGCATCCACATTAGTTGGATTCGGGTACCTTTAACCAAGCTCATCTGGAATGTAAGGCTGTGTGCATGTATGTTTTATCGATACGCCCTTGTGCTGTAAGTATCTTAATCAATAGCCATATGATTATCTATGTAGGGAATGTATAAATGATTTAAAACAGGGCGAGGGTGACATATGTTTGCTTTTCTCATTGAAGTTACAGTCAATAATTAATGCATGTGATTAATCTGTCAACATCTTCACATGTGGGAAAGGATGACAGGGTCGTGTGTGTGTATGTGTGTCTTGCTGGAGCCTTGACCCCATGATCCCCAACTAGAGATTGCAGTTATCAGACATTATGAGTTTCAAAACCCGGGTTAAGATTCATCTTCCGCTGCCCATGGTGTTTCCTGCTGCCCAAGAGCTATGTTTCTTTCAGTGTTACTCATCAAAATGTAATGTGTCCTTATCCTGTAGGCCTGACAAAAGTGTTGAACATATTTCCTTACATATAAAACAATTGAAAGAGGTGATTTTAATTACATTTATTACATTGTTTACACTTCCGTTTTCTAACTTGCAGATTTCATCCTTTTCTTTGTTTGTTGAATACTGCAATTTTTCATGAGTCATTGCGTCACTGCTAGAAACTCTCCATCATTATAAAGCATGAAACCGCCTCTTTTCTCATTCGTTTGTATCTTTGTGTTTGTGATAGAAGCAAAACGAGGCTCGCCCATAAAAATCTTCCATGGCAGCGACGATCAGCTCAATAAACTCTTTAAATGAAATTGAACACACATAAGTCACATGGTTTGTATAATTTGATTAGCATCAGTTGACACCTATGGAACACCCGTTACCTGTCATACAGGCCAAAAAGTTGCAGGAGTCAAGATTTTTGGATTCAAAAACAGTCTAAATAGGTCAGTGGTGAATCCTGATGATTTCAAGTGTGCTCTCACAGGTTAATGTGTAGAATGACAACATCGGTGTGAGCTTGCGTAATAAACACTAGTGTATTGATGAGCCTCACGTTGTTAGTGTGTGGCTCCCTTCACAGATCAGATTAGATTAAATGGAAACAATATGTATTTTACCTAATTCCAGCCAATTTTTGTCAACATTTGAAAACTTCAACAAATGTAAACATATGCTTTGTGGAAAACCTTACATTTTCCATTTATATTGTATTGTCATTGTACTGATCTAAGACACTTGTGTATCTGGTTTAGAATTGACATTTTTCAATGCACAACTTTCTTCAGGTCCTTTGTATATTCTCCAACTTCTCAAAGTCAAACAGGATCCTATACCACCTATGTTGTGATATCCCAACGCTCTCTCTCTCTCTCATGGAGCAGAAGCCAGTCTTGCCTGCTATCATTTCCTGAATGACCTCTGCTTTCAGCCTATGATGGATTGTATTCGCCTCATAGACATTCATTTTCCTGAACCAGGCAAAATAAAAACAAAAAAAATAAAAATAAAAAAAACCCCTTTACTCTCTCGAAGAGCGTGTTAGTACAAGGGTACTTCCATTAAACAACAACTTAGATGCAGCAGACAGCTGGTGGTATCAACACCAAGCCTGTGAGACTGTACATACCTCCCTTCTTCTTCTCCCTTTCGCCTTCTCCCTCACTTGGAGTCTCTCTCTGAGGTATAATCAAACGCATTTGCTCATCATACTAGTTAGTAGCTGGTATTTACATGTATTTTCCTGTGAGAGAGAGCATGTGTGTGTGTGTTCAATTTCCAGGTAGGTTGCTGCTGCTGTCTCAGTGGTGCTGTCTTCTCATTAAGGCAGGTAATGAGCTCAGTCACATCCACCTTTGCAGGTCACCCCATGAGAGAGAGTGAGAGAGGATTAGAGTCAATGGAGGGAGTGAAGCCGGAACGAGTGAGAGCTAGTCTGTGTGTGTGCCTGATGGAGAAAGACGGGGATGTCTTACTCATGTCACCTGCACGCCGTTCCACCTGAGTATGGCACCTTTTGGTTACTCCCTGTTTACATCGCTGTCCTCCATGCTCCCTGTGTTGCAGAAAAGGATGAGGGGAATCGGGAGCCAGTGGAGTGTGGGGTGGAGGAGGGACAGAATGAGGTTGTTGAAGAAAACGGTAGAAATAAAGGGGTTTAAAACAAACAGGAGAGGCTGGTGAAAGAGGGAAGTGCTAAAAGAAGGAGCGGAGGGGTGAGGAATAGAGGGAGAGTGTCTTCCCAGGAGTGAGCAGGCTGTCTTGTCGAGTAGTTCATCATTGTGTCCCCGGTGACTGTGTCTGTGGCCTGGCCCTGCTGTAGCTATAATAAAACATAAATAAGGAACAAGACTGCCTTATGTACACTGTGGCCCCCATCTCTTTCTCTCTCTCTCTCTCTCCCCTCCTCCTTTCACCTCTTTCTTTACTCACATGCTCTTGCGCTGCAGCAGATGTAGACTTGTGCTTTTGAGAACTGTCTCTCCACCATGTTTTCACTATAATTTGATAATCCACAATGTTTCGAACCTACAGTTTCAATACATTGTGGTGGAGGCTATGTGTCTTAACTCTTGTACTCCAAACAATGTACCAATTAGTCTTTGCAACAGCTTTACACTACACAATGAAATCACAACTGATTGTGTAGTTACCTGCCATGTCTGGGCCCCTAGACCACAGAGCCCCCCCCCACAAAAAAAAAAATTAGGTGTCATCTGATAAATTGGCATTTGTCCATCTTGTGTATTTAGTAGACTTTATAAAATATGCTGGACTTGTAAATGGAAAATTCACTTGTTTGTTGAAATGAACATTGACATTGCAGGTTGCTAAAGATCCCACTGATCATTATTGCACTCAACAGTTTTGTGTGTTTTCATTGCATATGCCTAGTTATTAACAAAATTATCTAACATCACTGTTTGTGCACTATTTCTGTTTTTTAGCCAAAACAGTGCTGGGCTCACTACGCCCTTGTGAACTTTTCCTTTCACTTTTGCTGCTACGCTTTTGTCACAGATCACTCCTAACACTTTTTTTCTACCCACTCCACCCTGCCTGCACTGTTCAGTTGACCCCAAGTACTTAAACTCATGTACCTTTTCCACCTCTTTTCCCTGTAACCTCACTGTTCCATTTGCCTCCCTTTTGTTAATGCACATGTATTCTGTCTTGCTACAAATGACTTTCATCCCTCTTCTTTCCGGCGCATACCTCCGCCTCTACAGGTTTTCTTCTACTTACTCCCTGCTCTCACTACAGTTCACAATGTCATCTGCAGGAATCATCATCCACAAAGATTCCTGCCTGACTTCATCTCTCAGATTGTCCCTCACCATAACAGACAAGAAGAGGCTCAGGACCGATCTTTGATACAGTCCCACATTCACCTTGAAGCCACCCGCCACTCTTTCTGCGCACCTCACCACTGTCATACGGCTCTAATATATATCCTGCACCAGTGTAATATACAGAACCGCAGTTCCTCCCTCAGCACCCTGTCATAGGCTTTCTCTAGATCCACAAACACACAATGCAGGTCTTTCTGACCTTCTCTATATTTGTCCATCAGCATTCTGAAAGTAAACAGGGCGTCTGTAGTGCTCTTTCTTGGCATGAAACCATACTGATGCTCACAAATGATCACTTCTTCTCTTAGCCACGCTTTCACTATTCTTTCCCAAATCTAAATCTTTATTCTGTGGCTCATCAGCTTTATCCCCCTGAAGTTGCTGCAACTCTGCACATCAACCTTGTTCTTAAGAATTGGCACCATTACACTTTTCCTCCATTCCTCAAGCATCTTATCACCAAGAACTGAACTGCCATCTCTCCTAGACACTTACATACCTCTACCGGTGTGTCATCAGGACCAACTGCCTTTCCATTCTTCATCCTCTTCAAAGCTTTTCTCACTTTATCATTTTTCCAACATCCTGTTCCACAGTTTCCAAATCCTCCACACTTCTTTCCATATCATTTTCTTCATTCATCAGCTCCTTAAAGTCGTCCTTCCGTCTTCTCAGCAAACTGTCCTCACTTGTTAGTACACTTCCATCCCTGTCCTCAATTGCCTCAACCTCCTGCACATCCTTCCCAGCTTGATACCTCTGCCTTGCCAGACGATACAAATCCTTTTCTCCTTCCTTAATGTCCAAACTCTCATACAGGCCATCATACACCCTCTGTTTAGCCTTTGCCACCTCTCTCTTCGCCTTAACTTGTATCTCCTTGCATTTCTGCCGACTCTCTTCAGTTCTCGCACTATTTTGTTTCCATCAACAGAATAAAATATACATGCCTCAAAACAGATATCACTTTATAAACTACACCTGTGCTGTTTTCCTAAACCAATGCTGTTTTTCCTTCCCTCTGTTTGTGTGTGTCTGTGTGTGTTAATAAAGGTACTACGTCAAGTTGAGTTATTAATGTGTGTGATTATTAGCTGGGTGTGCAGCTTCATTTCGGAGCTACATCTCAGTTGATGGTTCAGTTTTGTTTACAGACCTTAACGCTGCTTGACACTGTGTCAGCCATGCCTTTGTGTGTGCATGAATCTGAGTGTGTGTGTGTGTTAGGGAGAGAGAGAGCGAGAGAATGGGGCAACATAGAGAGCGAGAGCCAGAGAGGGAGAACCCTGGAGAATAGGTTTTTTGTAGGAGCTTTGGTTGTTCCTGCATCATTACCCTGACTCCAGACAAAGCCCACTTATGTTTCTGTTTCCCCTCCCCATCCATACACTCACTCATTCATACACACACAAACACTAAACCAATGCTTGTGTCAACAGAGGCTGAGGGAGTCTTGCACAGGGGAGAAAAGAGGAAATGAGAGAAGGCGAAGGAGGGGAAGCAGAGAAATGAAAATTGAGAATAGATTTATAAAATGAAGCATTCCAAACAGGACTATGTGCCTACTGTGAGAAACACCTTTCATATATCACCCAACAGCGGAAGAAAATGGAGCATTTGGTCAGCTTCTTGTCTGTGTGTTTGTGTGTGAGATAAGGGGAGCAGGCAGGAAAATCTTTTATTCCCATCATTGGCTTCAGTAAAAACTACTTTGGAAGGTAGTGTTGGAGGTGATGCACATACATGCATGTCAATGTCAGTGCGAGCGCGCACAGCCTGTGTGTGCTGCTGTGTTTGTTAGATACTGCCCTCCCACAGGGCATCTTCACAGAGAGCAAGGTATAAAAAGAGACAGATAGGGTTAGAGAACAAAAACTGGAAAAGAAAAGGGGAGAGGGAGAGTACAGTGGCTCAGGGGGATCTATGTCTGGGTTGAAGACGAGAGAGAGGGATTAGAAAGGCAGACACAGGAAAGGGTGACTCGCTGAGAGGAGAGTTTTTCCTCAGGTGAGTTGTTCTGTAAATGAACGCTGATCCGCCCCGATCCTGTCGCTGGGAAGAATGCTGGGTCGCTTGTACTGACAGTACACACACACACACACACACACACACACACACACACACGCACACACACACACACACACAGACACACACATACACACACACTCAGTGCAGCATCTTTAAGAGCCATTCAGATTCAACAGTGGCGCCAGTGAACTATTCACCTAGCTGTTGAACACATTGAGAGCTTATTAAGTGTCTTTGCCAACCATTGAAAGGCCAAGGATGTAATTTGCCAGTCACACACTGGTTTCACAGTCTGTCTCTTTTACACATCTAGTGCCCATCTAGCATCCTTAAGTTCTCAGAATGAGACAATTAGCTCTCGAAGACAAGGCCAATGCATTCAATGTGGGGAGACACAGTTCAGCAGTGGAATACATTCTGATGGAGGAAGGAAAAGAGGCAGATAGATAATTGGGGAATGGTCTTTTTTATTCTATAAGGAGTGAGAGGAGCTAGAGGAAGAGGGAAGCGACAGAAATTTATGAGCCTGACAATAAAGGGCTAGCGGACAAGAGTGAAATAAGAGAAAGCCGGAGCATGTGTTGAACAATGGACTCATTTCATGAACCTCTTTGACTGATTGCTCGTGAATGGGTGGAGAGACAAGAGCAAAGGATTCTGAAGCAGCAGTGGAGGTTAACCATGCCTGGTCCGTGGTCTTCATTCCCTCTTGCCTCTGTTTTAAGGTATTATATATGATCAATCAATTGAAATCAATTTGGCTTTTTAGGGAAGATTTTGAACCCAAAAAAGGAGATGCTGAACCTGACATTGTTTGCAGTGTGACTCTCTCTGCTGTTTCTTTCTTGTGTGAGTGACCCAGGCCTGTGACTTGTCCTCAGGACTTTGGATGCTGGGTGGTAACGTAACATGCAGCTGAATTAAGGGGTTGGAATTTAATTGCGGCCCACAGATGGCCTCATACATCTTTGGATCATCTAAAGGGGTGTTGTGCTGAGTAATGTGTGTGTGACACCGCTGTGTTTTATAAGAGAGCTCCCATTACGCAGACTGCTCTTTTAAGAGAGTGAGAGGCAGAGAGGTGTGGTTAAAGGTCTGATATCTAGTTGTGGTATGACACCCTCCTTTTAAACTCTGTCACCCCATCACTGGCTTTGTTTACATGGACATTTATTAAAGAGATCAAAGTAATTTTTCCCTCTCCAGAGGAATGCAGCAAAAAGGGAAGCAGTGTTACTGGGCAAAAGAATGAACTCAATCTTTTAGAAGAAGATTGGTGGTGTTCTGTGCTACAGTGTCAGTGCGAGACACAAAAGAATAAGTCTTTTTTTTTATACTATAGATTGGAAAAAGACAAAACTCAATACAAGAGGAAATAAAAACAAGAAGTCAACAGAGAACTCATAATACCAGGAAAATCAGAGGAGGGGTTTGAGTGCAGGAATCAAAATTAAATGAATAGAAACAGGAACTGGAGGAAAAGATGAGGCCAGGGATGGAGGGATTGGAGATTGTTAGGGAAAAAGGAAGTGAGGGATATGCTACGGAGTGTGCGTTTGAGATGTCCCAGCTGTTATCTCCCTGCAGGTTCCAACAGCTGTGCAAACACATACACACCCACACACATTTGCTTTGTTCTCATTTCCAATATCTACTCTATACACCCCTTTTTATCCCCACACACTCTCTTTTTATTAGCACTATATGTTCATTTTTTTTTTTTTTAGTATCCACATTTCCTCCCCTCCTTCTTTTACATCCCCTCCCTTTTTGCAGAGATATGGAAGAGTGGGAGTGATGTCAAGGAAGCGTGTAGGAAAGAGAAAAGAAGCATGGGAAGCAGGAGGACAGCCCTTTGATGTTTCTTTATGCTCCAGTCTGCATAGTCCAGATTACATTCCCTCTACTTGGCTGGACAGCTTTTCTAATTTCCTCCAACCGAAGGAAGACGGGTTGAGAAGAAGCAGCTGGTTAACTGCATTAACTCATTTTGGCCTGCTCAATGCGTCTGGTGCCCTAATCCCTCTCTGTTGACATGGCAGGATGCGGCAGTGTGAGGTTGGTTGATAGGGAGGCACTTCTGCAGCTCCAGAAGACACTTGCCCTCCCATATTTCTCTCATCATGTTACCCCTCTTCAATTCTACGTTATACAGCTCGAGCCAACAAAGTTCAAACGGACAAATTGTGTCAGCTGTGGTTCTTTAGCTCAGGCAAGACAAACAGACAAGGAGAGAAGTTGAGGGAAGAAAGCTGCTGGCCAGACAGACATGTAAGAGGGAATGTAGGGTATGAGGTGGTTCAGTGGGTGCAGCTTGGTTAGAGACATGTGGAGGTTTGCAAGGCATGCACATGCACAACAAAATGGACTTTGGTGTTGGGGGATGGAGAGCGTTGTTGTAGTAGTGAATACAGGGGAGATCTGTAGGGATCAGTGGAGGGATGGGAGGAGGAGTAAGAGAAGAGTGATTATGGTGGGTCTGGGCTGCCAGGCCTGATAAATGACTAATCAGGAGAAGAGGGCCTTAGGTCCCTCGCAGGGCCACTACTACTACGGGCTTATCACATGCACCGGCTATAGACACACACATCCACACATACACCTCATGCTAATATGCTGCACAGACTTCGACACAAAAGGAGAATGAGAGAAAAGAGAGGGCTGGGTTGGATCCATAGCCACCGCTCTTGGAGCAGGGCTCTGCCTGGAGAGCAGTTATGGATCCACCTCTGCCTCATCCTCATGCCTGTCTCACCTCTCTGACTCCTCGCTCCAGGTCTAATTGTCTGCCAATGCAGGGACAAAGTGCAGGTCACACAGCTGCCAGACTGTTATTCTGCTCCACAATGATGCATCCGCTATTTTAAAACAACAGCTTTCATAAGGGTTTTAACATTTGAGTTTGAGCCTGCTTTTTGTTAAATGAGTCTGAAAGCACATGCCATATTAATAAAAAGAATTATAGTTAGTCTGACTAGTTAAATCTAATCTGGCTGCATTCCAAGCTAATGATCGGGAAGGGATAGAAAAAGACGGGAGGAAGAATTACTGAGAGGAAGCAGTGGATATGGGTGTATATGAATGTCTTTGTGTGTCACGCTCCATTGACTCAGCCTCCGTACCTCAGCGGCTGTGTGATGCTGCTAATAGTCAAACCAGGGTGGTTGAGAGCAAGTGTGAGAGCGAGACATCTGAGGGGTTGGGCTGGGCTGGCTTTAGGGCAGACTGTATAAGTTAGAGAGAGAGAACAAGAACAAGAACAAGGACAGGAGAATTGGCAGAGGAGGATAGAGGAGAATGGTCTGAGCAGAAATGGGTAAGGGGAGACGGATGGGACTGTGGTCTCTGTGGGATTGTGTGCAAGGACAGCCGAGTTGGTCTCTCCATCCCCTTGTACTTTTGTGTCCAGCCGTGTACCTGAATGCAAAGTCACACGCACAGCTAGACCACCTCTGTAGTTTAAATACCCGAAGGAGCAGACTGTGTTTTTACTCCTTTGGCCGTGAAGATTTGGGCTGGTGATGTGGATTTGTTTACGTATGTGTGCATGTGCGGAAAGTTAGACTTTAACTTACACAAACCTATCTGGCTCCCTCTGGGGCTCAAAGGAAATGTATATCTATACTTGTACCCATTCGTTTTACACCTTGCTATTATTTGTTTACTAAATGTGTGTATTCGGTTTGCTAATTTTTTTGTAATTGTTAGGCTTTACCTCCTATAACTTCCACTGTGTTTTCAGTCCATTTTGTTGGTATGTAACCTGGTTTTAATGAAACATTGTTGATAGGTGTAGCATGATGATGTGCACATCTTAGACCCTGGTTACACTGAGGCACACCTCACCAGGTGTGGCTATTTCAGATATACCTTGGAAAAGGAGGACAGCTGCAAAACAGTATGATGCTCCTGTAGAGTGAGCCTGCATGTTGCTGGCCCACTCTGTCTGTTTGTATGTGTGAGCAATCCAGTGTTATTAATGTAAAAAGAAGTGTGATTCCTGCATCTTGTGCTGAAATGTGGAATTTTAACTTTAATGCATCATAAAGATGTGCTGTTAAACATTTGTTTCAGGGCATCTTGAAGACTTGGTTTGTGCACTATTCACATACTATATTCACCCCTTTTTCTGTGCTCAACAGTGGATGAAGATGGAATACTACTAGTCTAATTCATATTGCACACCCAATATGTATCCGTGCCGTTCCTGAGGAACCCGTCATAACATGGGAAGTGTTAGTTAAGCCTTCCCTGTTTTCTGTCACTCCTGGCTAACTCCGAGCCGTGGTGAAACGTTGTGATGCATACTTCACTCCGACTTTCTGTCTCCACCGATCGCAACCAGCAGCCTCATGATGCCCTGTGATGTGGTTCCCACAGATGCCGGTGTCTGTGGCGATAAAGCCTCTCAGATGAGCAATCTGATTGGATTAGCAGGCCCTTTGAACAAGCCCTGACTGGCTGCTTGCGGGCGGGATGCAAATGAGCTCCTTGACACGAAGGCAGGAGCTTGACCTTTATTGGGCCTGGCAGTACGGACAGTGGCACGGAAGGAAAAGGGAGGCGGCTGAGTGTTGTCTCTGAAAGATAAATTGTGGGAAGTGAAGAGGTACAAGTATTTCACTGGTAGACAATACTATTTCTTTCTTCTCTGTCTTTTCTCTCTCTCTCTCTCAGCAAGTATCTTTTGCCCAACTGTCTACAAGGTCTCTGCTCATTTGTCACTGCATGTCAGAGCAATTTTCCCTTGTCTTTCACCCAATCTGACAACCACTTAACCTTTAGGCCTGGCAGCATCCATAGTTAAGTTTCTTGACTCATCAGACTGGAGCTCAGCATAGTTAATACCAGTGTTGTAGCCAAGACTTGATCTATTCAGACCAAGACAAGTCCAAGATTCAAAACAACCAAAAGACTGCTGCTGTTGTTTTTGTTTTAATATAAGATTCAGGTTCATTCAGACAGCAGCACCTAATGGACTGTCACACAAACCGGTCTTTCATTGCCTCACAGATATCAGAAACAACATTTCACCTTTGCACTGTGGTCACAATTGTCACCTTTCTTTTAAAGCTAGGTAGTTAGTTAGGTAACAGTTTAAACAGCCCTCAGAACCCCGAAAGAGAGTCAGTGTAAGCACAGTTAGGTCACTGGACAATGACACAGTTTTTATCATTTTGCCTCTATACCACACCACAATGAATTTGAAATAAGATAATCAATATGTGGTTAAGTGTAGACTTTTAGACTTTCCAAAAAACATGGCATTATGATTTAGGAATTACAGCAATTTTATGCAGAACACCTCAATCATCAGGGGCTCGAAAGTATTTGGACAATTGACTAACAAGCAGTTTCATGGCCAGGTGTGGCCCATTCCCTCATTATTTCAAGACAAACTAAGCACACAAAAGGTCTGGAGGTGATGTCAGGCATTGAATTGGCATTTGGCAGTTGTTTGACTGGAAACAACGTCTAGACAAGTCAAGAATACTCTGGAGGCAGTTGGTGTATCATTGTCAAAGTCCACAATCGATCATGTGTCAAACATGGTAGAAGCAGTGTCATTGCATGTATGACTGTCAATGGCAAATGCTCACTGGTGTTTATTTACAATGTGACTGCTAACAGAAGTAGCAAGATGAATTCTGATGTCTGTTTCTGTCTGTGTGCAGGCCTGTACTGTCTGCTGTTATTCAGCCAAATGCTGCAAAACTGATAGATTGGCACAGGGCAGGTGGATAATAACTCAAAACATAATGCAACCACAACTCAAGAGTTTATGAAGGCAATGAAATTGAATATTCTTCAATTGGCAAGTCAGTAACCTGACTTGCCAACCTGGGGGTTCTCTGCATAAAATGGCCATAATTTCTAATAGTAAATTACATTTTTTTGTAAATCCTCTTAAATCAAAGCTGAAAGTCTGCACTCTGATCAAGTATGGATTGTTTCATTTATTATGTCTTCTGGAACTAACTGTATATCCACTCATGTGGCAATACCTCTAGTGCCAATAAGTTTTTATTGGGTTCGGCAAATTATGGCTGCAACAAAATAGAGTGCCTTTATTACTGATAACCTATCATTTGTGTTTCTATAGTCATCAATTAATCATGTCCACGTAAAAGTCAGAACCGAAAAATGTAAATTTTCATTACTGACTAAAGGTCCAACCTGAACCATCCTCAATTTACAAAGATGTTAGTTTTGAGATAATCAGCAGATTTTCACATTTAAAAAGCAGGAACTGGACAATGTTTTTCTTTCTTTCTTTGGTAAATGACAAACAAACATATTTTGTTCAATGAGAGTCAGACAGTATTTTAACATTTGAATTCGAGACTAAGATGATCCAATACTAAGGGCTGATGCACCACAACCCTACGTCAAGAACTAGCTAGATTGAGAGACATCAGGGCAATAGAGTGACACTAGAACACAGCACAAAAACATG
The DNA here is from genome assembly GCA_001698575.1 of Mola mola. Taxonomy (NCBI): domain Eukaryota; kingdom Metazoa; phylum Chordata; class Actinopteri; order Tetraodontiformes; family Molidae; genus Mola; species Mola mola. The sequence goes on along the minus strand of KV751367.1, from coordinate 344,090 downwards.
TTCAGGCTGCCAGTTAGTATATACGTTCTGCACCTGTGTGGGACTCTACTGTATACATTAGTTGAAAAGAGAAAACAGGAAAGTGTTTTTCTGTAAACAGATAAAAACTGTAAAACTCACAGTGTTTGCTTTTTACTTTCACTGGCTTGCTCGATACGACTGATGAAATGGGCTTTGTGTGGGTGGGCGAAATCCTGGATTACCACAGGCTCAAGATCACTATGCCTTGTCAACAGCCAATCACATTCACCCTACTCACTGACCAACCTGACGAAGACAAAGAACAAATGCCAATGGTGCAGGCACACCACAAATATGTAGGCAGCAGATGCTCACAGATGTTCCAGATGACCAATGACCAACTGGCTTGATGTGTACTGTCCCTAAATGAAAGAAGTGTCAGGGGTCAATGGTCTGATTGCTTGAAAAATATAAAAATTCTTGGAGCTTTTGTGTTAACTTAGTGTGCTCAGGTGTCTTCTCAGTATAGTTTTCTGTGTATAAAATGTTTGAAAGTTATTGTATAGTTGGGGCTTGGAACAATTTCTACTCTTTTATTTGGACACAGACACATTCACTGTGCAGTCACACGTGCTATATGACCTCATAATGCCAGCAGATGAAGAAAGTCAGGTTGAGGCTGTAAGTCATGCTACATAAATCCTGATTTCGTTCCAAAGGGACAAGGTTGTTTTGGATGTGGAGGGACGAATGGTGCCTATACAGTTTTTGAAGAGCAGGTCCCACTGCTAAAGGCTTTAGACAGAGTGGCCCTTCGCTCACCCCCTCCTCTCCCATGGGGGGTTTTATCTGCCCATTTCCTCTTCTCGTGCTGGCCTCTCGGGACGCCTTAATGGAGCCATGTTCCCCGTCATTCAGATATTTAAATGGAAACCGACCATGAAAGTATGGCTGCTCAGGGCTGGATCGCAGTGCCACGTCCTTGCTCTCAGCAGCCAGTGTCAAATGCAGAGGCTGAAGCCCCTTCCTCCAGTTGCAGAAGAGCTTGGGGAGGGGGAGTCAGGCTCAATCTGCAAGTTTAATATCCCCCATCAGGTTTTAAACCTGTTTACCTTGCAGATTTGATCAAGGATACTAATGCAAATGGAGGCAAAGGCTCCTTGCACTGTAAACTTTCTGTCCAGAGGTTCATTGATTCATGCTAAATGGTTTTAAGCATCATTCTTAATCGCTCAGTTGACTTAATTGATATTGTCCTAAACACAAAGGAATATTGCTTTCTTGTCAGGAGCGTGGTCATGTTCTTGTGTTTTCTGTATAGCTAGTGTTGGATCACTGTTGTCTTTCTATGCAGTTTTAATAATATCCGTGGCCTTTTAAAGCTGCAGGTGGCCTTACCAACCCTCACCGGACAACCTAATTTAACCCAGTAATAAATCTCTGTGCCCAGTTGCCCATTTTAGCTGTTTGGCACAGGGCACTGTAAATTCACCCTAATTAGATACTCCCTCTACTCCTCCCACTCTCTTCCCTCTGTCTTCTCTCTCCCATCTGACTACCTCCCTCACCCCTGTTTCCTACCCTGCTCATTGGTACATATGCTCATACACCTGGCCTGCATCATTACCTGTTTACAAATGACGAGACTGGTTCTGCTGGCTTCAGCATCCACGCCACTAGATAGTCCTGAATCTCTCTTTCTCACTATCCAACCTCCCCTGTGTCATAATTAGACCTCAGAGCTCCTGTTTGTTTAATATTATAATAGTACATCTGCATTTCTCTCTCTTAGATGCTTAGGTACACCGGTGCTCCACCTACACCCCCACCCCTCCACCGTTGACATCATCCAGATTGAGTTTTGGAATTGATGTTACTGGAATCTATTAGAAAGTATTTTGTTTGCACGTTTTCGCTACACAAAAGTGACAGGCCAACAGCATCAACTTCACATGAATATTGAGCATTTGTGTGTGTGTGTGTGTATGTGTGTGTGTGTGTTTGTAGGTGTGTCATTGTTGTCAGTGTCAGGGCTAATGGTCTCTAGCAGGGGTGCCAGTGTGAAGATTTATGCCACAAATTAGCCAAATGTGATCAAACAGCAACCCAGTTAATCATGCAGGACTGTGTTTTTCCCTACTTTATCTACAGGCATAATTAAAGACACCCATTCCTATGACAGGCCAATGGCAGGCCCCTGCGGAGTGATACTGGGGGGCCGCCATGCAGCATTGTCACCGTGATGAATGTCTTTGGGTGCAGGAAATGCTTTAAACACGTATATCCTTAACACCCCCTTGTGACTGCTGTGAGTGAAGACATTGCCTTTGCAGAACTGGTCCAACTGTTTGATGAGGACCAACTTCCTAAATGAATATTAGTGTGAATGAGTCCAGTCCCCCATTCTCTCCCCAGCCGCCCAATTTGGCACACTTCGGCCATTAACAACAAGGGTTGCTATAAATCCAATTCATCACGTGACTCTGAATTCATTATGTGTTAAGTGTTGACTGGCCAAAGCCAGCTCTATCACTCATCCCCTCCCATTTATGCTGCCTCCTCTTCAGCTTCGCACAACTTGGGATAGGGGAATCGGAATCATCTGGCAGTATTCTGTTATTCCAGACCATTACCATGTGCCAAGTTGGGAAAAAGATCCAGTGATGTGTGTACTGCAGTTTGTGATTGGAGTGGATCGTCTCTCTCTCTCCCTCTCTGACAGCCATTTTAAACACTCGTTTATGCAGCGCTTTTAATATCAATAAGAGAAGCAGGCAGGCAGGCGGACAGGCAGCAGTTTCTTATACACTGACACACTCACGCACACACACACACACACACACACACACACATACACACACACACACAGTGACACACACGGCCTGGCTGGAAATCAGCAGCCTCCATCTCCCTGGTATGACAGGGTGTGGTAATTATGTCTCTGTGAAAGTGTGTGCTGTTTGCTGGGTGAAAAATGATAATGGGGTGATTTTTAAGTGCCATATCTCCCGCACGGGTAATGAAAAGTACTTTTAATCCAGTTCGGAGGAACGGAGGGGTGGAGGAGAGGAGTGGCTGGGGAGTGGAAGTAGAAGGCTCTGTTGTGAGGGAGGAGAGGAGGAGGAGTGGAGGAATAAGAGGGTGCTCTGAGGGTGGAGGGATGCTGATAGAGGGAGCTGAGGAAGAGAGGGAGACTGGGGAGTTCTGCACGATGAAGGGAGATGAGCAAGGAGAGGTTTCAAGGCAATGCAGTGGCAGAATTGTGTGTGTGCGGTTGATAGGAGGGCTCGTGTTGTCGTTCCAGGGGAATGCCTAAACCTTGGCATGAAGCTTGAGCTCAGCAATTAGAATAATTAAGAGGGACTGACAAGCTTTTAGAGTGTCTCTCACTTCCTATTGCCTTCTTCTCCCATCCCTCTCTCTCTTTCTATCTTAATCTTATGCCAAATGTAAATAGGGAGTTTGTCAGACAACATTCTGTCAGTTATGTCAAGTTAACACACAACATGTGCATTTATCACAAGCTGAGGAGTGCCAGGTGTATGAGCACTAATGGGGGAGAAACCCTGCATCTGTGTGCAACTCACATTTCCATGTGTCCAAATTCATACAACTCATGTGTGATACATTCATACTGTGGAAATCCATTTTCGAGGGACTATCTTGTAAAACATAGTTCACTGATATTACCCGGGAGTCAGGATCACGTAACAAGATAACAATTACACCTTCCAAATAAAGACCAAAAGAGTTAGTGTGTTGTTTTTCACACACAAGACTGTGTGAGTGTGAGAAAAAGAGAGAGATCATTAATGACTTCACACCCCATTAGCACCATTGCTTGATATGTCACACTTCATTATGTACTTAGATCAGTGGTGCATAAACTTGGAAAAGAGTGTGTGCACATATGAAGCATGTTTGCACTGGGGACTGTATAGCTGTACCAACTTTTGGCTATAACTCTACTCTTGAACAGTAGTCCAGCGGGTAATACAATTTTCTTTCAGGGCCCACTTTTTCATCTTTTAATTTTTGATTTCAGGCTACATTGTTGGATTGTAAAGTAATTTCCTACATTGTAGTATCTCTGGTGAACATTAAGTTGTCTAAAATTGCATTAGGTAACTTATGTAAATATATATTTTTTAATAAGAAGCTGCAGGAACTTTGTGCTCTTACAACACTCAATGGAGAGTAAATTTACATAATTTGGTTCAGTGAGGACTCTTTCACCTGCAATTACTCCAGAATAGCTTTGAAACCAGTTTCATTATTCCTCTGACCCAAGCTTGGCTCCGGCCCAGAATAAGATTGTCGCGGGGTTTGTCTGTATAATCTGTATGCAGGACACCTGCAGCAGCCAAAAATAAATGTCCTTGTCTAAACAGATACATTTCTATCTGTTTATATCTGCCTAACATTTTATAATAGGGCCCTGATATATGGAGAGTTTATTTGTCTTCATAATTTGCAAGATCTCTTGTGTGTGATTCATAGATCAATTACTCAAAGAGCCACCACTGTCCAAACATTTATCCTACTGTTTAAGCGTGTCTTTGTGTATAAATCCATCATAAAAAGTGTAAGCAGTGTGTGCGTGTAAGTTTGTGTATGCACCTCTGCTGGTGTTAGTGTTGATGCGCACGTGTGTGCATGCAGCATATGTGATATGTTTTAATTCATTGTAAACAGACAGCGGTGCGACCCAGGCAGCTTAGTTTTATCAGAGTGTGTTTATCTTAATTCCCCTCAGTCTCTTTTGCGCCAACCATCCATTACCTGTCTGAGGAGCCCCCCCCAACAAAGACATACAAACACACAGTTACATTGGCACTTAAAGTATGATGATATGACTGTGTGGGAGTATGTATGTATTGCTCGCTGCATGTGACTAACTGTGTGTGTCTTTGTCAGCTTCGTATGCATTGTTGCCTTGGCTTATGGAGGGGATGTTGTTTCCAGAGTGGGCTGTTGTGACCTTGGCTGTGTAAATGGGTTTGTAATGTAATCATAAGTGGAGGAGAGGAGCTTCTCTGACAAGGAACCATAAACAGTCTAATAGATGCGTGCCATGCTAACATGACACATCTCACGCGTCACGTCGTATGCCCCCACACACACGCACACACACACACACACACACACACACACACACACACATATGCGGTACGTTTAGGAGGGCAACGGCATGTAAATATGAGTCCTTGCACTTCCATGCACACACTATATGTTTGCTCACACTTCTTTACCCCCTGTGTGGAGAATGACAGGCTCTTTTGTGGGTGCGACCCTCTCCCCACGCTGTTTGTTTTTAGGGTCACACGCTGCCCTCTCACTCCTGACCCAAGACCCTCGACCTCCGTCCATCAGCCAGCAGACACCAACGCTGAGCTGACAGCTCCCTAAGCCCACTGACCCCAAAAGCAGAGAGAAGGAGAGAAAGAGAGAGAGAGACAGACACACACAAAGCCTTGACCGCCGACCTCTCTTGGAGGGGGAGCAGTGTAGACCCGGAGAGAGTGACAGCTTACCTGTTCAGAGAGGTCAGGAAGTGAGAAAGAAACACAGATCTCATTCATGAAATATGAAGAGCAAAGTTAGAAGGAATGGAAAAAAAGGAAGGGATGTGAGGAGAAGGGGGGGCTGAGGAATGGGATGCAAGGACAAACATGGGTGAACCTCGCTAGTGGAGGTCACACTCTGCCTGAGGAGACAGGTGCCTCGAGATTAGCCTCCACATTAATGGCCTTTACTTACTCACACACGTAAACACACACACACACTGCAAGCTGGTCCTCTTATACCACAGGGACGTGGGACTAGTGAGAACACAGCTCCGACTCTCATATCCTATTTATACATCCTTTCCTGTACATTACAATCCTATTTACCTCGCCCTGTTTCCTACACAATCCTATTTATGGACTCACCCCCACCACCACCCTCCACTCTCGAATCCTATTTGTGTGCCCCCTCCTGCTGCATGCAGGTGCCATCAATCCAAAAGGCTGCCTACTGGGTGTGTAAGCTGTGATCCAGAAGAATGTTTGTCTGTGTGAGTGTGTGTGTTCACCGATGATTTGTGTGGTAATGTAACAGTGAAACTAAAGTGTTCCACCCAGGATAAAGAGAAAAACTGTTCTTGGACTTTTGTGTTTGCAAACGTTAGTCAGGTGCTTTGAAATTAGTTTCCTTCCCTTACATTGTTATGCACTAAGAGTCAACCTCTTAAAGGTGAAAGAGGTGCATGCACTCTGCTATCTGATGTAACACATTGCACATCGCCATCTCTGCATTCACAAATCGTCTAGGAGCAAAGATGATTGTCGGTGTCTTCTGTCCCGTCCCATCTTTGCCTTACCCTGTGAAAGTTCTCTTATCCTCCATTAGTGTATTTAAACAGGACAAAGTGCTGTCTGTATCATGGGCCTGTCTCCACCTGACTCCCCTTCCTGTCACTCACCCGACGATATGAAAGCGTTCTCATTCTGTTTGAAGGTTTGAGATGAAAGGGGGGCAGCAGTCAGGGACCTGGCTGCCCTGACAGCCTATGTAAGAGGTAGCCCAACCTGGAGAAAGCAGTACCAGAGAAAAACAAAAAAAGGGTGTGGATGTTCCTGCCTAACTGAATTAAGGGAGGAGGTCAAGGGAAAAGGTGTACATAAAGCAAGGATCCTTGTCTGTCTTTAGTAGGCGATGGAAGGTGTAGCAACGGAGTGGGCATGGAGACCTGCACGCCTTTTTGTATTAGGAAGACATGTTGGTTGGCACGTCAGTTAGAGCTGACAGACTGCAGTAATGATGAGCCAGCAACAAAGAAAAAAATTCACATGCAACGACACAATCTTCTTCTCACTAGACAGAGAGCACAAGGTTAAATACTTCACTGTGCTGCAGCTCCATCACCCACACTCTGTATACACTGCTAGACTAGTACAAGTCATATTGATGGCTGGTGCGAGTCTTAGGCAAAGGGTTTCAACCAAGTGATATATGACGTCTCCCATTTGGCAGACATTTTTATCCAAAGCCACCTCCGCAGTGAAATAGTGTGACTGAGCGGAATTTATTAATCATTCAATTAACTAAATGTTCCTTCTTGGTGTAGTTTAGATGAATGGACTGTCAGTCTTTAATGCAATCTATTTCTCAGCACACCTCTAGAGAGACGCTGAGAATTTAACTGCTCTGCAACTCTTTAATTTCTGTCGCCATCTCACTGCTTCTCACTCGCGTTACTCATTCCCTGGGACACTTTAGTCAAAATTGTTCCCACCTTATCTTTTCTCAGCATCTCGCACTCGAAGTCCAGGTTGTTAACTCGTAGAGCAACAGTTTACATCTCCCTGCAGTCCTCTGTCTCCCTGTTTCCCTCGGTGTCTCTTTTCTCACATACAGTCCTCCGTTGTGTCTTTGGGGATGGCTGGTGAAGACAGTCGGCGCAGTCGATCGTATCAGACTATCAGGCCGGTTCAACTATAAATTACCTGCAGCTAACAAAGCGTGTGGCTGTAACTATTACACAGGCAGTCAAAATCAACCCCGCCCCACGTGGCTGGGCGAGGCATTGTCACACACCAAAAGAGGGCAGATCACTGAGAATCTGATCAAGCACACACCAAGATTTCAACATTAACACCGTGCAATTTCTAACAGAGGCGGACAAGGTGATGAAACCTGGAGGCTCATTATATTTGTATTAAAGGTTCCAGTTCATTTTCCGTATAAAGTTGCATCACGAAATATGGGTTAATTTGTGAATTTAATGATAATGCATTTTATTAAAAATTTACTTTACAGTTGAACTAATTACCCTGTACAAATGGCAATTCATAAATGTAGTTGAAAACCCCCCCCCAAAAAAAAACCTGAATGAGAAGAGAAAAACATGAAACCATTATCTAAATGGATAAAGCTTAAGAGCAGCTTAAGAGCCTTAGTATTTATCATTTTTTTTAAAGAACATCGAGCAGATTCATTTTGCTCTTATGATTTTTCATGTAACTACTCAGATGAAATGGGGGTTGTTCCATTTAGATTTTTTAATAAAAGCATTTTTTCAAAAGGCCTGTCTCAATCTTGATGATCATACCTAAAAAGTACATAACCTACGAGCTATTATAGACATTAAGCACAAGCACAAAACACTCAAACATCCAGTGAGTATTAGAAAACTATCCATAGTTATGGGACTGTTTCGTTTAGCTGGTTGCCCACTCCAATGTATGTTTATGTGCAGAGACAGAGCGGTGCCTTTTGCTCTCCCAGTTGTGTGTGCAAGACTGTGTTATTGGCTAATTGAGAGCGTGTTCTGTGCTACAGCTCTGCCCCGGAGGTTAGTGTTAGCACACACACACACTGCAGCAGGACAAATGAGAATACACTCTGCCATCTGCCCAGGAGAGACACTCCCTCACCCTCCCCTTGTCCCTCTACCCTTGTGCCCCTCTCTTTCTTTTCATCTAATTTTTATTCCTTGATGCTCCCACCTCTCTCTTTTGTGACCCTCCCACACCCTCTCCTCCACCCACATTCTCGATTCTCCCTTCCCATTTTTGAGAGTTTTGATCCACCTCTTTTCGTACCATCTCTTTCCTTCGTTGTTGCTCCTTTCTCTGTGCCACCTGCCTTTCTCCATCATGAGTAAGTCAATGGGAAGTGTGTTTGTGTTGGGATCTGGGGGTGTTCGGGCAGTCGTGTTAAAGTGCTACCGCATTCCGACGGCAGACATTACGAATGTTAGGCAGGATCCATGGGGGCTGACACCAAAGGTGACCCCCGGTCGGTAACCTTGGAGACAAACTTTATTAAAATGAATTTGAGTAGAGGGGCTGTCCTGACAACAGCATAATTACATTGCAGAGCATCAGCATTAATTTATGCAGCCTGCATTCAACCGGTCAGGAGTACCGAGATGGGGTCAGTGTGGACACGCACATAGCAACACACGCAAATACACTCACAAACACACACATACACATGATATGCCAATAAAATAAGGTCAATGCACAGAGTTTTTTCTTGCACTGTAAAACATGGTGTCCCAGCCCTCTGATGAGTTTTAACTGGTGTCAGGAGCGGTATGTTTGGATGTGCATACGTGAGTTGTGTTTGTGTTCGCAGAGACAGTATGTGTGAGTGCATTTAAAAGTGTGAGAGTCGCTGGAAGGATATCAGTAGTGTCACAGCCTGATAAAGGCAGCAGAGTGAATTCTCAAAAGGCAATCTTAGAGACTTGCTTTTGAGTCCTTTTGGGTTTTCTTACCTGATAGAGTAACTTTAATCCTGATCTTCCTGGTCTTTTAAGTTTAATGTACTTACTTTTAGATAACCAATTTTCACTCTGCCATGTCTTCCCACCCGCAGAGTTCCTCACTTGAACGTGCAGGCAAGGAGAAGTGAAAGGTTTTTACTCAGCATGCAACTAACACTCCCTGATTGCCATAACTTTTACTCATGTATTGATTAGGAAGGTCCAGGGTGGTCATTAGGGTCCATTAACTGAGATCCATAATTAGAAAAGAAAAAAAACATTTCTGATAATGTATCCCTGCTTCACACTTTGGCTGCAACACAGTCATTCTGTCATCCTTTCCAGACCTCAGCTCAGCTTCTGTTCTGATGTTGATGACAAGTGAAGTCAGTTTATTTATACAGCCATTTACCATTCATCATCATTTGACTTAAGGCCCTTCAGATTCTGCACAGCCTGTGATCCCCTTTATCCTTCAAGCCTTGATATGGATAAAGTTCGATCGTTCGTTTCCTGCCACTCATCTGGGTCTGGGTCACGGGGGCAACAGTCTGAGAGGGGAGATCCAGACGTTTCTCTTCCTGGCCACTTCCACCAACTCCTCCGGGGGAACACCAAGACATTCCCAAGCCAGCCAAGAGATATAATCTCTCCGGCGTGTCCTTGGTCTGCCCTGGGATCCCCTCCCGGATGGGCATGCCCGAAACACCTCCCCTGGGAGACAGCCAGGAGGCATCTGACCAGATACCCGAACCCCCTCAACTGGCTCTTCTCAACACGGAGGAACAGCAGTTCTACTCTGAGCTCCTCCCAGATGTCCGAGCTCCTCACCCTTTCACTAAAGCTGCAAAGGAAACTCATTTCGCCTTGTATTCGTGATCTTGTTCTTTCGGTCAGTACCCAGAGCTCATGACCATATGTGAGAGCTGGGATGTAGATTGACTGGTAAAAAGAAAGCTTCGCCTTGAGGGACAAAATCATAAGCCTTCTCCAGATCCACAAAACACATGTAGACTGGTTGTGCAAACTCCCATGCCCCTTAGAGTATAGAGCTGGTCCAGCATTCTATGGCCAGGACTAAACTCATACTGCTCCTCTTGAATCCGAGGTTCGACTAACAGCCGGACTCTCCTCTCCAGCACCCTGGAGATGACTTTCCCAGGGAGGCTGAGGATTGTGATCCCCCGGTAGTTGGAACACACCCTCTGGTCTCCCTTCTTAAAAAGAGGAACCACCAACCCTGTCTGCCACTCCAAAAGAACTGTCCCCGATGTCCACGCAATTTTTTAGAGGCGTGTCAACCAGGACAGCCCTACAACATCCAGAGCCTTGAGGAGCTTGGGACAAATCTCATCCACCTCTGGGGCGGCGCCGCAGCTGAGTTCCTCAGCGACCTCGACCCCAGTGATGAGAGAGCCCACCCCAGAGTCCTATGGCTCTGCTTCCTCCACGGAATGCATGTTGGTGGGATTGAGGATATCATCGAAGTATTCCTACCACAGCTGAACTTACACGCAGTTGAGGTCAGAAATTCCCCTACTGCACTGAAGACCGTGTGGATGGAGTTACGCTTTCCCCTCCTGAGCCGCTGGACAGTTTGCCAGAATTTCTTCGGTGTGGACTGGAATTCTTGTTCCATAGCCTCACCGAACTCCTCCCACACCCGGGTTTTTGCCTCCGCGACTGCCCAAGCCGCAGATTGCTTGGCCAGCCATGCCCTGTAGGTCTCATTCTTCAGCTTGACGGCCTCTTTCACCTCTGGTGTCCACCAGCGGGTTCTGGGATTACCGCCACGACTAGCAGCAGCAACCTTGCGACCACAGCTTCGAGCAACCGTCTCAGTAATGTCAGCGCGGAACATGGCTCACTCAGATTCCACGTTCCCCACTACATCTGGGATGTAGTTGAAGCTCTGCCGGAGGTGGGAGTTGAAGACCATTTTGACAGGGTCCTCAGCCAGACGTTCCCAGCAGACCCTCACTATACGTTGGGCCTGCCTGGTCTGTATGGCTTCAACCCCCACCACCTGATCCAACTCACCACCAGGTGGGGATCAGTTGACAGCTCTGCTCCTCTCTTTACCCGAGTGTCCAGCACATACGGTCGCAGATCAGATGATATGACTACAAAGTCGATCATTGAATGTCAACCTCGGGTGTGCTGGTGCCAAGTGCACTTATGGACACTCTTATGGCTGAACATGGTGTTAATTAGGGACGAATATCGGCTACCACAGAATTCCAATTACTGAACCCCACTTGGCTTCAGATTGGGCAGGCCCAATCGCAGCGAGACCTCCAGGTCTTGCTGTCAGTCCCCATGAGGGCACTTTCCAACACCTGTTCCAAGGACTCAAAAAAGGGTCGGTACTCTGAACTGCTATTTAGCACATAGGCGCAAACAACAGTCAGGACCCCTTCCCCAACCCGAATGCGCAGGGAAGCAACCCGGACCTGCAATATTGTTTGATAAGATAAAACTTTCAAATATTTTTTTTAATTAAAAAAAAAAAAAAAAGCAAACAAAAGCATGGAAGACCCTTTAAGAAGAACAGCAAAAAAAAAAAAAAAAATCTATCTCTGATAGTTATTAAATAAATGTTTAATGTAGAGACAATACCAAATAAAAAGATCACAGTATATACAATGCAAATAATGAAGAGAAAATTACACACAAAAATTTGTTGAGAAAATTCACTGTGCAATTTCTGAAGTGCCCGGAGTCAAATGACCTCCTCTCCAACTGAGAATGCAGGAGGAACGAGTGGTAGAGGAGACAGAAGGAGGAAGAGGAACAGGGACATAAGTCACAGCTCCAGTCACACTGTTGTAGCCACTGTGATCAAGGGCACACTAATCTATCCCATTAGCAGATCCCTCTAACTCTCTCATAATGTTACCGCTAGCTGCTCCCGTGTGACGTGTTCCTGCCGTGCGTGTATGTGTGTGTGAGTGAGAGAAAGAGAGAGGGAGAGATTGAGGATGGATGCGTTTGTGTGTGAGTTTCTGTAAGAGATTGTGTGAATGAGACAGACTGCTTTGCCTTTGTGTTTGTAATGACAGTTCTGCTAGTTGCTCTCTCGTGAAAATGACACGTTCCTGCCAAATTAATATCATTACTATCAGAGTTTAATGGGCCAGTGCTGCCTTCTTATTTAAAACAGAACATTCCTCCCTCGACCTCCACCCCAAGGGAAAGGGGAGGTGGCTGCAGTAAGAGTGGGTTAGAGGGAATGGATAAATGAGCTAGAAAGAAAACGTGAAATGACTTTTTTGCTACTAGCCAACAAGGCAGATGAATTCAACACAGTGTTGAAATGAGCTTGAAAACAAAGGTTTCATTTGAAATGAAACAACTCTTTCATTCTGTTTTCTCTCCAAATGTGTCAGTTTAAAAACAAATTCCCTTTCTGCTTTGTGTGACAGCTTCATAATGTGTCTCTGCTTTGTTGAATAATGAATAATGGGGTTTCTTTCTCAGTTGTTGTGATAAATATTATGTTAGAAAGATAATTTTTTCTTTGAGTTTTGTATTATCTTTTAATTTTTAAAATTAAAGATGGCACTTTTTTTTCTTAGCTTGTTTTAATGGAGGCCTTTCTTGGCGTTGGTTTTTATTTTCTCTCAGCACTTTACAGCAGGTGCGTGTAGAGTGCTCTGAGTCTGGTAGGGTGTCATTCTTCACTCGGAGTCAGCACTGTGATAATGACTTCATTTGGAAATTCACTCTGCGGGCTGCCTGTGCACGTGGGTGCGTGGCCGTGTTATTTGCACAATTTGTGCACAGGTGGATTTACTTATTGCACACCACCTTGTGTATGCGTGCATTTTTTTGTACGTGCATGCCCGAAAATGTGCGTGCGTTAGAGAGATTGTGTTGTGAATATGTCAGGTTGCCGCAGGAGACCAATTAGGTGGTGCATCAGTGGGGAGGTGAGCATACACACACCTGTGTGTGGCCCTATTACACCGACTCATCACACACTCACATACTGACATACAGACAGCGTTGCTCTGCTCATACTGGCACTTTCGGTACATTGACCATATGGAATAATGACTACGCTGTGTCAAACTGTCAGACGTGATTCACCAATATGCTTTTTTTTTTTTTTCAACCAGGCATTAGTAACTTAACCAACTTGGTTGTCATTACCGATATGTACATTACATTTGAGCAAACCTTCGCTCAAAACTGTGTAGCTTGTAGCTTTCTTACATGATGTCGGAGAGAGTTTTGGTCCAAACATTCAGTTAGTGTGAACTGACAGAATCAGGTGAGATTGGGAAAAGCAGAACAGAGCCAATAAAGCAGCCAGGATACTTCATGTATAATTCACATCTTTTATGGTAGGCTATGCACCCATGTGGGTGTGCTAAAGGAAGAGTAAGGCCCTTTTCCAGCAAGAGAAGGGCCCTTTTAAAGCTAATCCCTGTGCCAGAGTCCTGCTCCTTTTACTGCTCCTCTTTAATGAATAGGTGTCCAATAAGGCTTTTTATTGTCTTAGCATATGTTGCTTTTATTAGGAGAAAATAATTGGGTTGTGCAGATCACTTCGGAAGTCCTCTCAAGATAAAAATGAGATAGTTTCACAGTCGTTGCGCAAGTCCTTCTGACTCCTCGTCGTTTTCCCCTTGATTGCCTTGTGTCCTAGCTTCCTCATGTCCTCCTCTCCTTTGTTTCCTTCTCGGCTCCCCTTGAATCTCCTCTCATATTTATGTCTCTTCTCCTCCTCTCACTCTTGTCCTTTGCTTTCCTTCCACCTCATTTTCTCCCTTCCTGTTGTATTGTTCGCTCAAATACACAGACATGAAATTTATGCACTAGTGTCGCCGTGGATGACGCACAACTCATGAACAATCACAGTGTGACAGGACGCCATTGATGACTGACACTCAGTTGATCTTATCTGGTACCAAAGGGTGTAAAAAGAGGGCCACAGGGAGGAAGAGGGAGAAACTCTCTCTCTGCCCTCTCATCTTATGTAAGCAGAGCTCATCTATAATGTAGGGCTCCAAAAAGAGAGTGATCCGTTTACCTCCAAGAGGTCCTCCTATGACCATTTACGCACGGGACCTCAGCCACAGTAACTCTGCATGTCCAGATCTGTAAGTTATGAGGGTAGGGGGGCTGCAGCAGTATAGGGATCTGCAGAGGGTTTATTGAAAACAACGGGGCTGAGGGAGGAGCAAGGGGCAAGGCTGACAGACTGAGAGAGATTGAACAGGCATGATGAAGGAACGGAAAGAGACGGGACGCCGGTCCTTCCATCCTGTCCTTAATGCCCCTCAGGGGAGCATGCTGCCAGTAGGTGAGTATTAGCCATTAGCCTGTGGACTAATGGAGGGTATGAAATAGAGTTTAGTACATACAAATGACCAGGGGTAGACTAATCACTGGGGAGGCTCATGATGACAAGAGCTGTTGATTCTCTGGAGGTCTAAACAAGCTCCTAGTCAAGGTATGAACATGGCTCCCCCTCGATTATATTCAATCCTACGGAATGTGTAAAGTCCATATAGATTATTATATAACACTAAAACCAACAAAATGTTCAGATCCTTAACTCGCTTACGTCTAACATGCCCTTTTGGCCCCCGTCAGTCAGGGTGACAGAGGTCGCCCCACAATCGCAGGGGTGACTGTCAGGGTGCATTCTGAAGTGTGCGCTGAGGTGTTTGAGGTGCTAATCTCTTCCCGTCTTGGTTGAGTGGTCAAGCTGAATGGAGGTACAGCGTGTTTATCTGAGGGGACCACGTTACCCAGGATTCCCTCTACAGCTGGGCCAGGCACGCTCAGCTGAGCTGTCAGCTCACAGAGGTTACCACAGCTGAGGGCAAATGTAGCTCTGCGCAAAACACATACGCACAGAAAAACAGTTTTGGATTTCAGTAGTTATTTATTAAATGTAAAATGTCTTTAGCACAGATTAAAAATCAGACACCTCCATCTATTTTAAACATCACAGGCTGAAAAAAAATCCTGAAACAGAATCACAATCCCTTTGGAATCTTACTTTCAGTATAGCTAGTCCACAAGGATGGGCAGAGGGCTGAGGCACAAACTGCACTCCTCTTGATCCATTCACTCAGGCTAGAAGCCAGGAAACCCTTTCCAAACACATACTGTAACCTTATTAGATTGGATTGTATAAAATCATTTTTTTTCATTAAGTTAATGAAAAAAATTTTGTCTTTTTTTTTTTTTTTTTTTTTCCCTGAAACGTGAATAAAATGGGGTGAAATAGTACTTGGAAGAAATATTCAGCATTTCTTTACTACACAGTGGGTACTTCAAGTCACAGGATTCTGCTTGACTGTGACTGACAGCATACCAAACATCAGGGTAGAAAAATTACAAAAGAACCAAAAATTCTGGTTTAAGACCAAAGCTGTGTTCTTGACCTGCTGCGTGTCCAGAGAATCTCAGCGTAACATGCATGGACGTATGCTGTAGTGATCTGTCGTTCATGCCAGGAGCTGAACTTTTCTCAAATAGCTTTGCTGACACTCAGCACTGCGGCTGAATTGGAGTGCCATCACAGAGGTCGGCCGGGGAAACTTCCCCCCTCTTTCGTGCTCTGCCTCAACCCTCGCTGCTCTACAAACGCCAACTGAAGACAAATGACACAGATGGTGAGCAGAAACACAGAGGGATGAGCAAAAGAAGAGAACAACCCACAGGAGTAAGAAAACAGGAAGACTCTACACACACTGTCCAAGAGAGGATACTGCCTGACAATATTATCAACTCATTTATTTTTTAAATATATTTTTACTCTTTTTTTCTGCTTTTTTTTAAGTTATTCTTTTTTTCAGCACATGCCATATATGAATTTAGGGATTATAAAAGTACCTGAAAGAATTGCTAGGTTTTCAGCATGCATAGCTGTTTTTTACTTACAGGTTTGTACAGAGGTGGGCCAAAAACAGACTGCTCTACAGTACTGGGTTCATTTACATCCAGGTCAGAGGGAGAGGTCAGTGTCATTACTACAGTTGTGGGGTGAAGGGTCACATGCATTGGGTCATAGAAAGCTCATACTGCTGAGTACAACTCGGGTGATGAAGACACAGAACAGAACATAGCTAAGTAACATTACTGTTAATTCAACAACATCACATCCACCCCCACATGGACCTTTTATGCTTTTGAATACACACAAAACGGAGTTCTTAACAACTGATTATTGCGTAACACTATACAAGGACTTTGCTTATTGCATGTCTCATAGGTCCTTGGGTACTTTGTTGATACGTGGATTGGAAGACTTAGATCTGATCCCAGAGCAGTTCCAGAGCCGTAGTAGTGAACGCAGACAGCTCATCCTAAGTGCAGGCTCATTTCGGCTTATCTACAGTCAGTTTATTGCAGGTGTGGTACGAGTATTCTCTCAGTGTTTGGTTTTTCACCTAGAGGCCAGTGAAAGCTGCTCTCACTCGGTCCTAAACCTAAATTGGTTTGGATTTAGTTTTGTTTTGGTACACTTGTTCAGTCCCATCTTCTCCCCTCTTTAAATCGGTGTTGTGGTAGCAGAGCTGGTTGCTTTTTGGGGAATGTACAAGCAAAGTTTCATGGTCAGGTCTCATGTCTTCATTAGAGTGAACGTTGACTGAGCTCACTAATGACGTGGGACTGGTCAGTCGTTTCCATCGCTAAAACCAAGTGTCCTAACCGCAGTTTATTAAATCATTTAAAGGATAATAGATAAAATGAAATAACTTTAAATGTATGAATATATGAGTTTGATCCATGTGTCTGGCTTTCCAAATTGCAAAGGCATGCCAACTAGAAAATCATGAATTTATTGTCAATTAATAAATAAAAGCACTTTTAAAATAACCTGTAATTGAGGTATATTATTGTAGTACTTGAAAGCTTGTCCAATCAGTTTTGTCAAGTGAAGCTGTTGGATGAGTCAAGTCTACAGCTCTGGGTACTTGAAAACACTTTCAAGATGTGTCTTTGAAAAATTCTGTACACAAAATCATAATTCTGATTTAGTTGCAGAAGATACAAAGACATAGCAAAGTCCATCAGTTTACAGACAGCTAAATTTACAGGCATAATCTACAGTTTCACATGGGTTAGAAATGGCTGTTAGAACTCAGGCCTGTGTGATGTGCACTTGTTCAGAGACATTACCTGTCATGTGCATTGCTCAGTGTTTATATGCGTACATGTTCGTGCTTGTGTGCAGGCGCATGCTCGTCTTCAGGCATGCACGTACTGTATGTGAAATGTAGGTGCGTCAAGGTTGTTGCATATCCCCTCTTGTTGTCTTCCTCGCTAGTTTAACACACCCCTTGCCCCCTATCTGCACGCGCACACACACCATGATGGATGGCTGAAGTGGGTGGTTGAGCATGTTAATGCCTAATCCCATCAGCCTTATCTTCTACAGAGGTCACGAGGTCAAGCGGTGTGGGGGGATGAGCTAAACACTAGTAAGAGAGCACAGTTTACATACTGATGCATGTGCCACTAATAGGACTGTTGCAGCTCATGAAGAAAAAGAGCACATACATTTCCAGGAAACATTAAAAAAAACATTTTTTTGAATGTCTTTTGACTTCATTCTGAAGTTGGCGACATGAATCTGGATTATGAACATAAAAGTTTATTTTATCAATATTTCACCGTACAGCAGGGCCGTGTTTGGTAACTGGACGCAGACAGCGCTTTGGAAGTGAGCCAAGTTCAAGGCGGTGTCAGTGAGCCAGCGCCTGCCGCTAACGCGTCTTCAGTGGGGTTTAAAAAGCATTCAGCTCTCAGACAGGATAAATCAGATGCCCTAAGAGAGGGAGATGAGTTAAACTGAGCGTGTGTGAACCTGCAGCTTGAAGACACTGCTTGGCATTTATCGGCCTTTGATATGGTGGCATTTGATGTGGATGAAGTAATCACCCCGCCGGCAGGTGAGACTGACATTGACACACGCACAGATGCGGCCGTTTCATGTGCTGTTTACCAGCTATCTCATCACTGCACTTCAAACACACTCAATCTGCTGCTGCAACGCTACCAACCAGGGCTCCTCCTGGCGGAAGTTTACTTGAAGCTCAGAGGGGGTTGTGTGTAAGTGTGTGTGTGCGTGTGTGTGTTAATGAGAGGAATATTTCTTGCAATCTGTGTGTTTTTCACTCATTGCATTTGCATTTGCATATATGTGCATATTTTGGTTCTCCCGTGTGAAAGTACAAGTGCTTTAGACCTCAATGGATCTTTCCACTTCATGTGAGTTGGTGTCGCAGCTGCTTTAGGAAGCTGTTCAAACAGTTGCCTTGTAATGTGGCCCAATTATGCATGTGTGTTTGTGTGCCTTGCCCGTGTCTGACTGCTCTGTACATGTCTCACTGTGTGCCAGTGCTCTGTGCTCAACATTAGTCTTCCGTCTTCTCATCAGTGTTCCGCCCACCCTCCCCCTCCCTGAATCTCACTCTCGTTCCCTCTCATTGGGAGATAAAGAGGCGAGCCATTTCATGTGGCCATATAAAAGTCATCTCCAGCCCCAGAGTTTGCGGGGGAAAGCTGTCACAGCAGCTTTTAGCTGGAGCTGCAACATGAAAGATTCCTCTTTGAGCAGTTGGGTTATGTGTGTAATTCTCTCTGACATGTTTATTCTGCTGCAGTTTCAACTTTCATTTTCAAATGTCACCGACATCTCCATCCCCCAAGAAGATCCCTGCTAATTACTGACTGATGGGACAGGGTGTATTAGTGGAACTTAGCAGGTTGTGTCTAAAGACTGCAATGTTACTTTTGCGCGCCATGTCTTGAGACGACATGAAATGGAGTCAGCTTTTGAGTTGAGACTTGAATGATTTTCCGATTTAACCTTGCCAAAATAAATGAGAGCAGACTTACTGAGAAAGGGCAGGAAGGAAAGCCTTGTGTCGTGTGTGTATGCGTGTGCATGTTTGAATTGTGTGTGAAAATATCTATCAACACCCAACTTCGGATTTAAACACTCGTTTACAAATTGTACTTGCATCACGTCCAATACTTATTCTCCACGTTGAAAGCATGGCTAAACACACAAACACATCATGTGAAAATATACATATTTGTCACCACGGCATTAAAGCCTGCTCTTTAACAATAGACATAAAAGCTGTGGTTTTCCTGGTTCTTTCCCATCCAGACAGGAGCTGGTGTAATGTCCTCGTCCATGTTCTCACTGTCTCCACTGTAAGTTTATACATCTGTGGCATTCACATGGTCCCATTCAGTCAGAGGTTCTATACACGCTGGGTAGAGAAATAAATAAATATATGTATATAAATTTATGTACAGTATGGGGCCTGTAGCCCAGACATCCAGGGCTACTGGCAGAGGGGCGGAGTCAGTCTGTATTTTTTATTGGCACTCTGTCCTGCTGTCTTTTCTTTTTGTGTGCCTCTCAGAGGAAATAGAGACGTGGTCGCTCTCCGCCCTCACTCGTTCTCTCCATACGACACATCCTAATATCTGCCCCAGCAAATGAGCGCTCCTCTTGCAGGCTGGACACATCTCTGTTGTCTCAGTCACTTCTTTTCGCCTGCTCAACTCTTTCTCTGTGTCCACAGCAACAAGGGGCAGCCACCACGGTTTACTGCGCCGTGGCTCCGGAGCTGGAGGGCTTAGGCGGCATGTACTTCAACAACTGCTTCCGCTGCCTGCCGTCAACTCAGGCCCAGGACCAGAGCAGCGCTGCCAGCTTATGGGAGCTGAGTGAGCACCTGGTTGCAGAGAGGTCTGCAGGCATACAGGCGCTCTGATGGACACAGGAGGAGGAGGAGGAGGTGTCAAACAGGAGGAAGGGTGTAAAATCATGTTGATGTCCTGTTAGGTATGAAGTAAATGGAGAGTAACTGTACTCTGACTGTACAAGAGAGCTGCCAGACCACTGAAGTCCATCTGAATGTCATGTCACTGCGGGGGCTAAAACACACGAGGGAGGAAGGGGAGGTTCATGTACGCTCTGTTGGACAAATTAAAATTTAAAGTGTTCAGCTCTGCTAGTTTACAATGTGAGGCAGGGAATGGGAGAAGATTTGGGAGAAACTCAGGGGATTCTCATAAAGTTTCTTCTGTGGTCATAACTCAAGTTTTCTCCACTTCACAACTGTCTGGTTCAAAGAAGCTAATGGCTAACCTCACGAACAACGCAGGGTTGCCTAATAACCATACACCGTGTGGCATATGCACCTGTACTCCAGCAATAGTGCACTACATGGTAAATACTGTGCCCCAATTAATGTCTGTATATTTTGCTTTGTGTAGTTCTACGCTAATATTTTCTAGAGATACAGGGCACATTGGTTTATCTCAGTCCTAAATCCTTTTGGGCACAGACGAAATAAAGATTAATGGGCATGTGACACTCATGGATATATAAACACACTAGAGGTATGATTCATATGGCTATATACATTATTCTGCAATAGCTTTACTTCT
This sequence comes from Mola mola, assembly GCA_001698575.1. Taxonomy (NCBI): domain Eukaryota; kingdom Metazoa; phylum Chordata; class Actinopteri; order Tetraodontiformes; family Molidae; genus Mola; species Mola mola. Next base: position 323,434 of record KV751367.1, on the reverse strand, counting down.
TTTCAATGTCCCTTTTTCTCTTCTGTACATATATTTACAAAATCCTGATTTCTGGCCATGTGCTAAAGGGGTATGGACATCATTTTTCTTCTGTTTGCTATTTAAACTCAACCTACATATCATTAGTCTAAACTCTGTGGGTCTAAATGACAATTTAGAGGTCTTTCTGGGATGATCTGTGTCCTTTTGAGGAGCAAATTCAGATGGTGGAGGATCTTATATCCAGGAGTACATGATTTTCCCTTGTTGGTTCAGAAATGTGTGTGATTTCAGTCTAATGTTTTTATTTTACCATCACTTATAAGATTATATAGAACTCTTGGCTTTGGGTTTTTGCGGTGGACTGGTTGCCCCGAGTCCGCCGCCGGGATGCTTTCGAGACATTGTGCTTTATGGCAGTCTGGGTGCTGTAGGTTGCTCTTGAAACAACAGCATTCCAGTGTCATGATATCTGTAAAGAGAAATGAATGAAAGAGAACATTTAATAAAAGTCTGTTTTACAGTAAAGTGTTTGAAATCTTTTTAGACACAGAAAGTGGAAGCCAATCATTCATTTGGAGGCCATTAGGGGGAGATATACAGTATGCGTGCGGAGCAGAATTGAAGTCTGCCCTTGCCATGAATCATCAGGAATACAGTGTGATAATTTATTTAATAAAAACACAGCCTTTCTCTCTGCTTTGTTCATCTGCTTTCTGCCAAAGCTGTGTGCAAAGAGTAGATCAAGCAGCCGATCCCACAGTTGAGCTGAACTCTCATGCATGGATCATTGACAAGCAGCTTATCATCTTCTGTTTGGCCCACATAAAATTGCATGCACCCTAGTTCATGACCGCTTTTTCCATCTCTTTTCCTTCATATACTGTCTAACATAAGCAACAAACGTGTGTATATTCCTTTAAGACTGCATGAGACATGTGCATGCGTCCCCATTTACATCTGGATGTGATGTGTGCATCATTTATATGAGGTCAGCTCAGTTCTTTCTTGTTAATGTTAATGTTCATGAACTTTAAGACAAAAACGACAATTAACAATTAAAACAACAAGTATAAGTTTCCAAATGTTCTTTTATTCCATGATTTTAGCTGCTTTAGAGGCAGAGGAATTAAGGTTTTAGTAAATGCTTGCAGTTCTGTCAAGTTTTCTGCAAAACCCTAAGGATTTTTTTTTTTTTGCCTTTTTTAAAAAACTCTACTTTTACAGTGCTTCTTCAGAACACGTTAGGACTTAATAGGTTAAGTCTGTCATACAGAGGAGACTTCATATTAAGGCATAAGTTGTGTCATACAGCTCCTTCACGCAGGTATGTGATATTGGGGTAAAAACTGATACAGGTGTCCTGCTCTGTAATGATCTGAACAGGTGTCTTATCACTGTCATTTCACAGCGCAGGACATACCTGGAACACAACACACACACACACACAAACGCACACACTCACACAGAGAAAGAGTAAACTGTGCCACTGCAGCTAAATGTTGAAATTTTTACATAACAAAAAAATTCCCCTGGCTGCTGTTCATGGTGCTCATCAGGCTCTGGCCGAACTATCCATGGAAAGATTTAGGACGCCTAAGAATTCAGAGTATATTTTCTCCATGTGTGTTGAGTCTGGAGGTTCCTGGGCCTCACTCTTCCCTTCCCTCGTGTCTCCTTGCTTCAGCAGTAAGCCCAAGTATTTCCCAAGTATGTTAGACCCCTGTGACTACACCGTATTGAAATATTATTTTATTCAAAAGAATTAAAGATGAGACAACTCCTTAAGATGGTTGTTATTTCAGAGTCTTTCTTCAGTGTTACCTGCCCTTTCACAGCATGTTGTAAATAGATGGATCCAGAAGAGCCAGTGCACTTAAACCCACATGTACGCCCGTGTAAATCTGTGAGCGCTAGGCATCGTCGTGCTCAGCTATGCTTATCAGTGACAACTCAATGAAAGTGGAGCCAAAGAAAACAGAAGAAACGTATGAGGAAGCCTTCGATCGGGGGGGGCTGACCTGATACACAAAGAAAAATCTTCAGAACAACGAGCGAGCAACAGCGGTACACTGCAGCGGCCGATCCATGGGTGTGCGCCTGAGTGAGGAGGAGGGAGGACCCTGCCTGGCTTCCATACAAAGTCCTATCGATCAGGCCCTATCGGAATCATCTGATAGCTAATCAATATGCTACACTTCCTCTTCGCAAGCTGGGAGGAGCAAGAAGCGACGCTTTCAGAGTGGGACCTTGATCCTTTGACCTCTCAAGACACACACACACACACACATACTTTCTCTGTCTTTCTTCATGAAACTTTATCTCTCTTGTAAGAGCAGTGTACAAGACAATATAATAACCGAAAGCAGGTGCAAACCAAATAAAGTCACGTACATCATAATATTGTTTTAATTGAAATTACTGCTTTTCCCCTTTCAATGAGTTTATTTCAGTTTGGCCAGTCATTTTTTTCTTCTTCTTGTGATTAATTCCACCTCTCAAAGAATAATTATGAGAGGATTGATTTGATTATGCCTTTGTTCTGTTCCTATTGGCACCAGGGAATGAGGGTATGCCATTTTGCCATTTCAAGCGGATATATTTAACGATCACAATCAATGTTAAAGCTCTCTCTAGGCTCGACTAACTCAATAAATATCTGCCAGGAGGATATTTACCATCTAACTACGGCTGGCAATAAAGTCTTGGTCTCTGTTCTCCAACCCTCCCTCTGTCTTTTGGAGGATGACATTCGATTCAGTCTTTTGATCAATTTTCATGAAGTGCTACTGTAGAGTCTATGAATCGATGTGATTTCATTTAATTTAAACATCTTTACATGCGCTTTCCTATGAAACAGCTATGTCTTCTGGCCTTAACTCATACACTTACAGTTATAATTCACACTGCAGCTTTTGTGTGTGTGGCGTTAAAGGGTAAATGGCACATCAGGGCTGCCCATTCTTGCTACAGTATGCCGGGTGCATCTCAACAAACCAATGGCACTAACATAGACATCCTTTTACTGCTTGGCACGCCCTGAAAACAACACACTGCTGAGGAACATGCTGCAAATAAGAGGGAGAACAAAATTTTAAGGGTCCTCTTTGAAAATGATGACGGTTGTGTCATAAGAGGATGCTGGAGTTGTTGGCACATGCCACAAAGTAGACAGTTTCTCCCCACTTCAGTCTTTCCTGAGCTCCTTTATCTCCGAAGTGGCATTGATAACATTCAGATCCAGATAGCTGTGATTCAGTGAGCCTCATCACTATCAAATGCGTTCATTTCTCCCTGCAGAGCTGCTCGTGCGATTTTTAACTTTCTCTGTTTTTATTAAAGTCTCAACATGGCACCTTTGAGGAAATCCTTGCAGTCCCAAATCCCCAGCGTGCCCTCACCGCTAGACAGCGTGACCTTGTAAACCCTGAGTTATTTTACTAACCCATTGTGTGGGGGGTGGAACGAAAAGGAGAGAGGAAAAGAGAGGGAGAAAGAGGAGGGACGGGGGTTGAGAAACAAAGAGCCCCTGCCTGTCACAGCTTTCAAACACAAAGAAAAACGAGCACTTGGGCTGAAGTACAATTATTAGCCCCTGTCTACAGATTCATCACACTATATGGAGGGAGGGAGGGAGGGAGGTAGAGTGGAGCAAGAGGTGGAGCCGAGGAAGGTGGGGGAAAAAAACAACAACAAAAAACGGTATAAGTATGTAGGAAGGAGAGACAATGTGGCAAAAAAGGCTGAGGACAGTATATAACAGTATATGTGAAGGAAAAGTGGGGGTGAGCTTGGCAGGGTGCAAGGTGAAGCATGCACAGCTTCCACAGAGAGGGCTGAAAAGAGGGGGAAGGAGGTTTTAGGGGAATAAAAAGAGAGAGCAGGGCAGAGGTAGAGGAAGGCAAAATGAAGTAAGAGGATTTGTCAGGCCAGTCGTTGGTGGCAGTAATAAAGCCTGCTAATCTGGGGAAGAACGCTTGGCTGCTCCCGCACTGATTCTCTTGACGCCCCACTTTACCGCCGGGCCAAGCCAAGGTCACACGCACACACACACACAAACACGATCATGCCAACGCATTTGTGTTTCACGCTCACTGCTGACCTCTCTCCTCTTACCGCACGTCTTTTTCTCTCACATCTGTTCTCTCCATGTCACTCGTCTTGAAGTTAAGCATCATGCCACCCCCTCCCGTCCCCTCGGCCACGTTGGTTTTAAAATATCATTTTTCTCTCTTTCTAAACTGGTTCTGCCTCGTGAATCGATACATAGAACCATTAGATAAATACATCTGTCATGAGCAGATAGTAGAGTGGGGATGTAATGTGTCTGATTAAGGCCACTGAAGGGTGAAAAGAGAGATGATTTTGTGTGTGTGTGTGCGTGTGATACTCAAGCATCACTTTGTTTGACCAGGTGTGTTGGGCCGAGTGAATGGTTGTTACTGAGCTGCGGTAAATGACACATAACCTGGTGCTTTGGTGCTCTTCAGGTCGGTCAGCGTGTGAGTGTGTAGCCTCGGCCCTCAGGCATGGCTCTGTGAATCCGATGCATGTGCACAGTCAAGAAGAATTATTTTTGATGCACTAGAGAGGCACCTAGCTGCATGACTCTAGGGTAAGCTATTACTACGTGTACCAAAGAGCTTCAGTACAAACATGATCATACTTCCTTGATTCTTTCTTTTAATTTAAATTTAAACGTAACACAAGAGGCCGTAACTTCTCAATCGGGAACTGATCTGACCAAAAAACAAGTAAACAGCATTAGAAAGTATCAGTGTAAGTGTTCAAGGTTCATTCATTCAACTTAAAACAGACCAACAGCTCAATGCAGCTCAGATACATGTAGTGGAATAACCCCGCCACATGTCCTCAACATAAAGCCCAACATAAAGCTTCTCATGTCTTATAACTGCGGTTGTATGTTCTTAAAAAGAAATCTATTATTCTCTTGAACACAAACACAAAACAATGTCTCATCTTCTGTCTTTTA